>CAJNDT010000409.1:50000-218224 GCA_905221615.1 Symbiodinium sp. CCMP2592
ACCTGTTGGGACAAAAATCAGTTGTTGCGCAGCAGAACTCGAATTGGACTTGAACTCCACCACCTCTCCATACTGCCCAGAACTGCGGCCGCCAACACTCACATGCCTGGTATATTGTTACTTAGACTACATCTGTACTACCAGTATTTGGCCGCTTTGGCTACATGTGTAGGCGCAGTCCACACTGCATATTGCCAGGCATCGGGTCATTTCACCCTTCAGCCCCGAGGCCCAGAAGCCCCAAGCCCTGCACCAAGAGGCCAGCCTTGTGCCCCCCCACAGCCCAGAGAGCCCAATACCCCTTAATTAAGGAATATACCTTAAATTATAAGAGAATTCATATTATGATTTAACAAATATTGCTTATAATTGAGGGGTATTGCGCTCGCTGGGAGCCACACGGAAGTTCAGAGCCAAGGCTACGCTTACTGCGCGTCGCCCGCGTCCTCCGAGTCTTTGCTATGAAGCTGAAGCCAAGAGCAGCCAAAGTCAAAGTGAAAACAAACGAAACGAAGCCACCGGCTGGGTTTGGATATGAATAGCAAGTTCATCACTGCCCTACTGTTTGAGCAAGCTCAATGTATGAAGACATCCGGACAACGCAATACAGACATAGTCCATCTCTGGCAGCAGGCCGAGCTGATATCAATGTCATGCAAGGACTCGGGCTTTTCTCCCAGTGAGTGTAGTATGGTTGAGTTTCATCGCACGGCTCCCACCCCGACTTCGGAGAGCAGAGAAGTCATGCTGCCCGGGCTGTCTCATCCAATGGTTCTCCTCCATGTCAGCTTAAAGGTATCTTGGGTGCTACCTGCCGGAGCTTCCAGAGGGGAATGATCTGTTGAGGCTTTTTCCATGGATCAGTAGACACAAGTCTGTTTCCAGACGGTGGTTTCTACCCCCGAAGCAGCTGAGTAAGCCTTCTGTCAAATCACCCCTTACCCAGTGCCGAAACAACCGACACGACAAGAGGGCACCCTCACTTTGGTGGGGGGCATACAGGGGAAGCAAGCCTGCCTGCTCACACTCTCATCAGCTCCGAATCAAACCCATCTGGAGGTTGCTCTTCATGTTAGTTAGTGTTCTTTTTTGAGGACATAGGTAGCTAAACGGACTCTGGTAGCATGGAGCCGCATGGGACAGTCCTGCTTGATACAGGGAGGCAGTGTCAGGGACTGTCAGCTCCTGTCAGCAACAAGGCCTCACTCGACTGTTGCGGAAGAGCACGTCTTTGAAAGAGCTTCCCGGCTGCGGTTTGCAGATGTGTGCCAGTTCTGTGATCCAGTCTTCAGCCATGGTCCTAACATGCCTAGATTCAGGCGTCGTGAGAACTACTTATGACAACTAACGATTGAGTTTTTGTTCGATGGCAGTCATCAGCCACATGAAGTTCGTTGATCTGATTCAGATGCAAGCCAAAGCTGAAAGTAGTTTGCAGCTGGATGGAGTTTCTCACATGGGGACTACTCGCTCTCGCCCCTCAGTTGTCCTGTGATTCGTGTTCGAGCACCCGAACTTAGCCACCTATACACTCTCACCCCGAGCAAGGATTGCACGGGCGCATTTTGATTCACTCTGCGCAAGGTTTGCTTTTCCTTCCCTTACCACATGTGTGCCCTTTGCTGGCAGCGGTCTTTGCATGATACGAAGCAGCGATCCTAGATGCTGATTTGTGGCACGCGCAGCTATGTCCCTTTGAATAACTTGCAGACGTCTTCATGTCCGACAGGCATCACGTTCCTTGAGCCCCAGTAGCTACGGGCAGCCCAAAGCCAATCCAGACCCAAGACACCCCTCAAGCCCCCAATCTGTAAAGCACATTAAGGGGTCGTAACGATTAGAATAGGGTTTTGGAGTTTGGGGCATACTATGCCACAAGTATAACAAGAAGCCGCCACAATAGCAGGGGTAATCATTTCGGCCCCCTGATTACTGTATCAGGCTTCGTCGCCTTCTGACGATGATGGCCACCTGCATGAAGGCCCTGGGCTGGTCCTTTCTCATCTGCTTTGCGGTGATGCGGCTTGGCCAGGCTATTATACTAGAAGTATAATAAGGAACCCCCAATTATACTAGATGTATAATAAGGAACCCCCAGAACAGTTTAGGTAGTTATTTAGGCTTAGGCTAAGGTCAGGACATCCTGATTTGGAGTTTAAGGCGTGGGCTTGGGCCATCGGAGGCCTGGACACGTAGAGGTTACAGGAGCTGCAGGGCCCTGTAGGGTTTAGGAATTAGACCACATCCGGTTGAGCTTGCGTTGTTAATCAATTGATTCTTTGGCCGAGGTGTCGGGCTTGAGATCATATCCGATACCTCAGTTGAACGCCAAAGCTTGGTACCAGGGTTTCCATTGGTGGACCATGGGTCCATACTGAACTAAGAATGGGAAGGTTTGTAGAGATTCAGCTGGGCTGCTCGATGATGGTGAGTTTCATCGGGCCTCAAGAATCCTGAGCGGCTCTTCTGCGTCTTGAGGGTGGAGCAGGGTTGAGTGGCACGAAGGCCCAGGCACGCTTAAGGGCAGTGTGGCGACTTTTGCGGTGTGAATGCACACCCTCTCTATCTAGAATCTAGTTTTGTATATTCGCTTGTTCCCGTCTGTCATCCATCAGCCTGGTTAACAGGCGCCCTTGTTGCCCAGGACCTTTTGGGCCATGCTTCTGGTGGAGATCGTCCACCCGTGACCCAGACAGCATTGTGTTGTTGTGTGCAGGATAGAGCTTAGGAAGACTCCGAATCACCTCTACACTGCTGCGGGAGGATGCACCAGAAGGGATACCGGCATCAACTCAATCTTAAAGATTCGGAGAAGGTGTCTCTGATAGCGGCGGAATGCACGACAACTTTTGCACTGTTTGGTTGACTGGCATGATGTCATGCCTCGATGCAATAGCACGTGCACCTAGTCCTACTGTGTGCATGGGCAGTACCGGTACCGCTGTACCCGTTAGGAGTCATGCTCTTTTCTTTCTGAAGGAGAAGCCATTGTGAAGGCGTTAAGTTGAGAGTAAGTTTGACTGAGCCCGTTTGCATGCTGGTAGAGCCGGATGACTGTGCAAGCTTTGGAGTGTAGATGTGCTGGCCTCATCCGAAAGCTGCAAGTCCGTAGCAAGTGCTGCCGAAGATTTGCTGTGGTTGCGATTGGCGTAGCCCGACTGCTAGGATCGTGAAAGAGAGCGGAGTTGAGTATTTCGGCGACTGCACGCAGTGTCTGCGGGCAACAAGTTCCGTGTCTTGCCATGCAGTGGGCTTTGATTCGATCTGGTAAACTGGCGTAATTGTCCCCATGCCCTCCTTGAAGACATAGCTGCCTGCATATACATATACATATATACACACACATAACTCTATATAGGTTCACGACGTAGATATTGTGTTTGTATGTGTCTATATAAACATGTGTAACTACGTGCATATGTATATAGAATGTGTATATATATACACACACATAATCACACATATCGGTAAACGCACACCTTTAATACTAGTTGTATGATATATACAGTAATATATACATATACATATGAAAAAGATGTTGCAACTGCGATGCCTGTTGTGCACAAATACAAATACTCCGATGTTTGTATGTGTACATATGTGTATACATAGGTATCATGCATGCATACCGACTTGCCTACCGACATACATGCCTACATGTCAGTATACGTATTTACATGCAGGCATAAGACAGACAGACGCAGACAGACAGACGGAAAGACCGAAAGACAGACACACGTGCATGCATTTCTGCATGCATTCATGCATACATATGTACATATGTACTCATGTATTTCCACATAAATATACACATACAGGTTTATGTACATACATGCATGCATAGCTACGTACATGCACATGGCATATATATATATATATGTGTATGTATATATACATATGCATATATGTCTGTACGTATATGTATATACACTTACTAATTTGCACCAAATGTACATGTTATGTGGGTTTCATGTGCAGCATATGTGCATATTAGCTGCATGAGTCCATGTGCACAAATATACATACGCATAAGTTAACATGACTACATTAGAGACTTCATCTGCGCTTGCGTTGCTTGCGTCGAAACGGCTAGGTGCGTAGCCGCTACTTACTACAGTATCACCTAAATTCACGAAAATTCACGAAAAATTCTTACACTACAGGCCTGAAGCGGGCGATCTGTGGTTTCGGGGAGGTTCCACCGGTTGGCTTGAAGCTCCATGCGGACGGAGTCGAAACCAGTTGTTCGGGACCTAGGTCATGGATGCCAACCTTCTGCTTTTTAAGCCGCTGGGCACGCAGAATTATGCTCACCTCAGATCTCGTGTATGCGAGCTCGGGGAGGTCCGAAACGGTCACAAAATGGTGTGCCGGGGGAGGGCCACTGGAGTCAGTAGAATTCAACAGCCTGAGAGTCCCCCAGCTTCCCGACATACCGAAGACCGCAACTGGCTGAAAATGAACGATGCTGCTTGAATGCATCAGGAGGCCCCCGGCAGCGAAAGAGAGCATGTTCTGCTATTGTTTTCCTCCAAACCGTGTTGGAGACTTTTGCTTGCACCTGAACGCTTATTTGTGGGGCATGCAATAGACTTTCACAGCCACTTGGAGGACCGTGATCGCTGGTGACAGTTGGGGCCAAATCGCAGTGCCTGTGATTGAGGACCGGCATGAGGAGGTGTGTGGATCAAACAACCAGTGGCGAAGCTTCCAACATGTCCTGTAGTTGGCCGATTCCCACGGTAATGGCATTTGGGTCCCATATGTTGCGAGGAAGAGGAGTATAATCAGGGTAATGCCGTGAGAGAAGACACAGCCGTTTTCCGTGTTCAACAGCGCCTGAGACTGTCAGGATCACCCGGAAACAGCGATCATTTTCGTGGGTTCTCAGCTCACGCTGGTCTTTGGCGCCAGCGTCCCAGAAATTTGTCGTTCAGTGTTGCCTACGTTTGCCGAACTTAGTAGGTCAACAGGTGGGCCGACATATATAGCGTGCAGATTGCAGCAATTCTGAGGTAACGGCATGAAGTCAGTCACACAACGAGACGGCCTAATTGGGTCTGTTTTGATTCGTTCAGGAAGACAGTCTCAGAAGTGGCCCCTCTGCATGGAAGCTTGGGATCGCAGCGGTAGGAACCGCACCCAAACGACAAACAAACATGCTACAAGAGGATGCTGACCAGCATTGTCTACAACCCGAAGTATCAACGTAATCCTTACTGCGATGGTGATATTCATTCTCAGCCACAGTTGCTGCAAGCCTGCTGCCGATCCACGAATTCGCACAGCCTTGAACTAGTTCCCTTCCCCCCTTCGTCCTGTTCGGCTTAAACCCTAAACCCTTAGACCCTTTGATTCCGAGATCTGAAGCCGCTCCGAGGTTTTAAACCTCATCGTCGCTGTGGCTGCCGTCTCAGCTTTGAGAGAGCTTGCGGGTGCATACCCATAGGCCCCATAGTAGTTCCTTTTTGAGACTACCTTATAGAATTCTAAATATTAACCCCAAAAGGAACTACTTTGGGGCCTTTGGGTAAAGAGGGCCCCAGATGTCCGGAAAACCAAAGTGCGCAGCTGACGAGCCCCAAACCCCAAACCCAAAGATGCTCCTGCGATTCCCGCACTTCTTGCGATCCATCTGTAACCTAGATCTAGATCCCGCGGCCCCCTAAAGTTGCGAGAAAAAATGGCTGAGGAATACATGTAAGTGAAAAATGCAACCTCGGGGCTCAGGGAACAGATTCATGTTCAGAGCAACGGCTCAGAAGTTGAAGAAGGTCTGACTAGGGTCACGTCACAGCGGGGAATGTCTCGCTTGAAGAATGCGCGTCTGGCCGAGGTCGTGGACACTTTCGCAGAAGCGCGCCAGAGTGATTTAGTGAACTTGGCCGAGGAAGCTTAGGGTTCAGGGCCCGGATTAGGGTTTAGGTTTAGGGTTTAGGGGCCTGAGCGCCGTGTGCTGCGGGGAACCTGGCGTGGCGAGCTCCCATCAGGCCTGTGTAAAAATGGGCCTGTAGACTTAGCTCTGTGACCCCCAAGCCCGGATGCAAAAGGGGGTTTACTGTTTCATGGGGCGCGACGTCGGGCAAGTGGCTTTGTCGGTTCGTTTGGGAGGCGATGTACCTTGTTGAAATACGCAGTAAACTCTGCATTGACCTTCAAATTTCCTAAAGCCCTAAGGCCCAACTCACAATTTTCCTAGCCTGCAATCCTCCGATGCAAACGATCGGATAGGGCCCTGCCGTAAATCAATGCAATTTAGCTGGCAAAAGTGAGTGAAAATGCAATGCTACGTCACCTCAGGAGCTTTGCCACGACATCGGGCCGATCTCCCAGACTAAAGATGCCTACACACCCCCGACTTCCCCTAAAGCTAAAAGACTGACTAGCCATCCCTGAAAGCAGTGCCTGCAGCTGCGAAGGAGCTCGAACAGGATATGGCTGCCGATCAGAGATCCCTGCAGCAACTTGTCATCTGAAGAAGAAGAACCCTTCCGCCAAGACGCCCCAAATCAGAAGGGGCCTTGTGCGATTTTAGGTTTTCCGGTTTCGGGCTATCGAAACTCGAAAGTTCAGGGTTCTCGGGATATGAGCCAGCAAAAGAGGGATGGGGCTTATGGAATGTTTCGAAGGTCCGGTGCAAGAAGCGATTCTGGGATATTCAGTCGGCCTGAATGCAGGAAAATCTTCAACCGGATCGATGCAGATGGCAGTGCCCGGACCGACACCAGCGCTGGGGACTGTGGTTCGATTGAGGGTTCAGGTGTTGAAGGACTTCAGTTCTGAAGTGCAAGCACAAGGTTCTTTGCGTCCCATCTGGGGGTCAGAGGAGGCTTCCCAAATTGGTAGGGTCGCGGGTTTGGGATTTTGTCTGGGGATTCGAGTTTCGGATACGAGATTTGCGTGTTGGATGCTAGTTGGCAGTCTAGCAGTTTGGCAATGGCGCGAGCTTCCAGGGCCTCATGATGTGTGCGGTAACTCCGGTGGTGCTTTCATCGCTTCTGCTGTAGGTCTCATGTTTCCAGCACCCGAAGCCGGATGCTCAATCGTCGCAAGCCCTTTGTCCTCGACCCGAGACCCGAAGCAAAAACTGTCACAACTGCTAGGACACTTCAACGATTTCGTTTGCCCAGCTGCAGGAGTCAAACCCCAAGGCCCCGAAGCGTTAACGAACAGCCTCAGCTTTTGGATGCCGTCGACTTCTACAGCTACGACAGGTGGCGAAGTCACGTTAGCAGAACTGGTGGAAGGGGCGCAGCGAGATCCTTGCCCGAATGCCCGTGAAGGGCATGTTGATTGAGATGGCCTTCTAGTTGTCTTCGGTTGCACTTTTCTTCCGCATGGCACGACTGATCTGGCCCGGTACAGCACTTGTCACAAACATGCCGGGTACAAATGCAGGTGAAGCTTAGTTTAACCAGCTACGCACATGTTTTGTGTGTGTGTGTGTGGGTAGAAACGCGATACCTTGCCACCTATACCTACCTACCTACCTATCACCCACCACCCACCCAGTTAAGTGCCTATCTACCCACCGACCTACCTACCTAATAAACAAGCAAAGTATGTAAACCTGCATGTATGCATACATTTTTACACACGTATGTATGTGTATTGCGACGAATAGTTGTGCAGTCTTGTCAAACCTCGTCTGACTTGTCGAGCACGAGTGACAAAAAATGTGTATGTGCGGGCAATGCTCCAATCCATCGTAAGCCGCAGCCTTTCACAAAGGACCCGGAATTTCGCAGTCGCCTTCAAGTCATGGACATCGACGAGGCTAGGTTCAGAGCGTGCGAGCTCAAGGTTTTTTATAGTTTTGGCATTGCTCTGAGCTGTTGTTGTTGTCGTTGTTGTTGTTGGTGGTGGTGGTGTTTGGTGTTTGTTGTTTGTTGTTTGTTGTTGGTGGTGGTGCAGCTGCTGCTGCTGCTGCTGTTGTTGGCGGTGGTCTCCGCCGGTGCCGGTGGTCTTCGTTAGCTGTTGGCAGAGATTGCTGGTTGGTCGTGATTGCAGCTTCTGCTAGTCTTGATGCTGCTGTTGTTGTTGTTGATGATGTTGCTGCTGGTGTTGTTGCTGTTGCTGCTGCAGGAGGTGTCGGTGGTGTCGGTGGTGTCGCTGTCGCTGTTGGTGTTGTTGTCGCTGTTGTCGTCGTCTTGGTTGTGGTTGTGGTTGTGGTTGTGGTTGTGGTTGTGGTTGTGGTTGTGGTTGTGGTTGTGGTTGTGGTTGTGGTGGTTGTTGCTGGTGGTGGTTTTTGGCGGTGCTGTTGCCGTTGCCGTTGCCTGTTGTTGTTGTTGGTGGTGGTTGTTGGTTGCAGTTGTAGTTGCAGTTGCTGTAGTTGTTGAAGAAGTTGTTGTTGTTGTTGGTGGTGGTGGTGGTGGTGACTTTGAGTCTTGTAGTGATTGTAGTGTTGCGTTCTTGTTGTTGTTGATGATGTTGAAGTTGTCGTTGTTGTGGTTGTTGTCGTCTGTTGTTGTGGTTGCTGTTGTTGCGGCTGCACCTCTACTTCTACTTCTACTTCTACTACTGTCGCTTACCACTGCCAGCTGATTGATTATCTGGGTGTCCTGGAGTGGGCTTTGGACGTACGAATCTCTCTCCATCCATGCCGCTGCCTTCACTCGGAGGTCGACCTGCAGCAACTGTTCGAGATGATTGACATTGAAGGCCTGGCACATGGCAATCCAACTGCGGTTTGCTGTGGAGGTGTGCACAGGCGACATGTACTCTTCGGTTTCAAACAGGATAAATTGCAGGAAGCAGTCTCAGGACGTTACCGAGCAACAAATCCGGTGCATTCGGGATTTGTAGATCCCTGATCGGGGGTGCATATCCCCAAGGTGTCAGTGACAGAGGCATAAAAACGAGAATCAGAATCAAGTGGGAGCCCGCAAGAGCCCCGTATCCACAGCAACAGCCACATGGCATTGAAGACAGATTGCTTGTGAGAGAATGGACTGGGGGAGCTTTTGGAGCTTCAAACCGGAGTCCCTTCTCAGTCCATCATGAGGTAGTTCTCCTGACCACAGACGTTTTCACTTGCAGTGTCGCCGTGGTTTTTACGTTACGTACTTGTCATACGGCAAGAGTTGAAGTCAAAATGTCTAAACGGTTGTAACAACTAGCTGTAGTATTGCAGTGCGAAAGAAGTATATCTAAGGTAGCCTTGCAGCAAGTAAATGCTCGTAAACGTTAGCGATGTTGTCATTGCGCGATTTGCTCTCCGGGTTCTTGTCAGCATTAACCTGCGTTTAGCTGTTACGGATGATATTGACGCGTGTGTTGAAATTTACGGTGCGTGGTTGCAATTATTCAGTTTCTCTACAAGTTTGAAGAGCAGTCTTAATCTGGTCGCCTTGCGATCATTCGGAGCATTTCAACTTTCAAGTGTTGCTGTGGCCACGTGTTCTTGCTTATTGTCAGTCGCTTAATAGGCTGTTGGCCTGATGAACTTGCAAGTCATGAGCTCGACATAGTACAGACACACGCACACACACACACACACACAGACACATGGAACCCTGAAAAGCTGTGCCTATAGCCCCGGGGCTTTCACTCAAGGACATCGGTACGTATATGACAATGAAGGACATGTGGTGACAAGGTTGTTATGTAGGAAAACAAAGAAAACGCAAACCACTAGTCAAGCCTATGTACCCACACACGTAATGCGTGTATGAGTATCCAGAGAGAGGGTATGTATGCTTGCTTTGTTTGCGGCTAGCGCGTACAATATCGGAACATTGTGCATCGTTCTTCTGGTTCTACTGTTCTACTGGGCAGCCACCGGGCCCGCATTTATTGCTTGCACGGTCTTTACGTCTGCATGTGGACATACTGTAGCACTGTAGCAACACCCATCGTCGTTGAAGCGACGACATCAGCAATCGTGATGCGGATAAACAAAGACATTTCTGAATATGCATAGATGCATGCACAAATATGAACGCATGTGTATCTTACTGTACATCTCCATGTACAAAATGCATGCACGTGCTCGTGTACATGTAATGCAGGTATAGGCGAATGTCCACATATTCAACCGCATTTACACAATATCTACTTACTTCCACCCTTGCATGCATAGACGCATACATTCATAGGTATATATGTATATATGTATAAGCACATACCTACATATATCTATATATATAGCAGATGCAAGAACCGCAGGTGAGGGACAGGTCAACGTTATGGAATTCGTGACGCCGCTCAGCCGATGGGTGAGGGACTCCAAGACCCTCGGCGGAGCCTTTGTACGCTTCCCAAAACATGAGACTTCCCGTGTAGAGATCAGAGTTTAGGGTTTTGACAGGGATTAGGATAGGGCGCGGTTCGGAGATTTCGGAGGATGGGGCTGTGCAGCACATTCCTTGTTGCTTCTTGGCGCTTGACAGAGGTAAACCTATTTGCTTGCAAATCCTCCAAGTAAGAGTACGATTCGTTTGACGAGGTATAGTGGAAGGAAATGTTGCACAGAATCCTTGGTACGTCATCGCATGATGCAGGGTGGTGAAAATGCACTACGAAACAACCTGACTCATCAGGCCACTTACGCCCCGGTGCATCGTCCTTGGCTATCCACAACATTCCCGTTTCCGAAGAAGCGACTTCGTTGCTTGCCTGTCTCGTGAAGACCACCAGCCTAGGACAGCGCCGCGGTTTGTCAAGTACAACATGATGAGGCTGATGCGTCGACATGAAGAGCGACTGGGTTCATTTCGTGGATTGCTCTTGCTTCTGGAATTGGCCAAATCCCGCAGCTTGCAAGGCCATACAGGTCGACATAGACTACATAGACACGTCTGTGAGCCTTCCATGACCAGACCAGACTTCAATGTTTTGTTCCCTCAAGTCCTAGCCGAGCCTTTGTTCCCAAGCCCCACATACACATACACCCACATGACATGGACCGCGTAATGTTTCCAGGACACAAGGGCCGCGGGACAGCTCCAGTCGCACGATTGATGTCAGGAAACCGGGATCACGAAACCAAAGCCCCCGATGTAGAAGGATAGATGAATCGACGAGGTTCGTTGGCTCTGTCGATGCCCGCTTCGCATCTCGGCGGAGACCGCGTTCCCCTACAGCCCTAACTACCCTAAACTCCTAAAGGTTGCTTAACGGTAGGTATCTTCCAAGCCATCGCTATTCCGGGAGGATGTTCCCATAAGAGTGCTCTCAGGATCCGGGACAACAGTATAAGTGGCAAGTTGCTCCTGAAGAGACTCTATTCGCAGCGTGTTCTGGGGGTCCTGTTGCGAACTTTGAGTGCTTCCATCTCCGACGATCGCAACCAAAAGGAGTCACCGAAGGTTGAGGCCGCTGATACTCGTGTCCTTCGGAGTTTCAGAAGACAGTGACGATGTGTTGGCCCAGGAGCTTTTGGCAGTGCACCTAGATGAGAAACTGGGCTGCACCACGGTCTGGGGCCATGACGGCAGGTCCATAAACAAAACGTAGAAGAGAAGAGTGTATTTCATATCCCAGTAAAGAAGTGCACAGTCCAGGGTCACGTTCTGGCGCGCGGCATGCCGGACGGAGTGCTGATGTATGTATATATCGATGTCTGTCCTTCGCCACCTCGTCGAAGCCTGCAGGTGGTGCCAGCCCCTCGTCAGACTACCTCCCAAGACTACGCATGTGTTACTGCTGGTTTCAGTTTATAACCACTACAGCGCACTCACAGATCTGCAAGGATGAACAACGTTCTGCGGTATCTGTCCGGGACCGGGACCTGGTTTGGCCACGGGAGTTTCAGAGAAGATCGGACCCTACTGGTAGGCTTTAAGCGAAGGTTACCCCATTGTTGGGAACGCCCACCTCCCAATATTTCTCCTGCTTGCAGAGTGCCGTCTGCAGCATGAAGTGTACGAAGTGTCCGCGAACTCGGCATGAGTCAAAGCCCCACGTGCTTAGTGATAATATGTTTGCCTGCTCGCTTTGCGCATGCAGTCGAAATCCACAAGAGGGTGGGCCAGAAAGCATGGCATGTAGCTTCCCTGTAGGATACATATACATACAGGCATGCATACGAACATACATGCATACGAACAAACATACATAGACACATACATACATACATACGTACGTACATACATGTACTCATACATACTTAGCACTATTTGTACGTGTGCATTTACTTGAGTTACGTGCTTGTCTATTTATTTACTCATTTACCTACTTCTTTGTTCACATGACACATACATGTGTGCGTGTGTATCTACATCTACATGCTCGCATGCTTGCATCTTTCCCTGCTTTAACCGTTCAACATATTCAATATTTGTATACTTGTACATTATGTATTCCTACACTGGTGATTGAAAATGTACTTCTTCATGTAATTCCATACGTGCACCCTTATCGTACCATTTTCTATATGTGCCTACACACATGTCTATCTATTTATCTATGTGTACATATACATATATATATATATATACGCATGTGTGTACACATCATTGTATACTGAAGCTTCGCGCAGGACCTCCTGCGGCTTCGACTCCGAGAGCAGCACCGAGCAGGCTGACCTGGAAGTAGGCCGGGGACAAACTGCGAGTGGCTTTGCGTCCAGCAGGTGTTGACATTGCAACCCAGAGCTTTTTCAGCTCATGCAGTATATTGGTTCTCTCAGCATTGCTAGAGAATCTTCCTACAAAACAGTACAGCCGTGAAAGTACGCTTTAACATCACTCGGCAGTACCTGCGAGCCACGATGGCAAGATCAAGTAGAAGCTTTGTTCAGAACATGGCGCTGACGCTCTGACTGCATGATACAGCAGTCTCCTCTCAGCTCCCGGCTAACGAGCCCAACCGCGCGGCCCTTGCCATCCAGTGACGGGTGCAACTTTGAAAAAGGGCCTTTTTTGTTGCGTGTTTCGTTTTGCAGCAGTCTGCGGTTAATCTGGAAAAGCCCAATTTTGAATGAGGCCTTCCTGCAACCTGGTGGCTGGCATGGGTGAACCTTAGTGTGGAGCATGCTTAAACAACTGGATCTGCGATTCATAGTGTGGTGGTTAGTGCAGCTCCAAGCTGTTTCGAGCTTCAAGCTGCAGAGATGTTGCTCCAGGAATATCTGCAAGTTACCAAGCGATCAATCAGATTGTTTGTTCAAGACACCTGCGACATTCGCTTTTGACCCCCGGTGACCACCTAAAGGATCTCTCGGAAACACAGTGCTGTGGAAAGAAATGGTAAAGAGAGGTTGGTGCAGATGCTCGCTGAACCAATGCGAAGAAGTTTACCGAAATGTAGCAGCAGTCAGAAGAACCTGCTTCTGTTGATGTTTCTTCGTCTTACCGACACAGGCCATCAAGATAGCCTTTGCAGCCGCGTGAGCACAGGCAGGGGCAGAGCCTTTCGGCATTGGATGGTGTAAACCGTTTGGACAAAGCTTGCATGAAGGTGGTAAAAACCAATAGAACCGTGCGCCTGCTTCTTCTTCTTCGCCATATGCGTCATGCCGACGAGCAGTTGTTGTTGGTTGTAGTGTTGGTGCTGTTGCTGTTGGTGTTTGCAGTGTGTCTGTTATTGCTGTTGTCGCTGCTGCTGCTCTTGCTGTCGCTGCTGCTGTTAGCTGTTGCTGTTGCTGCTGCTGTTGTTGCTGTTATGGCTGTGGCGCTGGTGCTGGTCGTGGTGCGGGTAGTGCCGGTGGTCGGCAGCGGGGTGGTGCCTCGCTACTGCTGGAGCTGGTGCTGCTTGCTTGCTGCTGCTGCCGGGTCTTTCAGAAGCTGCAGGAACTTGGCCGCACCACCGTCGCAGTTCTTCTTTTCTGGGGATGTGGTGCCGTTGCTGTTACGTACCTTTGTAGCCGCGGCCATGGCGACAGTGATGTCGTCGCAGTTTAGTCTTCAGGGATCTGGCTGTGGCTGCTTCGGTCCGCTTGGCGGCTCTGAGTTGGCCATTTCCGCGCAGTGGGCTTACATCGTCCTGACTTGCCCAGAGAGCCCAATACTCCTTAATTAAGGAGTATTCTTTAAATCATATTAGGGATCCTAGGATAGTTTAAGGACTATTCCTTTATTAAAGGATATTGGAGTCTCTGACTTGAGGGCTCCGGCCAGGTGCGCCAGGTGCAATGCTGAGCAAGCAGATGCAGCAGCTGAGCCTGAAGCACAAGACGATGGAGACGGCCGCTTGGCCTCGAAGCTTGCTTCATTCCCAAAGACTCCACTACCCCTTGGTTACGGAATATACCTTAAATCATACGGGATCCTACGATGACTTAAGGTATATTCCTTAGTTAAGGGATATTGGAGTCTCTGGGTATCACCTCTTCAAGCCGCATCTCAAGTAGAGTTCACTTAGTGAGGGTGCACGTCTCTGACCGGGCCATGCCCCTGGAGTTCAGGGTTTGGGGTTAAGGGTTTAGCGTTTAGGTTTAGGGCTTAGGGTCACCATTCAGAATGGGAGTGCCGAGAGTAGGGAGAGCGCCTTTCTGCTGCCGCGTGCCTAGCCACTGAGTGCAGGCGACAACCACAGAGCTTGAGTGGGTGGAGGATGAAATGGCTGAGGCTCATTGCCTTTCAATGCAAATTTCGCGATCCAAGCTTCGATATTTGTGCGAATGCCGCAGCTGTAATAATGTCGTGACAGTTTCCTGCTTGCCTGACTGTTCTTCCTTGGCCCTCCCCGTTGTATCACCGAAGGAAAAGGCCACTCTGCGTGCAGTGTGATTCTTCTTCGTCTTCCGGACTCAGTGGCAGCCACATGGTGCACAAAGTTTTGAAACCCTGGAGGAAAAAGTCGAGCAGCCGCCACTCTCCAAGAAGGCGCAATTGCCTTCGCTGCACGAGGACGGTCCGAAGAAGAACGGCATGGGCGACCTTGGATCACAGTTGCCTGGGATTACTTCCACTGCGATGCATCATGTTCACACTTTCTGCCTTCAAATTCCTCGAATCCGGCTTTGGAGAACAAACTTTCCACCATGAGCCGCCACTAGAAATTGCGACTCCCATCAGGGGCCGCCCATTATACAAAAGTTATAACATGGAGCCACCAGAATAGAACAGGGAATTATCCTGTCAGGAGCAGCACTGGATCGAGCGGGAGACCCTCCAGATGCAGGAGAAAGCCCTTGCATCGGCCTTCAGAAATGCCGTGGAGGCCAGAGAAGATTGTGGACGAGTACTCTGGGAGCCTTACTAATTGCATATACGCTTTTGGGGCTTCCTCATTATAAGTATATAGTATAGTATAGTATACCCCAAAATCCTATTCCAATTATTCAGGCCCCCATAATAGGTGGTGGATTTTGCATCGGGCAGCACATGCTGACGTCCACAGCCCAAGCTATTCAGTTGCAGTTCTCCAGCACAACCCAAACTCCAGCTGTCTGGAAAGCATGAGCTCCTTGAGCAGCAGAGAGAAAGTTGCATTTGCACGGTTGTGCCTTCTAACGAATGCACGACCAGCATCAGGTTCTCAAACAGTCCGTGTTGGAGGCCACTGATCGAGCAGTGCAGAGTTCACTTTCCACAGTGGACTCTGCCGTGAAGGACAGCGTAAAGTGTCGCAGGGTGCCAAGCCCGACTTGAGTGCAGCAGCATAGACTAGAGAGAGCACGCTTTCGAATAGCACATAAACAGGAATACGAGCAGTTACTAGCAACAACGAAACAAAAGTTGTAGTAGGTGTGCTCACGGAAATATACTGAAACCACCCATGTTAAGAAAAAGGCGCGCAATCCGCGTTTGTAGCGACTAGACAGCTGCCTGGCTTGCTGGCTAGTTAGAGTTAGAGTGGTACTGTAGTCGTCGTAGTCGTCGTAGTCGTCGTAGTGGCAGCAGCAGGACCAGTAGCAGTAACTAGCTTAGCTTAGCTGCAGCAGCAGCAGTCACAGCAGCAGGCAGCAGCCTCCGGCGTCGTCGTGGTCCGTCTTCGTCCTCGCTGTTGTTGCGGCCGCTGCGGCTACTGCTGCTGTTGCTGTTGCAGTGATAGTTGCAGCCGTAGTAGTCGTCGTCGTGCTCGTGCTAGTGACTGCTAGTGCTAGGCCTATCACTCGTACTACCACTGGTACGTAGTGTTTGAAGTCTCTCCGAGCTCGATTGAAGCAGAGGCTCTTCAACCCTGAAACACTAAAGTCCAGGACTCCAAAGCCGGGAAGCCTGAAGCCCTGAAGCCCTTCACTGACACATGCCTCGCCTCGTAAACCCCGAAAACAGCAGACGGGCAGGAGCTTGCGGTCTCTGACAGTCGCCCAACGGCAGACGGCATGTGGGAATTCGTAGGGCTACTACCTGCCTGGCTCGGGCTGCAGAGTCTTGAAGGTGATACCTGTAAGTCATTGGGTGGGATTTCGACCAGAATGTCCATTACCGCACTTCACCGATCGCGCATCCCCTCCTCGGCAGTTTTCGAGCAGATCACCGTGCAACATGGTCCCGAAAGACCCGGCACTACCACATCCTTCAGTCCAGCCCGACGTACCGAAGCTATGGAATAATATATATGTACATGTCTATATCTACCTCTTTATATATATATATATATATATATATATATACAGAGATATGCATGTGTATAAATATATGTATATATGTGTGTGTATATATATATATATATGCACTTGTAACAGAAAGGCGACCCCAAGCCCTCCAAGCTGCTAGAGGAGCCCTAAGCATGCAGTCACTGTGAAGATGCAGTAAACCCCGGAACACGGTATCTACTAACACAGCTTCGCCTGGATTCTAGGACGAAGCATCATGCGGACTGTCTTGTACCAGGAGTGTTACGCTTCAGCCTGTATTCGCGGTTTCTGGAGTCCTCCCGCAGGAGTGCTATTTCTTCTATTGCCTGTTGTCGTCCCTGTCACTTGAGTATGGCATGCTGCGACGTTGCATCCGGTTATGACAAACTAACTGCACTTTCAACTCTGGAATCGGCTGGCCCGGCGCCGAAGCTAGTCCAAATCAAGTGGGTGGGATCGGCGGAAGGCTTTGAGCTCAGGTTGGCCAAAGCACAACACTAAGTGTCATGCCATCTCGTTCACGGATGTGTGCAGTATGAGGCTTTAGTTTGCAAGTGACGCTTTGAATCGCATGGGACCTGCTCTGGCATCCACCCACCGAAAACATTGCACTCGAAAGCGGGCGCTGGCCTCACTGGCCAGTGGAGCCAGCCGCCAATCTGAGACAGCTAAGGTCGAAGGCCGAAGACGCGAAATAGCTCGAGCATGAGGACAGCGATTGCATTTGCCCGCACGATTTAGCCTATGTGTTCAGGGCAGTGCGATCGCAAAGCTGAGGTCATGGTGAGATGCAGAAAGAGCCTGTGAGATAGGATGCTCCAGTCATGACTAATGCCCATTGCAGCATGCCAGGACCCATAGCCGAGGACGTGCAGCAGCAAGCATGTCCCGAGGCACGTGACCCTGTTCTTGCACGGACTTGCTGTAGTGATCATCGAACATTGTGTCTCAACACTGCAGTAGCACTGCCGACAGAAAGCGCCAACAGAAAGCGCGGCCCGAGTATGTCAGAGCTACGGATCCGTCTGCAAGTTTGTTGGATCATACATCCCAGTCGTGCCCTTTCCCGGAAGAGACTCAAACCTTAAGGCAGGAGGCATGTCGAAATATTCCCGGCTGAATCTCGCTGTCTCTCCGATCCTACTTTAAGCTGCAATGTCTGTTTCAGCCGACGAAGCGTTTCAGTGAGATTCTCAACAAAAGCCGCTACTGCCGCTTGTAGTCACTGGGTGTCTGGTCAGCACCGGTGTAACGCCAGCAGGTTTATGGGACACTTCCAGCGCGACGCTCACACTTTCTGAAGCGATGCGACCTGCCAGTCTGCCTATGGGTGGAGCCCAGAATCAGTCGAAGGACGCTTTTGGTGGGAGTATGCCTCAGCCGGACTCAGCCTTTTTCTAGCCTACGCACCAGACAGCGAGATGCGCGTCCTGAAAAGTACTTCTTGACTCGACATCCTTTGCTTCAGAGGCGGCTCCCTCGAAGTTTTTGTGTTGCAAAACTAGGTTGCAAGGCTTGCCGAAGCTCCAAGACTCAACATTACAGTCGGCTTGAGCTTGCAAGCGATCGATACCAGTTGCCCCGTTTCAAGTTGCCTGGCCCGGCCGTCCCTAAGTCACAGACTTGAAAGAGCCGAGCACATGTGGGAGTTTCCGAAAATTAGGAGTGCCTTACTTTGGGTCCTTAAAAAATAAGGATCCTACTATTTAGGGTGCTATATTAGGGTCCCCTATTTTCGGAAACCCCCATGTACAGAAAGACAGACACACAGACCAACACCAGCAGATTGAAAAGTTTTCATGCTCAAGATGGCTCAGGGCGGAATTCGGGTACATCCCCGGTCCTTTCTGAAGATTTACACGGCCGCCTGGACTGGCTCTTAATATGATAGACGACTGCGTAGCAGGCTGTTTGCTTCCATGGCTGGAAGGATCTCCATAGAGAAAACCAGATATGCAGCGCCATGACAGGGAAGGCTTTGTGTTTCGCACCGTCCTGTTCTGGACAGCTACTCCTCTTGTCGGCAACGTGCACCGTGAGAGGGAGGGAAAGTGTTTTATGCTTAAAGCATCTTTAGATAGCGCTGGCGTCAGATGGGTTTCCCCATACAACTTGGTAGACACAGGCGTAATAGCATCAGACCGTTGTTCTGGAGTCCCATCTGAGCGAAGACTGCCACAACGAATTCGATGGCTCGACGGAGTTCTTGACATTCTGCGAGCTCCTGCAAGGCAGACTCTCAGGTGTCATGATCTTAGTCTGGTGCCTTTAGCAGGACCAAACGGTGTCGGACACAGGGCACAGGGTTGCGTTCCATTTATGCAACTCAGGCCACTGCAAACTGGGCGGCATGGTGTGAATTTCTGCAGCTGCTATGCTCCAGCTGGCCGTTGCACGTGGCGGCGCATCATAGGAGGCCGAAGGGGGCGATTGTTGATGCTGCTGCGACTGTTGCTTTTGCTGGTCGTGGTCGTGGTGGCCTTGTGCTGGTGTTCGGGGGTTGCTGTTTGTCTTGCTGCTGGCGATGCCGGCGCATCATGATGAGGGATGATCATATCCCCTTGGATGGTCCTATAATGCCGGTGATGACTACGCCGCTTATGACCATCCCTGTCGTCGTCATCAACATCAACATGACACGGGTGTCCTCACCCTCGTCAGCACCAGCATCGCCCGTAGTATTAATCATTCGTAACTGCTGCTGCCGGCTTTTGCATCATCATCACTATCTATCATCCATCGTCATCTTATTCTTCATCTTCAGATCAACTTCATCACCCATCGTCCTGATGTTATTCCTGTTGATCATTGTTTCCATGTTTCGCCATTATAACATTTATTACTAGTATTGCTAGTGCTCGTATTGCTTTTTTAATGTTAGCGTTAGTTTTCGTATTCGCATTAAGCAGCACTGAGAATTAGCAGTAGTCTCTCTTTGTTTGTCATATTGGTTATCATCACTTGCATCTTCAGTTTTGGCTTCTTCTTCGCCGTCTTGATCAGCATCGTTTGCATCTTCAGCTGTTCACAGCAAGAGAATGCGGCCACCACCGGCTCTGCCGAACAAGCAGATTCACGATGTCAGCAAGTCTATGACGATTCTGAAGCGAACCTTGCTGACTCGATGCTGGGTTCACTCTTCGCGCTGCGGTGTAGCAGAGAGGCAAAGGTGAACGGTCATGATACTGTATCGTGTCTGTTGTAGGTGCTGATGCGTCCTGCCGCAGGTATATCCTATGCATTTTCCGCCTGAGTGCCCGGCGAACGAAGGATCATCTGGGAAGGGCGGAAAGCAGAGTCTGCGAGTTAAGCTATCGATGTTTTAGAGGCTCACGGATGTTGGGTGGCTGCGTAATCCGGGGAACTTCTGGCCTCAACCAACTTGTCTGTCGATGGTTGTGGCGATGGCGGTGACGACGATCTTGGAGTCACAGGAGTACGTACTATGACGATTGGCTTCACTGTTGTGGAGAAGCAAAATCCTTTTCAGGACAAGGGTAGTTTGGTTTTCGTATTCGCTAGTGTGCGATTGAGATTACGAGTTCAAGGGTGTGAAAACGAGTCGGTGTCGTCTGGTGTCTTAAACGGGTTTCCTGGCTTGATGTAGGAGTCAGTGCACCAACCATGAAATGGCCCCACGGGCCTTATCCCTTTGTTTTGGCCCGATCCGGTAGGAATAGGCACAAATAGGAGCACCAGACTTTGGAACTTACTTATGGCCTGCCACTGCTGCTGCCGCTGCATTTCACTCCTTCCCGTGCTACTGCTACTGCTACTACTACTACTACTACTACTATGACTTCTACTAGGAAAAATCATCATCAAGACTCTTAATACTTATAACAATAGCTGCTCACTACTGCTGCTGCTGCTGCTACTAGTACTACTACTACTACTACTACTACTACTACTACTGCTACTACTACTACTACTACTATCACTACCACTACCACTACCACTACCACTACCACTACCACTACCACTACCACTACCACTACCACTACCACTACCACGACGACGACGACGACGACTACTACTACTACTACTGCTGCTACTGCTACTGCTACTGCTACTGCTACTGCTACTGCTACTACTACTACTACTACTACTACTACTACTATCGCTACTACTACTACTACTACTACTACTACTACTACTACTACTACTACGACTACTACGACTAAAACAGCCACTACCGCTACTACTACTATTACTACTACTACTACTACTACTACTACTACTACTGCCACTGCTACTACTACTACTACTACTGCTACTACTACTGCCACTGCTACTACTACTGCTGCTACTACTACTACTGCTACTACTATTGCTACTACCACCACCACCACCACCACTACTACCTCTACCTCTATCTCCACCTTCGACCTCGACCTCTACCTCGCCCTCTCCCTTTCCCTTTGCCTCTACCTGTCCCTCTGCCTCTACCTCTCCCTCTGCCTCTACCTCTACCTGCTACTACTAGTATTACTGCGACTAGCCAATTACTGCTCCAACTGCTACCACCACTGCCCCCAAAACCACCGCCGCCAGCAACCGACAACGGCTACTGCTACTGCCGCGGCTGCTGCTGTGGATTCGCGGTCATCATTGTGCTGATTAGTTGAACGGAGTGTCAGCGCAGTTTGCTTGTGCGAGCGCTTGTAGTACTGTTCGCTGCAGACGAATAGCCGCACCTAGCATGCGAGATGCTGCTTCTTGTGCTGTTTTTGCTTCCTGTGCTGGCTGGTATCTTCGCCTTTGCTTGTTCGGACTGCCAGCTGCCTATGTTGACAACTAGAAAGTTGGGGGTGCGATTCGCGAAGAGCTAGCCGCAGAAACTTGCCTCGGAATCTCTATGTTGCCCCATGGATCAACACAAGCAAGAATACTTTCATTTGTTGAAAGAGCAGCAACTGATTTACATAGTGCCTCTGCTATTCCCTTCTTTTTTTTGCTGTGCCTCCTGGTCGTCGCTGGGGTGGCCATCGCACGTTGTGTCGCTGCAGTGGCGTCACTGCCAATGCCGCTAGGTTGGTTCCATTCGTGGTTAGACCTGAAACGCTCTTGGCTCATTTTGTGTCTTGTGCCTTAGCGCTTGCAGCTGAGTCAACCTGACACGTATCACGATGAGAACAGACCAAAACTGGCGGCGAGATCTCCTCACCCCCTCACTCGAAGTTCGTCGGACCCAGAGAGGGGACACCAAATATTGCTGCAGGATGCCGAAAGTCATCCGACATCGGTAATGGCGACGAGACAGCCCAAGCTCTGGAGCTATTCAGGGCTGGGGATTAATGGCCGGGCAGGGACGGAGGATGGTTGCTGCAGTTGCTTCTAGAGCAGGAATTTCAGAAGATGCGATGTTTTGGAAAACTCGGCTTTGCAGGGCCGAGGCTGAATTTGCATGGGTGTGTAGAGATAGAAGAGCTGCAGCAGTTCAAGGCTTGCGTGGCGAACTCTCGACTCTCGAAATCCACGCATCTCCGCAGGAGGACATCGAGTTTGCATGCCAGCAGAAGTCGAGAGGTCTGCATCCGATCATGCCGGGGGAAAAGGAAAGCTGGTTCGCCAAAGGCGTTTCAAGATTCGTGGTGGCAGCTTGTGGTCAGGAACACACACACATATGTGTACATATATATATATATATACACATACGTATGTGTATGTATGTATGTATGTACACATATTATACCGTCGCTTGCCGTGGATTGTTACGATATTCCTCTCCCGCGCGTCACGTCGTAACTCTCAAACCCAATGGTGTCGCGGAATAGAGCAGTGAGGCGAAGAAAGGGATGCTTAATACTAATACTATTACTATTATTATGATTGCTATTGCTACTAGTACTATTACTATTACTATTACTATTACTATTACTATTATTATTACTACTATTATTCCTATTATTATTACTATTACTATTATTACTACTACTACTAGTACTACTACTACTACTACTACTACTACTACTACTACTACTACTACTACTACTACTACTACTACTACTACTACTACTACTACTACTACTACTACTACTACTACTACTACTACTACTACTAGTACTACTACTACTATTACTACTACTACTATACTACTACTACTACTACTCTACTACTACTACTACTACTACTACTACTACTACTACTACTACTACTACTACTTACTACTACTACTATACTACTATTACTATTACTATTACTATTACTATTACTATTACTATTACTAGTACTATTACTATTACTATTACTATTACTATTACTATTACTATTACTATTACTATTACTATTACTATTACTATTACTATTACTATTACTACTACTACTACTACTACTACTACTACTACTACTACTACTGCTACTACTACTACTGCTACTACTACTACTACTATTACTACTACTACTACTACTACTACTACTACTACTACTACTACTAGTACTACTACTATTACTATTACTATTACTATTACTATTACTATTACTATTACCATTACTGTTACTGTTACTAGTACTAGTACTAGTACTAGTACTAGTACTAGTACTAGTACTATTACTATTACTATTACTGCCTGAGAGCGCCACGCTTTGCAGGTCAGGACTTCGCCGAAGAGTCAGAGGCTCGTGAAGGTTTTTTTTCGGCGGGATGGGGGTTGCAGGGTTTAGGTATGAGGGGTTTCCTTGCACTCCAGTTCAAGATTTCCGGATTTATGGTTCAGGACTTAGGGTTGCCATTTCCGGCTTCAGGCTTGTGAGAGATGTCTATATATCAAGCACTCCGTAATGGATTGCACTGCATGCGGTCCACAAAGCAGAGCATTCTGCAGTTCACAGCTGATCGGCAGAGTGTCGGTTCAAAAGGGGTTTAGAGGTTTAGGGGAAATATTTTCCCGGCTGATTGCAAGAGTCCTGGATGCAAAAGGGGTTTCCCCAGTAGTGTTCTTATGGTTTCATACAAATTCGCGATGAGTCGATACTTGCAAAGCCTTGGGCTTGGGAGGATGGTGTAGGTGGTCATCCCACCTGGTGCTGATGTTATGGCAAGGTGTTCCCGACCCCTCAACCAACATGGTATTCTGGAGGCAACCGCTAAGCGAAAAGAGGGCTCAAACAAAAAAAGAAATCTAGAGCAGCAGGCTGGGTTAAGGGTTTAGGGGCTGCAGCCCTCCCCAGAAATGGATTTAGGGTTGTTATTTTCGGCTTCGGCCTCATGCCTGTGCAGCACAGAGAGATGGTGAGACCTCATTGACTTTCCAAGACATGCTGGGAAATTGTTCATCGAGTCCGAAATCAATTGAAAAATTGAACCGTGTGTACCGCGTACTTGCTTGTCATATATTTTGCATACGTTAATCCGTGCACCAGCGTGGCAATGACACAAAGCAGCCATACATCTGATGACTGCAGATGAGGCAAGGTGAGAACACATTCGCTATTATAGGGGCCATGCTACGTGCGTCTTTCCCAGCAGGCGGAAAGATCAGCCCTGAATGCTATAGTTTGAAGCAGCACCAACCTGTTGTCCGGCGCAGGTGTCCGCTACGCTAAGCAAGAAGAGCAGCATCGGAGCTGCGATTGAGGACGTCGCTTGAGGTCTCTCCTAGCTAACCCCCGTGGCTGAAGCTGCGCTCCGCTTCTAGGGACGCTTTGCAGCCTAACCGTACCAGCTTAGGTACCGCAGCATCTCGTAACAGCCGCAGCATGTGCAATCTGAGGGCCCAGCTTGAGAAGCGGTCGCTCGCCCGACGTGGAGGCCTTCCTTGTGAGGGCGAGCCTTGAACGGTCTAAGCCTGAGCTCGGGTGCAGGCCACGAACTCTTCCAAACGGCGTGGCCTGGCTGAATGCTGGCGGGCTCAAAGCGCGGAGCCGTTGGTCTCAGGGTTTCCGAGCCTCTAATGAACATAGGGCAAAACCCGAACCGAACCCTCGTGCCTGTGAGGAAGCAAGAAAATGCTCGGCAGCTTCATCAAGGCCAGGACATCAGCTGATCTCTCTCCTGTGGGGCTCATTTTCCTTGAGCGTTCCGGCCTGGAATCTGTCGGACTTAGGACTTACAGTTCGAGGTCTTGTTGAATACGAGTCCAGGAAGTCTGATGTTTCACAGATTGCCTGAGGCGACAGGTAGAAAGCACGTTGCAGGACACTGGTAGGACTGCAGAAGGCGCAGATAAGATTTTTCTGCGGCTGACCGGGTGGGACTGATCCTTGCACTTTCGCTTCTCCATTTACACCTGCATGAGTTGTCATTATCTCAGAGTTGTCGTTGTTTCACGCTTGCAGCTTTGTGCAGAGTTCCGAAAGGGACTATCCGATCTTCTAGGGGAAGCAGGGCACGGGAATTGGGAGGTGGACAAGAAGAGCAATGCCGATCATGACCAGAATGCTTGGAACAAGCAGCTCAGTTGCACTACAGGGCTCTTGGGCTGGGGCCGACGCCATTCTGTCGGACTTGCTACGTTTGCCTCGACCAGAATTCCGTGACCATTGTTTGCAAGTGCTACTTGTACGGCCCATTAGCTTCCTATTATCTTCCAAAGTCCCCACCGGCTGAGGGCACCAGGCTTGAGTTTAAAGCGAAGCTTATCCGAACTCATTGTTCTCGTCCTGCGGCTGTCCGGATTGCAACCAAGCGCGAACTTCAAGAGAATTGAATAGAATAGAAGTTGCTCAGCTTCACTCCGGCTGCGGCGGAGGGAGGAAGAAGAGCATGGCAGGGGAGGCCCGGAGGCCCGCTCGCTGTGTTCAACTTTTTTAGTCCGTTTGACCAGGAACACCTTAGTTTCACATGAAGCTTTGGGACAAACTGCTGCGAGATTCCAGCATAAGGGCGGGGGTCCCTGCACTGTGGCATGCCACAGGACAACATGAGATGCTGAGCATGCATGTCCGGTATAGCACAACATTTCCAAGGATACTAACCCAACACTGATGCGAACGACAGCGACGCGTCACGGAATTCATACGAGACACTGTGACGCAGCACCGCAAGGCAGCGCATTGGGTCTCGGGACACTTGGGATCTTGAGCCTGTTCACTCAGCACAGGCTGCGGCGCGGCCTCCTTGCCTTTGTGACGGGCAGCTACATGGCAAACTGCGTGTCCATGGTCGTCTTGACTCTTGGCATCGGAGAGCCAGCTTCATCGGAGAGCTGGCTTTGGAGACTGAAATGACTTTTGGCGTTGCAGCTTCGATGTTACAGAGTTCGCTGAGGCTCGATGCCTACCTAACCTGTTACGACATCGACACTCGAGCGAACGGCCAACCTACTCCTGCAATCATCAGCCAGCTGCTGGACATTTGCCTGAGCGTGCTACTTGTCCAGACAAGCTTTCGTGGGTTCCGCCATGTTACCACTCCGGTGGCTTGGACTGGGTTCTCGACATGGGACTTTGCATTTTGTAGTTGAAAACCTTTGAAGGTTGGGAGGCAATTGAAAACCTCTGAAGGTTCGGAGGCTGGACAATGTTCAACAGCAAATCACAGAGCCATGAGGGCATGCAATCATTCCCTCCCCATGCAGTTTCATCCAATCAGCGGGCTGCAGGTACACGCTGGAGATTATTCTCCTGTGCACGGCACATGGGTGCCTGAATATGCGGGCAATCCTGCTGGACTGGGTCTTCTTGCTCCTCCGGCAGCAGAGTTTCGAGCAGTTGCCTCCACAACTGGAGCTCGGCAGAGTGCCAGCCCCTGCTCGGAAAAGCGCGTGTCACGGGTTTGTCGGAAAGCTGATTTCCCTGAAGAAGCCTCCAGTCTTGTGCTCCGAAACATAGATGTGCCTGCGATCAAGGTTGGATTTGCTCGTGATTTGCTGCGGCTATGCTGCCCGGCACAGGATATCACAAGCCTCTTGCAGGGCTTGGTTATGCTTGGGTCTAGGAAACTTGTTGAACATCCGTGTGGGATGCATCTTGTCACTCAAGTCGTTAGTTCGCCGAGTAACCACGACTTTGGAGGCTTGAGGGTCATGTGCTTGAAGGCTTTGGAGCAGGGTTCCGATCCTACACTGGAAGCCGCAGCGCGTGGATGTCGTCAGGTCGAGGCATCCCTGCGAGTCATGAGCAGCGAAGTAGATCTGACGAACTTTGGAATCATCCGTGCGCTTCGAGTGGCCCGGATAATCCGCGTCTTGGGCTGCACGACAACATGAAGTATGGTGATATGTTATGCAACGGAGAATGTGTAGCTCCACTAGATTCTACTAGTGCAGCACCACATCCACGAACTAGTAGTAGTAGTAGTAGTAGTAGTAGTAGTAGTAGTAGTAGTAGTAGTAGTAGTAGTAGTAGTAGTAGTAGTAGTAGTAGTAGTAGTAGTAGTAGTAGTAGTAGTAGTAGTAGTAGTAGTAGTAGTAGTAGTAGTAGTATTAGTAGTAGTATATAGCAGCAGTATAGTACAAGAAGTAGTAGTACTAATGTTGATAATAGTAATAGTAGTGCTGGCGCCGGCACTCGGACTCGTGCTCGTGCTGCTAGTGCTAGTGATGGTAGTGGTCGTCGTCATGATCGTAGTATTTGAGGGAATACCGTGGTGGTGGTGCTGGTGCTGGTGCTGGTGCTGGTGCTGGTGCTGGTGCTGGTGCTGGTGGTGCTGGTGCTGGTGCTGGGCGAAACGCCCTTGGGGCTGGACAAATGTCATGTTCTTCTCTCAAAATCGTTCAAGTTGACAAGCATCAACAGTGCTGTTTTGCAACGACGATGCTTCAGTACTTTAACCACAAGCGCCAGCAGTAGCCGTGATAAAATCAGTTCATCGCGCTTCGTGGCAGTCGTCACCGTTGCAGTCGATGTAGCAGCAGTTGCAGTAGCCTTACGGTCAAGGTACCCGTGCCGAATTACCAGTCGCAGTAGCAGTTGTCGAAGAACTAGTAGTAGTAGAAGTAGTAGTAGCAGTAGTAGTAGTAGTAGTAGTAGTAGTAGTAGCCGTAGCGGTAGCGGTAGAGGTAGCAGGTAGCAGGTAGCAGGTAGCAGTAGCAGGTAGCAGTAGCCGTAGGAGTTGTGGCAGCAGCAGCAGTAGCTGTTGTAGCGACAGAAGCAGTGGCGGAAGCTTAGCGGGCAGGTCGCAACGACACCCGATCATTGAACCTGAGCCCCAACAGGTCGCGTCCAGTCCCCCGCACTAGAACCAACAATGAAGTGGCAGCAGTAGTAGTTGTCGTAGTAGTAGCAGCAGTAGTAGTAGTAGTAGTAGTGGTGGTAGTAGTGGCCGTCGAGGATCCCAACCTGGAGCCCAGGTGTTACTCGGCTCCTGCGGAAGAGTCACGACCTGCGAGAGCACCTCTGAGCAGAATTTCGGGTTCCAGCTTGGGATGAGGATTGGGACACAAAAACTATTGAAGATTTGTCAGGCTCCGAGACTGACGACCATGAAACAAGCAACAAGAAGTGTAGATATGTATGTATGTATGTATGTATGTATGAGGTATCTGCCAGGAATGTACGATTGTGAGAAGGCGGACGTGAGGTCATTGTGCGTTGCCCTGGTCACTGCCATGTTCATTGCATCCATTATTCCAATGGCGCCACGTAAGCGCCAGCCACTGCTGCCGCTGTTATATACTACTACTGCTGCTACTGTTAGGGCCATCGCTACCACGACGGCGACTCCCACTCCTTCTCCTCGTACTCCCATGGCCACGGCTACTGCTACTGCTTCATATTTATGCCATTTAGCGCAGTTGTCGAACCGATGCTGCTGACCACTGGAGTTGCATTCGTTGTGAGTCTGTGGCGTGCGGCCAGGCTCCGAAAATTGGTCAATATGATGGCCACGTGTGTGCGGACACTGATCTGGTCGTTCATCTTCTGCTTCGCCATGATGTGACCTACCTGCTCTGGGCTAGGTTTGTTACGGACTTGAAGCTACAGGTTTTCGAAATACAGCTCAGCTCAGACAACATCCGAGGCTTCGGGGCTTAAGATCCACAGCCAGCCGTACGGGCACCGGCCTTGGGGCTCTTAAATTGGTAGATAGGATCTATATTAAGCTACAGGTCACACACTGTTGCAGCCTCAAAGCATAGCCCGGGCACAACTACCACATGCACCGTTCTTGATGTCGCAGGGTCTTCTCATCTTTCAGGCCCAAACTGTAGTACGACTTTAGCAAGCTGTCGTCCACCATAAATAAATAAATGTAAATATACGTAAGTGTGTATATCTATATATATATATACACACACATCTCTGTGTGTGTCTGTGCGAGTGCATGCACGTGCGTGTTCCCTTTTACCGGATTTCACACAAGTGAAATGCCAGGTTATCGTCTGGCTTGTTTGCGACTCCCTCTCCCACGGGTGTTGATGCGAAGTCCAGGTTCAAAGTAAGTCAGCTTGATGGGTTCCTTGCTTTCGGGAACATGGCTTCTGGCTGAGTTGGCAAGGCCGAACTGACCGAACCATTCCTGATTTCGGAAACTCAGGACGTTCTGGTCAATGCTGATCGTAGAGATCGTGCATCCGCAACCTGCCAAGTTTGTGCACAGTGCCCCTCAGCTTTTTTGTGATATGGAACTCTTGGAAACGCAAGATAGTGCAGCTCATCACGGCCAGGCATGTGAAGCAACTGAGCGATCTGGAAGCCTGCGACCAGTGCCGGCGGGCAACTTCCTCCGAACCTTCGCTCAAGCTTTCCGGAGCGACTGAGTCATAAGTTTCGAACCATGACTCCTGTTCTCGATATGATTCGGGCTTCCAGACTATTCAGTATTCTACCGATAAGAACCAGGGTTTTAGGAACAGAGATTTTGAGGAGAGGCCGCTGACACAATTCTGCGAGTGGACTTCTGCTGCGAAGTAGTAAGACCCAGGGTGGAGATGCGGCATGCATTGATACTGCAGCCGCAGCAGAGTACGGATGGTGATAGGCCTTTAGTGCAGCATCGGCGCAGGTGTGGTGGCAGAAAATCTGGCCATTCTATTCATGAGTTCCACAAAACGGAAATTGCACAAACGGCCTTCTGCAGAATTTTCTCGGCCAGAGGTCATGGATGCCAACTTGCTCCTCTTCAAGTTGCCTAGCAGCAAGCACTCCCAAATGTATAAGTCGTGTCTGTGTATATACATATGTATGTCAATGTGTGTAGGTGGGCAGGCGAGCGGACAGGCAGGCGGACGGGCAGGCAGGCAGGCAGACACACAGCAGACGAAGAGAGAGAGGGAGAGAGAGAGAGAGAGAGAGAGAGAGAGAGAAAGAAAGATTCGTTCGTTCGTTCATTCATTCTTCCAATCCATTCCATGCCATTCCATGCCATTCCATTCCTTCATTCATTCATTCAGCCTTGCATTGATTTGTTTATTTAGATAAGACATGCATGCATGCATGCATGCATGTCTCCATGCACGCAACCCGACATTAACATGCGCAAATCTTATGGCAACTCCGGTATGCCATGACGTAGTAGAAGTGCAGTACAGTAATGGAGTATGTTTTTGCGTGATTTTCGGGGTTCTGGTGCTGTGACTTTATTCCACATGCTTGTCTTTGGAAGCATGGCTTGTTCTTGAAGGAGCAGTTAGGAGGCGCTGGTCAGGTAACGTTGTCGTGCGAGGTGCACCATCTGTGCCAAAAGATCGGACGGACACCATGTAGACGAGACATGCTGGAAAATGCTGGGCTGAGGACCGTCATTGCTGGGGATAGCTGGGGCCAGATCGCAGTGCCTGTGATAGAGGCGTTTGGGATGGATTCGGTCGGCTCCGAGCCCGCCGTAGTGCTTGACGGACATGATGGACTAGGACCCAGAGTAGGCCCTTATTCCCTTTTTTAGGGTTCAGGCTCCCTTATAAGCCCCTTTAAACCAAAAAGGGCATCCTTTTATGCCTGGGTTACTCTTGGGTCTAGTGGACGATTTCCAAGAGGTGTAGAACAGTGGAGGGTTTACGGAAAGCATGTGAGCTGTGCCATGACCTGACACAAGCGGCTGACAGTCAATCCTCACCTGGACGAAATCTTGAAGTTGGCATAAGCAACCAGGGCAAAAACCTGACAGAGTGATCGAAAAAGTTTGGGAAACCCTTCGACCTTCAGAATCAGACTTAAGTCCTTCGCTTGTTGCATCTGTGTTCCTATAATCCTCCATGAGCGTCACACTCCACCTCTCTGTATTCGCATCTGAGAGATCGGTTATCTGGTCATCCAGTCCTGTGATCACCAGCTTTGCCAAAGCAGGTGGCAAAGAACTGCAAACGGTTAGGTCAGCACTGTCCCAGAGCAGCGCGCATTGTCGGGGGGGGGGGGGGGGGGGGGGGTGGTGGTCTGCAGGGCGTAAAACATGCCATGGTGTACCCGATGTTTAGTAGACTCCCTCAAATATCAATCATCTCCGGTTTGTGTCGGGAGGTCAGTGGGCATAACCGTCCTCACCATATATTCCGGCCAGCAAGAATCCGCATCAGTGACCTGTGATGCCCTGCAGACTCTACAGTCCTAGAAAGCTAATATAGGGGCTTCAATAATTACCAATAGAAGTTGCGGCTTCCTGATTATAGGTATAGTATAATGGGCCCCAACGCCCTATATTAAGGCCCCGATATTCGGCCAGCTTGAAAGCAAGTTGTTTGATGTTCAGCAGCTAGCAGGCCAACCCTGGCACTGCGGTGATCTTCATGGGCTCTCTTTTGACGCTGGTCTTTGGCGTCGGGAGACCCAATGTTGGTTTAATGTATGCGTTTGTTCCTGGTTTTGGTCTTGTCATTATACGTCATTATTATGATCACTTTTACAATTACTATAGTTTTAGTACTATTGTTGTTTTTATTCACATTATTGCTATTCTCAGTCTAGTACTATTTTTTATTCTTTTTATGATTCTGAATGGTTTATCGTCTTATTGTTATTGTTATTCCTAGTCTTATTCCAACTCTGTATTTCTTCTTATTATGTTTGCAATTACTTTTGGCTCTGCAGACCTTGGGTTTTGAGGCTGCGAGCTGTCTGGGTAGGGAGGCTGATTATGTAGCCCGTCCTGATGCGCCAAATTGGGAACCAGCAGTGCCAAGCTTTAAATACAGAGGAGTTTGCAGAGGCTTTGACACACAGATGCGTGTTTTCGCGCAGCTGTGCATATGGAGGTGCGCACTATATGTATACGCACGTGTGTCTGTGTGTACATGTGTATATATACATACAGATATGTATACATGTGGGTAGATGTTTGTATATCGGCACCGTCGTGCTATACGGTTCCACCAAGAGGACAAACAAGTTAACAAGCAGGCAAACAGGCAAGAATCAACCACACGAACAAGGCCACAAAGAAAAGGCAAACATACAACCGACCAAACAAACAAGAGGGATGGCTTCGAAAGACGAAATCTGTAGTACACATGATGCAAGTCATGGCGGTTGCCGGAAAAGTATGTCACTTGCAGTTACACTCATCAGATGTTGTGCGCTGAGGTTTTGAACTTGTGCCTGGGCTCTGCATTCAGATAGCACTAGGCCTAGAAGTAGACAGCGAAGCCAGAGCTCGTGTGCAGGCTGGGATAGTCAGTATTGGTACTAGCAGAAGAGATACGAAACTTTCGCTCCAGTCAAGGTTCATTAGTAGCGAAGTTCATGCTCTTTCACGAATGTTCTGTGCATCACTGCCTGGCTTGAATCACTTTTCCGCACAATTGCATGCAGGGATGGCCCGAGCTTCCAGCTGTTGAGGCAGTCTAAGAATAGTTGGATGTGCTCCGAGTCATATACTGATGATCCACAGAAGGCTTCAAAGGCATGAGGACACCGTGCCATGCAGATTTAAGACTTGCCATTTCGGCGACTACGGTTCCGACTGACGTTGTTGGCACGACTCGTACCAACGGCAATCAAAGTCCATGTTGAATCTAGCAGTATTCACAACAACGACTTCCAGAAGCGTGCATCTTGGCATAAACTAAAAACACTCGGCACCAGGATCGTTGCTGTGGTGGTGGACACATTTGCGGAAGCACGTGAACGTGATGTCTTGAGCTTAGCGGAGGCCGGTTGGGATCCGAATAAAGGTATCTGGGCGGATCTCGCAGCAGGTGATATGTACTTGTCATATGTGTATATGTATATATATATATATGCATATGCACCGCAGGTATCAGAAAACTTGTTATCATCTCGGCTATCCGACCATCGCCGTTACTGCTACCAGTGTTCTGCTGGCACGAGGACTGCATGTATCATCAACAGAAGCACCGGCCGGCTTCGCCATCACCATCGTCAGTGTCTTCCCATGCTACAGTCATTGGCCTGTCATCCCCAAGTTCAGAGACTGCAGAGGGATTCGATGTAGCCCGTCAGATCAAGGAAGTACGGCATGTATTACATTGATGAGCTGAAACCTACGAGAAATCCACACTCGCCAGGTGATCGTTGCATACCAGATTCAATAGCTGGGGACAGCACCATTGGAAATTGCGTTCAAATGAAGGAGTTGGAGAACGAGATTGAGATCGACAAGCGCCTCCTTCAGAGTCTTCGTCCTGATTCGCTGTTAGGAGTCGGTGAGCTTAGATTACCGACGGTAAGTTCCCCTCTGGCAGACTGCTTCTCAGTTGAACAGAAACCAGAGGGGCGAGCATTTGGGCATGTTTGTTTCGAGGGGGGTTGAAGCTGCTTACAGCCCTGAGAACGAAGTGCAAGGAAAATCTTCGAGAGGATCGACGAGGATGGGAGCCGCCTGGATCACAGGGGCTGCCACTTCAGATCATTTTTCCCGGTGTCGGTTCTTTTTGTATTTGTTTTGTCTGCGCTTCTGCTCGGGTTCTGTTTGCTTAAATCGTGTGGTAGATATGAAGCTCCAAACACCGAAAATCAAGAAGCTTTTCATGGTACTGGTGAGTATCGGGCTGGAGCATACCCGGCTCCAGACACGTCGGCCCTGACTTTGATTCCATGAGTTCCTACTTTGTAGCTTAGTTTCGGTTTTTCTATGCAGGGGTTGCGGGCTCAAGGTTTATACAGGCGAATGGGGAGTTGAGAGACGTCCTGGCATGTTCAACCACGACAAACAAAGGTCGTCTCGTGATCGTAAATATCCCGTCGTGGCAAGCGTGTCGTTCCAGCGCATGAAAGTGAGCTGCCGCGCTTTAGGTTCGGTTGCCGCAAGCCTGGGAATATGCCGATTTTGTGGCGGCAACGCGTTATGACTTCCCCCCGAGCACTCAGGTGGCGACCTCACGCTGCAAGAAATCATTGCGGGTGCCCGTCGGGTCTCTCGATGGCAAAACGTAGAACTTCCGAGGCGTCAATGTAGGGATTTCGAAATCTGAATCATCAGCCAGAGTCGTTCTGCTCTGTTCTGCTCCCCAACTTTCGCGACCATCTGAAAAGTCTAACCAAAGCTTTGCAGAGGCGCAAGTGAAACACGACTGCATGAAACAGCCGTTAGTATGCAAAACACTAAACTTGCGATGCGGGAACCAAAAGAACTCACAAGAACCGGACCTTCTCAGCTGGGTTCTTTGCGTGAAGCTACCATAGGAATAACGGTAGCGTTTTCCGCTACCTCAACTCCTCAGATCAAGCTTCCTAGCATCGTATAACAACCATAAATCAATACATAACAGGTAGAGAGAGCGAGAGAGAGAGAGAGAGAGAGAGAGAGAGATGTATATAGACATGCAAACATACATACGTACATACATCCCATACATCCTTCTTTTATCTTTCTGAAACCCCATAAACCCTTATGAATACCCAGTCCAACTTCGCACAGCTCTGCCCAGATCTTCCAAGGATACCGAGTTCCAAAGCCGCCTGCGTGTCATGGACATCGATGAGGCTGGGCGTTTAAATTTCAGGGTGCGTTCGTAACCGGGCTGCTGGACAACGAGGCCTGCTGCAAAAGGGTGCGTTCGAGTTGAGGGTTTTTCAGTGTTGAATTCCGGATGAGCACGAAGTTCCGTCTTGTAAGTGTGGACACCAGACGATCCCACCGAAACTGTGATAAGGGTCGCTCCGTAGAACGGGGACCAAATCTCCGCCCAGCATGAGTCCTCTACTGATCGCATCGTTGTGTGCGCAGCTCGTCTGAGGCGTATGGTACGTATTGGTTATTCTGTCTATGTCAGACTACTGCTGCTCATAGGACTCGTCTTTATGCGTTGTTATCTTAAGGTAGTAACTAGTGCAAACATAAGTAAACAAACTAATAACTACAACACTAATATATATATATATATATAGATATATAGATATAGATATATATATATATATATATACATATATATATATATATATATGTATATATATGTACACACATGCGTACATACATACATACATACATACACATATGCCTACACCCAGGGAGCCCTAAGCCTCTGAAAAATGACATATCTGCACGAACCCACGTTCACCTCCACCTGACCACGCAGCACGAAACCTGCCTGGCATGTCCGAATGCAAGCGCCGAAACTCGAAGCCTGCGCTCTTATTATAATATGTCAAATGTTATTGTATTATGCGTCTATTATATAATATTGCCTTCTATCTGTCTATCTATCTATCTGCACATATTACTGGCTATAGATGCATACGTATATGTGTGTCTATATACACTGTCTATTTGAAGTAAAAGGTCGACCTGGAGCAGCTCTTCGAGATGATCGATGCAGACGGTTCTTTGACTTCAATGGGTCTCTCTCCCTGCTTGTCTGGAGAGTGGCTCTTCTTGGGTTTAGGGTTTAGAGTCTGGAGTTTAGGCTTTAGGGTTTGGGGTTCAGAGTTTAGGGTTTGGGGCTGAGGTGGGTCTCAAAATTGAAGAGAGGGTTTTGGAGCGAGAAGGACAGCCCCGGATCTCCGATGTTTGTGTACGGCATTCACAGACAGCCGACTGACACCCCCCGAAATCCTAAATCATATCCTACAGCACTAGTCGTATGCGCTGGAGGCTTCGGCTGTTGCTTGGCTTCCTACTCAGACTAGGGATCTAAATCGTAAAGTTAAAGTTATCACATGCCTGGCCGTCACAACCACCTCCAAGGGTGAGTGACTGAAGCCGTAAACCGCAAGAAGCTGAAGACTGACACCAAGACCCTAAGCTCCGAATTCCCAGCCAAGGCTGAAACCAATCAACTCTAAACCCTAAGCCGTTCTACCTTGAACGCTAAACCTCAGCCCTCAATGTCCGACTGTGATCCTGCCTTTCGGGCTTGTTTCTGCGAAGTACGAGGCAAACGAGTGCTCGAGTGTGCCGAGACTCTCAGGATCGGGTTCCGTGGAAGCCTCGGAGTTCATCGTTCCTTTGAGCAGATGGGTGCACGACTCCAAGAGCCTTATCTGCTAGCATCGAGTGTGGGCTGTGCTTTAGGGTATGGGGTTGAGAGTGAAGATGGGTAGTATAGGGGCCTGAACAATTGCCTATACTATTTTTGGTGTTCCTTATTATTGCTATGATGTAATGGGCCCTAAAACCCTGTTCGAATTATTTATAGTAGCTTTCCAGACTCACGGGTTTGAGGGTTACTGGGAGTGGGGAGTGGGTTCTCTGTTGGTTGAGGCGTAGTTTCTGTTCATAACCAGCCAGTGAGCATAGGGAGATGTCTAGCTTATTCCGGGGATAATGTTGCAGCTTCCGGTCGGAATGCGCTTTCGGTTCATTTCGGGCACATGTCGGTCACTGGGCTGCTCGGTTCATGACGGTTCTGCACTCCCGGATGTAGGATTCGGCCGCTTTTTGTCCGAGTTGGAGCTTCGGGCTTCTGGGATTCTTGCGCAGCTTCTTCCAAGGACAGCCCCTCGCTTCATCAAGTACAACATGCTGCGGACCATGCACCAGCAAGAAGAGCCACCTGCATGCTATAGAACATGAGAGGGTACAGAATTCAATAGATGACGAGAAGGTGAGTTGCAGACCGCCTATCTCAATGCGCGGGGCCTCTGCTTCATTGGCCGTTCTTCCGGCCATTGTGCCCAGGCTCATGCACACGTGCGAGGCTCGTTTCGTCACTTGGAAGAACTTAGCCGACTTCGTGTCCACTTGCCAAGTGGTGTGTGTTAATTGGCATCCGGTAGATTTTGAGGCGCTCCTTACCGAAAAGCTGGACGCGACACTCGTCTCAGAATGGCGAGGTCGGTGTGATTCTGCAGGTAACCCATTTTGCTTTTGGTGCCGGGTTGATCGTGCGAAAGGACCGTCGATAAATTGATGGGCGTGCTTGGGTTAGGGTGCAGTAGGCTGCAGCCGAAATGTGTACAGCTGGGGCCTAAGGTGTTTTGAGAGGCAGTCAACACGTGCTGATGGCAATTGTATGTGCAATGGTGATAGGGCCACACTGGAAGCCGGTATCAGGTTTAGGAGTGGGGTGCACTCAGGCTGCTTTGCATTTCTGGGTCCAACCAGCTACGAGTGAACCCAGACTGGCACGTGCTGTGCTCATCATTCTGCGGTAACAGAGCAGACGCTTCAACACAAAGTGCCGGAATGCCGTTTGTTGGTCTGGATGGAATCTGGTATCACCAAAGAGCCAACATCGCCAAGGATAGCACATTCTCTCGGAGGCTGCAATACTCCTTGGGTCAGGCAAGTGTCGGGTTCTGAACTACTGCAAGCTCGGCTTTGGATTTCCACAACAAGTCAGGACTGAAGGATGTGATGCTAAAGGCGCCGAAACGTGCTAAAAATGGCGGGACGTATAGGAACTGCAGTTCTGGCCCATCATTTCCCTCGACGTCTGGAGCTTGAGACAAGTGTGAATCTGCCGGAGCCATCCGATAGAACAACCTGCAAGTGACTCCTCGGTGAGAGATTATGCTGGACTATGCCAACCAACGATTCCAATATGATTTCGGACTTTGTTTTCGGTGTGCTGTCTGCTCTGCGTGCGGGTGTATGTAGTCATATGGAGTCTGAAAGGACATATCTACCCAACACATGTGTATTTCTTGGTCTGTCGATCTATCTGCCGGTCTATTTGTCTCTGTATCTGTCATCTGTCTAGTGGTCCCTTTCCGTTTCCCTTTCCTCATGTTTCCGTATGTCGGATCAACCTAATCTCTTTTGGGCCAAGAGGGCCGCCGGGTTCGTAACTGCAGACGTTTGGTTCGCCCAGAAATGTATCTGCCGCCTGTCCGAGGGTTTCGAGAGACTGTGCTTGGTCGTTGCCTAGTATAGGGGCACAAATATTTACCATTATTATTTCGGGGGTTCCTTATTAGTATAATCTACCCCAGAACCCCATTCTAACATTCAGGCCCCTATGGTAAACCCATCTTTGCGCGCAGGTCCTCCGACACCAAGAGCGGCTGGGATTCGACGACCCTGTGCCCGTCAGGCCACTGACTGATGCCGTTTCTTGCCCTTCCTGAGCTTGATTGCAAAGCCTCTCAGAGTCTCTTTAGGGTCTACGGTTTAGGGTTTATGGCTGGCCGGCACCTCAGTCCGTGCTGAAAAAGGGTCTTCCATAGGTGAAAGCAGATTCCTGAGCTTCCAGCACACCGAGTCCTTCGAGGCGGGCCTTGCATCAGAGAGCCCATGTTGGCAGGTTTTTCTGCGGCTTTCTGTGTCATGCACGACAGTGTAAGGGCCTACCAACAATCAGAACTCTGACCGCTTCCGGCAGTCTTTACACTCATCTCAGCTCTCACTGGTCAGCCTTCTCTTTCTTTGCTGCGTCCTTCACTCGTTCTCCTCTACAATCGCAAAGAGCCGGAGCGCCCAGCCAGGAGAAGGCGGCTCCAGCAGGCTGGAGATCGGGTTGCCAAGCTGATGGATTTTGAGTCTCGCACAGATGTCGCCCATCATCCCATTAACTTCGTCTGGCGCTCACGGCATCCGTCCCGTGAACCTGAACTGGTAATAATGACACTAGTTGCGCTCTGACGACATTCGACAAAGTGAGCGCTTCATCGTGCAGCCCCCATCCGACAAGGCATCTTGCCGTTGCCATCGATCGCTGCTGCGAAGAGGGTGGGACGGCGCATGGAAAGTCTACGAGTACGCGTCTGACTGGTGCACAGTAGAAGGAACAAAGGTGGCATCGGCATAGGAGTGAGTAAAGAGTGGATGTATTCGATACAGTCGTTTCAGTTGCGAAAGGCCAGGAATCTAAGTGTTCGTGTGGCTGTGCCTATGTCAACCGCACACGGGCTTACTGCGTCTGCGCTTGCCTCGTAGTCGTTGCATCCAGAGATCCATTTGTTGCCCTCATACTTCAGATTGGACAGCTGCCAAGACTTTCCGAGTTCACACACGCAGACACCTGGAAGGGCATATCTGCATACGACGTTTTCTGTACATACGCAGGACGCAAGTCAACGTGACTTCAAGCAAGTAGCCCTTCGTTCATGTTATTCCCGAATTCAGAAATCGTTGCTTTGTTGCATGAGCCCCGGTGTCCGAAGCGAGGAGCTTCCTGATTGTCCTTCGTCTAGAGTCGAGAGCCTAAAGATGCTTCTACAATCGTCGTAGATCCTGCCGTGGTGCTTCAGTCTTCAGTACTACCACAGCAAGAACAGCCAGCACCGTCATACTACTGGTGCCACTGCCACTGCCGCCACCACTACCAGCACTACCACTACCACGACCACACACCACCACCACCACCACTACCACCACCACTACTACTACTACTACTACTACTACTGCTACTACTACTACTACTACTACTACTACTACTACTACTACTACTACTACCAGCACTACCACTACCACCACCACCGCCACCACCACCGACGACTACTACGACGACCAGCCGGCGACTAGATTGACCCACGAAGGTAGCCGACAACCGAAGTATCGCGACCACCACTTGGACCTATGTACACGAGCAAGATGGCTTAGATTCACGTCGGCCTTTGCGGCCAAGACTCGGTGTAACCTCAGGCCTCGTCCCATTGAATAACCATTCAACATGTTCCACCAGTACCGAAGCATGTAGAATATTGAACTCGCAGCACATTCCAACCCCGCACGGACAAACCTGGAACACTCTCGGAGGTTCTTCAAACCTCCTTGTCCGACATCGCCGAGCATGCCGAAGTCACCTTGCTGCCTGGCTGCTGTCGGTTTCGCAGGCTGCGAGCCCCGTGAACCCTCCAGTCCGATTCAGGGCAGCTCCGGCGTTCGGCAGAAGTAGGGGCCCTCTCTGTTTCCTCGGACCCTTGTCAGCGTCCGAGCGGACTTGACAGCAAACTGTCGGTCACAACAAAGCCCAGATTGAGTGGATAACCACCCGGAGGTGATCAAGACAGATTTTGGTGTCAAGCCTGCAAGTCCTGAAGACTGAAGCACTGCAGACCCTGAACCGATAACCCTCGTAAAGGGGCCGGTAGGGTCTGCTCTGGTCGTTGTTTTGAAATCTTGTAGCAAGCCTTGTTACCATCGCTTCGGGCAATTTCTTGCCCCAGGCAGAGGTCCCTTCGACTGCTGGAAGCTTTGCCGGAGCAGATGGAGATCAGCCACTAGGACCCAGAGTAGGCCCTTATTCCCTTTTTTAGGGTTCAGGTTCCCTTATATAAGCCCCTTTAAACCAAAAAGGGCATCCTTTTTATGCCTGGGTTACTCTTGGGTCTTGGCCAAGGCCCAATAGAATCACGAAGAAAGGAGAAGGGGAAGTTCGACCTTGAAGACGTTTTAAGGACAGTGAGTCATCAGGACCTCATGGTTCCTCAATTACACGTCCACAACATGCGTGGCAAGTTTGCTGAGGGGCGGTTCGAGTTGGAGGCCCAGTTTCGGCACGTGCATGTTGTGAATCGCACAGAGGATGCCTCAGGAGTTTGTACCCTTAAGGATTTGATGGCTGATTGTCCAGGGACTGAACCGATTCCGGAAAGTATCTGAAACGAGGACACTATGTGCATGGCGAACCCCAAGATATGGGTTCATGACATAATTTTACTTATTGGCTTGGTCAAATGGCAGCTTCAGAAAACGTGGGACCAGACTATGGGACGTACCAAGCAAGTCCGAACTTGGGTTTGACGCATCAAGACTCGGCCTGGCATGTCCCAGAGCGAGCCGCAAAAACAGGACCACGAGTAATATAGGGGCCTAAATAAAAACCAACGCTATTTTGGTGGGCTCCTTATTTCAAGCATAGTACAAAAATGGGCCCATTGTTAAGGCCCCTATATGAAGCAACCCCTATATCAACACTAGAGACCTTCGCCAGAAGCCTGAAGTACTTCTCCCGGCGAAGGGCGTGCTCCCCAGCCGGGCGCAAGGTCAATGGCACAAGAGGCCGCTGACAGGGACAGCGAGATGTAGAATATGAAAGTCTGCACAATTCCCAACTGTTCCGAAAGGTTTAAGAATACATGCTAAAAATCAATAAAATATACCCCATATCCCGATTCTGATCATGAAAGTCTCATATTAGGCCATTAGGCTTCCGATTCATTTAGTGTAGGGCAGAGTTTAGGGCTTAGGGTTTGAAATTGTGGGTTCGAGGTTTGGGGTTTGGGGTCTTCGGGGGGCGAGTGCGTGAGGATGGGTCGAAGGCTTGGGATTTAATTAGAGAGTATACAAGATGATGCTACGGACGACTGGATCTTGGCAGCTAGAGCAAGCCGTTGGCCGGGATCTTTGGGGGTAGACAGTGTGTCACACGAACGAGGAGAAAAATTATAATCCCCGCAAACCAACGGCTGGAAGAAGGACGAAGCTTGCGGCGGCGCGCGCAAGCCAACATGGTGGCCGGAAGAAGGTGACCCTCAGTCTCAGCAAGGACATCCTGTTCGGTTTACGGTTTGGGGCTTGGGGGCTGCGTGCGGCAGCTTGGGTCTCAGTTGCCCATTTTCGGCCTCAGTCGGGATGAGTGGAGGTCGTGGTTTGTCTAGACTCTCGGAGGGGATCGTGCATGGCATGTAGCGCTGGCTGGTACTGGTAGCTGCTTCGGCTTGGCAGCAAAGAACAGCCGACAGCTCAATTTCTTGGGTATTTCTCGTCTTGAAATCAAGATCATTGGAGGGTTTTATGCGACTGTTCCCTCGCCGTGATGATCTGTTTGGAGTCAGCCCGAGTGAGGGGTGCAAGCCACCAAGACCGACATGTTTTTGTGAGGGTGCGATCTGCCAAGAGCATTGGGCAGCAAATCCAATTGACACAGTCGGTCGGGGAGTGGTCCTATGTTATCTTGGGAACCGTTAACATTCCTCATTGGTTTCTCCCTCCCAGAAGCCATCCAGGTGCTGTGGGAGCTGCTTTCCAGTCTTCTCGTGTCCAGGACGATTGCAAGGAATGTGTCGGTATCGTTTTGCGAGGCAAATGCTGAACTGAATGTGGCGCCCTGTGGGCCATCCCCCCGCTCCCAAACATTTTCCTTCCACCCCCTGAGGATTTGATCCCTATTTCCAGTAGTACGAAGGGTGACGGCGATTAAGTGGCTAGAAGGGAAAGAGAGGCCGCTGAGGAATTTAATTGGGGTCTAGGTGGGTTCAAGAAGCGGTGAGGGTTTGGTTGGTGTTAACAGCAAGAAGCGTTTAGGAGAAGCTTCAAGCCTGCTAAAATCCTCGGCAAATGCTTCAAAACCGTCCAAAATCATACCACAGGTGCATGGGCCTCAACAAATGCTCCAAGGCCCGTCAAAAGCCAGCCTGCGGTGCCTCAAAATCTGCAAAAACAGCTGCAGATCCCTTCAAGTCATGCCTTGGGCCTAGTGACTCGTGAATCCTCCGAAAACGTTCCGAAACCCTTTCAACGTTCAGGCCTTCCTGATATCCTCTGCTTGGTCAAGATTGACCAACGGCGGAAAATTGTTTTTACAAAGAATCGACCGACTTCTTTCCGCATTGAGACGGCGCCCGAAGACATGCCAAATTCTGTGCAAACCCTGGAAAATGCATTAGATAGGGTGCCGCATTTAACACACAGTGCCACTTCAGCACAAGTCGCTGGCAGTAGGAGGTACTGTACCGGTGTCGTCACAAAGACACAAGCACGACCACCACTGCGGCTACTGCCGTTACTGCCGCTGCTCCCACAGCCGCCGTCACCACCACCGCCACTACCACCACTACCACCACCACCACCACCACCACCACCACCACCACCACCACCACCACCACCACCACCACCACCACCACCACCACCACCACCACCATATGAAAGACGTCCACGACGACCAACTACTGCTTTTGCTACTCTACTCCTACTACTACTGCTACTACGACGACTACGACCACCATTACCACACTTGCTTGCTGAAGGCGGCGTAGGAGTAGTAGCCCGTGCTCAGCACAAACCGCAAACCGTGAGCCCTTCAGCCTGGACATGTGAGAATGGAAATTGGAAACCAGCTCCGGCCAGCTTAATCGGCTGACTGTTTGCCTTGTTGGCGAGGCTGCTTCGTCTAGAACTGTTTCTTGCTCGAAGGGTTACTGTTGGTCTGTGCCTTCTAGAATGCGTGGATCTCGTGGTTGTTGCAGGAGGGCAGGGACAGAGCAGCTCCGCAAGAACCTCCCGGCAGCTGTATTCAACGCTGCTTGGCCTGGCTTCATGCTTGCCACCTTCAGGCTCGTGCACAAACTTAGAGTGTTCCAGCAAGGTCTGCGGAAGCAGAAACTGCCAGTGTGCCCGTGTGGACACCAAACCGTTAATCCAGGAGCACTGAGCAGTAAGCAAATGCGTACCAGAATTTGGCAAGACCACGATGGGCACCCCAGAACATGCACTGCCCTATGGCGGGAACACGAGTCCCGCACAAATTCTGCGCACAACGTTGGCAGGAGCACGATTGTTATGTTGAAAAGCAGAAACACGAGCCACAGCCTCTGTGTGAAGTGTGCATGCCGGGCAAAGACACGCAAATCAGCAAAAGTCTCGTACTTACAGGTGTGTAGGCATGCGCATCATCCTGAATCAGCTGTCAGAACCTGGCAATACCAGCACAGGACCTGCATTGTCGATGCTTGGAAATCCCTGTGGGCCGAGGAGGATCCAGTCGTGGCCAGCCGCCATCTGCAAAGAACTCTCGTTTTCAATCTGTATAGATGGGAGCCAAGTAACAGGCGATCTTGATGCCGCCATGCACCATTTTGCGACAACGAGTTCATCTTCATGCTAAATGCTGGATGCTGAAAGTGATGAGTTGCTTCAAAAGCCTGCAGCTGCTACTATGGCGGCTCCCCCCGTGCTCGGAAGTAAGTCAATGAGCCCGGGACATGCGCCCTTTGATCCCCGCGCCCCACCTCTCAAAACCCTGACCGGCTGTGCAGCGATCTCTTCCAGTAAGACCTCTACAGAGTTTCATGTCAATAGTCCACAACCCACCGTTCCCATACCGGGCCCCGGTGCACAAGCAATGTAGCGGCCTCCGAGCTGCCAGGGTGACAGATATGTGCTGATCGTCGCTGGCGAATTGTGCACGTCATACAAGGGATAGTCAACATGCAAAGTCTTGTCAGGGCTGGAAGGGAAAAGGAGTCGCTGTCCCAGTGATCCACAGCTGCGCTGAGTAGCTGCGTGCTGTGCATACACAAGCAGTGCCAAGCATCCTGCCTCGTATATGGTACGTAGGTTGTATACAGTATATACTCAGAAAGTCAGATGCAAACAGTGTGTATGTGTACAAGTGTCTATTTGGATATATACATATATAGAGAGAGAGAGAGAGAGAGAGTTATCTCTACACATATGCACATAGTCAGAGAGAGAGAGAGAGACAAAGAGAGCATATCTATCTGTCTCGCCTGTCTATCTGACTATGTACCTATCTATCTATCTATCTATCTATCCGTATGCGTGTATATCGTACATCTGCATACGTATTGTATGTGCATATGGATACATCGTACTTTCAATGGACCAACCATTCAACTCAAATCGTTACGACTACTTAGTCTCTATATCAGGGTTGCGTGTTCATGTCCAACAAGAAATGTTTAGAACAAATTAGGACAACTTTAGGAGTTCTAAATATTCCAAAAGTCAGCGAACTAATGTTTTTGAGTTTTAGGACAAATCCTGAACATGTGGTGATCTGTCTTGGAATTCAGAACGTCCAGAAAAGTAAGATCCCTAAATTCTCGAAATACGGGGGATGCGTCAGAAGTCCCCAAACTCCAAAGCCAACATGGGAAAGTGTATGAAAAACAGGTTAGAAATTTCGGTATTACAAAGATTTTTGTCGGAATTCAGGGAATTCAGGAATTGCAAAAGAACTTAGTCGCACAGGTTTTGGAATTTCCTGAATTTTTGGCATTTCGCAAAACTTATCCCCAAACTCTCTTCTTCTCTCCCACTCCCTCTCCCTCTCTCCCTCTCCCTCTCGCTCTCTCTCTCTGTCTCTCTCTCTCTCTCTCTCGCTCTCTCCCCGTCTCTCGCTGTCTCTCTGTCTCTCTCGCGTACTCATGGATCTCTGTGTGCGTGTGTGTGTGTAGACTTGTTTGGTACTTCAGCCATGTTCGAGCTGCTTTGAACAGTATGTAATTAGTTCTGGATTGAATTTTCGCGAATAGTTGCTTAGCAGATAATCTTTACCTCAATCTATATTCCAAGGTCATAGCGTCAAAGCCTATACTTGGTTCTGCTCTTGCTTGATGGTCAGTACGGGCCTATACAGCTATCACTACTTGCTGGATGAACAAAGCACGAAATTGGATCAATGTTCGTGCAACTCGGTCGACATTTGCAGTTCACCAAAGACTTATCCAACATCTCGTGAGTATAAGGTCAAGATCTAGATGGCATGGACAGGCTATTCGCTAGTATCTGCGCACAGCTTGACGCCAAAGCAGCCAATGTGCAACGCTTGGTCACCAAATCCTTAATGCACAGTCAGTTTAGGGTTCATGGTTGACCCAAGATATCCTTTAAGTACTACTGTAGTGGTATTTGTTGAGCATCTAACCTATGAGCTATACTTGTTGACTACTCCTCGCTGAATCCTCGCTAGGTTCTGGTCCTTCAGAGAGAAGACGTTTGCACTTAGCAAATTAGCTTTGAAATAGTACACGTCTACAATAACACAGGGCTGACTGAATGGTTCAATGTTGTATATATATATATATATATGTATATATATATATATATACTTCAACATTAGACAGCTGTTGTTTAACCTTTGATCAACAGCAAAAGCTAGCACCATTATGCTCGTTGTTATCCAGCGGTTGGTTCAGACAGTGTAAGTGCTTTAATTCATGTTTTGAGTGCTTCGACTATTATGAACATGTTTTCGAGCACGCAGTATTGAAGTTATGCTTACAGCATGTCATGACTCACTCGCTAATGAATGCTTGGTTCGCATGCTTGCATGTATTTACAAGGCCTCCTTCTGAAATATGCGGCTGTGACCTAGAAACGAGACAGCACCTAATTGCCGAGTGATTACCTATCTCAGTAGTATGACCGCAACGATTGCCTGTTGCAGTTTTGGTTGAATATCAGATGTTCGTAAACATGACACTTGTTGTTACTGGAGCAGTATTGAAATCTGAGGCAACAGCCGAAGAAACGTTGAACAAGAATTGGTCCAGTATCGGATACCAGCAATAACATATACATACATGTGCATATCACAACATAGCTACGGTTGGAATGTTAGACATCAGGTACTGAGAACTCATACTTACTCGTGCCACATGAACGCGTGAGGAAATTCTGTTCCCGCACATATGTGAGGCTGTGTATTACTTCTGGAAGTAGATTCGTGCCCAGAACCATGCCGGAGCCTGTGCTGGCCAGCAGAGTACTGCAAACTGTGGCTGTGGTGGTTGCTGTGTTGATGTGTTTTTGTTGGGGGGGCGGGGGCGGGGTGAGCATACATCTATAGGTCCGTGCATATATATATATATATGTATACATATATCTGCATCTGTATATACACATAATGTACACATACATGCTTTTACGTGTTTATGTGCGTACACATGTACACACATGTTGATGTTGTGCATGGGTGGATGGACGGACGGATGGATGCATGGATGTAGGGGTGTATACTTACATGCATAACTCTGTCGCGTGCGAGTGAAAAAAGTGTGTGTGTGTATATATATATATATATATATATATATATATGTCTATGTGTATACATAGAAACATAGACACACATACACACACACACACACATCTGCATGCATGCACAGTATATATATATATATATATACATACATGTATATAACCTGCGGCTCCCTCAACAAAGGCGCACGCAGGCTGCGGCGCAAGCACTCTTACATTGTTGTCTAATGCATCGTTTCCGTCCGAGCCGACGTGAAATTCGGCTTTGCTAACGGAAAGCCCCCAGCATTGCAGCCGGACCGAAGCATCGCCCAAAGGGGTGACTTGATTGGGTGGCCGAGAATTCCGCAAACGTTTCGAAGTGCCTCGGACGAGAAAGGTCGGTTTACGAATGAGGTCTTGGCCATTCTTACGAGTCTGACTGGTTGCTGTGTTTCGTGCCTGTTGCATCGCGGCCCGGTGTCAATTCTATAGTACATTGCAGCCTCAAAGCTTTCGCTCTCAATGTGTGGCGACAGCCCATGCTTCGGGCTTTGAGCCGCATGCAATGGGTCGGGGAGTTGGGTTGTGTGACGCCGCAAGCCGGCAAGAAGCTTGGCGGTGGATGCTTCCTCGGACAGCCCGTGTATGCTACTGCGAAGGGTTTCGCCTTTGCATGCATAGTTTCAGCCATAACTACTTGTACCTTGATCTTCGGAAGTCCCCTGCACGCGCCTAGAGAAAAAGAAGGAGTCGCGGTCAGTGTAGCGATAAGTGGTCCTCAGGTGTTGTCAGGGCTTTGGGCTCATGCTCTTGGTTAGGAGTATATGTTTGTTTTATCTAAAACTCATCCGTTGTAGGCCGCAGCTGAGGCTGAGAAAGTGTATTTTGTCAAGTCGTGGCTGTGTTGCCCGTGTGTTCATTATGAGTATCACATCTGCTATAACTGTTATCAAGTCGATTCTGAGTGTCCCCCGAGCCATGATAACCCAGCCTAATTAAACGCTGGCTGGCCCAATGAGGATGTCGGGGCAGAGGCAGAGGCAGAACAGGGGCTGAAATTCAGAGTTCAGGCGAGTTGGGGCATTTCTCTTTTCGGCGGACGCAGGGACGAATTTAGTGATTAGCGAGGCCATCTCTTGACATTATGTCGTCCCGAAGCCCGAGCCCACTTCCTTCTGCTCCAGAAACGCGCGGCGCTGAGCCCGACATTCGTATGTACTTAGGTCTTCGCCTGCCATCTTGAACTACGCATGCGCCGTACAGGACCCAAACCCAGTCGAAACTGCAAGAGCCCTCAGCTTGCGAGAAAGACAACTCGATTTTTGCTTAACAGGAACAGCACATTGTCACTCAGTTGATGCCGATGCCATCAAAGGCCATCATATCAATCGGAGCTCAAGGTAGAGACTCAAAATTCTGCGGCAGAGTGTTGTTGACGCGAAGTGTGCCATGTGTGTGTGTGTGTGTGTGTGTGTGTGTGTGTGTGTGTGTGTGTGTGTGTGTGTGTGTGTGTGTGTGTGTGTGTGTGTGTGTGTGTGTGTGTGTGGGTGTGTGGGTGTGTGGGTGTGTGTGTGTGTGGGGGTGTGGGTGTGTGGGTGTGTGGGGGTGTGGGTGTGTGGGTGTGTGGGTGTTTGGGTGTGTGGGTGTGTGGGTGTGTGGGTGTGTGGGTGTGTGGGTGTGTGGGTGTGTGGGTGTGTGGGTGTGTGGGTGTGTGGGTGTGTGGGTGTGTGGGTGTGTGGGTGTGTGGGTGTGTGGGTGTGGGGTGTGTGGGTGTGTGGGTGTGTGGGTGTGTGGGTGTGTGGGTGTGTGGGTGTGTGGGTGTGTGGGTGTGTGGGTGTGTGGGTGTGTGGGTGGGTGGGTGTGTGGGTGTGTGGGTGTGTGGGTGTGTGGGTGTGTGGGTGTGTGGGTGTGTGGGTGTGTGGGTGTGTGGGTGTGTGGGTGTGTGGGTGTGTGGGTGTGTGGGTGTGTGGGTGTGTGGGTGTGTGGGTGTGTGGGTGTGTGGGTGTGTGGGTGTGATAAGATCCGATGTGCAGCCAGGAACCCGTCGCCGGCACCGAAGGCACAAGTGATTCAGCTTTTGCGAGGAAAAGGCCGGTGAGCCCGATCGGGTAGCAGCTGCCAGTGTCAGCTGCTTCAGCAAATTGACACTGGTAGGGGAGCCTAGCCTTGCGCCATGTCGGCAGAAGCCAGCGCGGATATTCCGGTTGTGGGCCAACACGACCCTTGCAGCAAGCAAAACCTTCGGGTGAGATGGAGCCAACCACCACCTGGACCTGCACGCCTGGACCACCCCCTCACCCTTACCCCACTTACACCTGCACCCCTGGAGCACCCCTGGACCACCCCTGCTACCTGCACCACCCGAGCACGCTGCCTGAACCACCCCTTACCTTGCCTGAACCACCCTGTACCCCCCCCACCCTCTGCACCCTCCCTGACCACCCCTGCAACCAACCCTGCACCCCCCGGGTAGCGAGCCTTGGACTAAAATTGATTTTAATCCGATTTTCGGGCGGAGGATGGGACGGGTTAAAATCAAATCCAATCCTTTCAGGAGAGGGTCGCAGCAAGCGGGTTAAAATTGATCTTAACCCGCTGGAGCATGGCGGCGGATTAGAATCGATTTGAAGCCTCCAGGCACTAGGGCCGGATTTAAATCGATTTTAAGCGACGGACGAAAGACCGGATTCAAATCGATTTCAATCCGGATGTAGTGCCTGGAGACTTAAAATCGATTTGAATCCAGCCCATGCAGTTGGGTAGTGTGGATCGGCTTAACGTCGATTTTAAGCCTCCCCACATTGCACACGACCACCTTGGAGTAGAATCGATGTAAATCGGTTGTCTTGGTCGTCTTCGACAAGCAAAACCTTCGGATTACAATTGATTTAAATCCGGAGTTAAAATCGAATTCCAGCCATAATGTCTATTTCATTTGATGTCCGTATGCATTCATTCATATCGCCGTTCATCCCTTCCCTCATGCATTGATTCATTCATTCACTCATTCATTCATTCATTCATTCATCCATTCATTCATTCATTCATTCATTCGTTCATTCGTTCATTCGTTCATTCGTTCATTCGTTCATTCGTTCATTCGTTCATTCGTTCATTCGTTCATTCGTTCATTCGATCATTCGTTCGTTCGTTCAATCGTTCATTCGCTCATTCGTTCATTCGTTCATTCGTTCATTCGTTCATTCGTTCATTCGTTCATTCGTTCATTCGTTCATTCGTTCATTCATTCATTCATTCGTTCGTTCATTCGTTCATTCGTTCATTCGTTCATTCGTTCATTTGTTCATTCGTTCATTCGTTCATTCGTTCATTCGTTCATTCCTTCATTCCTTCATTCCTTCATTCATTCATTCATTCATGCTTTCATTCATGCTTGCACTCATTCAAACATTCACTCGTTCACCCATTCACTCTTTCACGCATTCGCTGATTCAGTCATTCACTCATCCCTCCAAACCTTGAAGCAATCAATCAGTCAGTCAACCGTCCATCCATGCATTCGTTCGTCTAATCATTACATCTTCATCATTTCACTCCATTCATTCAATCATTCATTCATATCTTCATTCCTTCATTCATCCACCAATCCACGCATGCATGCATGCATGCCTTCACATTCAGATATAGATATAGACAATGTGGATGTAGATGTATATGTAGATGTAGAGCTAAATTGTACATGTAGATATAGATGTAGGTATGGGTATTGATATCGATATAGATGAAGATACAGAAACAGATATAAATATTGTGCAAATATATAGATGCATGTGTTTAAAATGGACATATCTGTATCTAAGTATAAAGAGGGAAAGAGCGACAGACAGGTAAGAGAAGAGAAGAAAAGAGAAGATAAGAAGGATAACAAAAGAGAAGAGAAGAGAGAAGAGAAGAGAAGAGAACCGAACGGGACAGAAGAGAACAGAAGAGAAGACGAGAGAGAAGAGAAGAGAAGATAAGACAGGGTTAAGTTTAGGTTCAGGCTTAGGTTCAGGTCGAAGTCTACGTCAGGTTAAATAGACAGACAAACTACATAATATTATATACCTAATAAGCAAGCGTGTGCTTGTCACGTGCGCGGAGCCTGCCGGCTTCCACTGCTCCCACTCGCGGCGCCGGCGTCGGCCACGGTGGTATGGCATCGTCTCAAGGCGCTCTGTTTGCTACCGGTGAGAGGCTGAGACCATCACTTTCCTTTGAGCAACACCGTGCAGCTGAATTTGCACAAAGAGTGTTTGTGGTAGATATTGGCCTTTATTGGCCTTTATTAGTCTTTTTCGGGTGTAACTTCTGGATCCTCCTGAGGCATGTGCGAGCTTCTTGTTCTCCACAATGCCCAAGAAGTCTAAGCCAGCCGAGTGGGACGAGGCCTTTCCAGATCATTGCTTCTTGTAAAAAAAATTTTCGGACGGCGCTTGGCGGCTCGACCTCAGAGCCTCCGGTGCCGGCTTCGGAAGCCGTGGAGCCTTCCAGACTCACCAATTTCAAGCGCAGATCGCTCAACATCGACCTGCCTGTTTCGTCACCCGCTGACATGTCCTGGCCGATGTAGGTTCCAACGCCCGCCCATGATACTGTCCATGCCCGAAACAAACAGGCCAGTCGGTCAAAGAACTGAGGAACATGAACACTGTCCGATCGACCTGTCTTGCTTTCAGACAAGCAGTCTCAAGAAGAAGACCTCCCGGCCGCACCCATGTTGTCCGAGACTTCACCGTCAATGTCCGGCGGCTCCTAGTCAAAAGCTTCTATCGTGCGACACACACGCCAGGGAATCGCCGTGATGCCTTGTCCATTTCTGCGCGGCAGGCTTGGGAGAAGTCGCCGCACATTCCTTTCTAAACGGCACACGCACAAGGATCTTCACAGAGAAATTTGCACGTGCACCGGAAGACGCTATTTGGTCACCAGAAAAGCGGTGCACGAACGGAAAAATTGTGCACTGACGCGGTGGATTCGCCTGCCGACAGATTCGCGGACAGGGGCCGCCAAATTCAGCCGGACCCGAGAACCAGACACTTTTTACACTGGACGGCAGCCAACCTAAATACCGTAGACACCACAAGAAATAGCGAAGTCTGTACGAAACTCCCATACCCTTAGACAAGCCACTAAACCCAAAATCCTAATCCCAGAACGCTAACAGAGATAGTGAATGCTGAAAACTGCGGCGAAGTGAACGCTGAAAACTACGACGATGATGGTGATGAGGATGACGATGACGACGAGGATGACGATGCGCGATGGTGAAGGTGATGGTGACGGTGATGATCATGATGATGATGATGATGATGACATTTCTGCATCATATTACTGCCCACTGTAATCAACACGATATAAGAGGCACCGATGACCGAACCAAATTGGGAAAAAAATCCAGCTGGAGTCGGTGAGGTCGTGAAACCAGCAGGGCAGGAGAGTCGAGAAAAATGGAGGGCCAGCAGATGTCGGCATTCTGCTCGCTCTGTTTCCTCACTGCACGACTTCCATCAAGCGGGCCAGGGCTCGAAAATAATGATCCTGGTTCGGGAAACAGTGCCCTAGGCTCTAAATATCTCATTATTTCGATGTCGACCCCACTTCGGTCCTTGCTCCCGTCCTTCCTTCCTTGCTTGATACACTTGGCGTTTAACATGTCCTTCGTTTTCTCCCTTTTCCGCTCACCACCTTCCTTATGCCCTCCCCCTGGTTCATTCCATATTCCGTCATTCCATCTTTCTTGTCGTTCTTCTTGGGAGCGAAAAAAGCCCGGAAAACTACAAAAAAAACACACAAATAAATGAATCCCCAACAGAGCACGCATCCGAAACCAAACAAATCTCGACAAAAGCCTGGCGAAAGATCAGAAAAGTCAGTGTCCGCGGGATCTAGAGAAGCGGGTGATGGAACGCCAAGTGCTTTGTAGTCTCCAGCACAAGTAGAAATCACGCAGGCAGAACTGGGCTGTATGAAGACACTTGACACAGGCGAGAGATTCCCGACCGGCTAAGCGCTTGGCCTCGAAAAAGCTTCGGAGCTACTTGTGGCCCCAGTGACATCAGCATAGAGGTTGCCTTCAACGAACACAGAAGTAAATGGTCCAACAGGACAAGCAAAAAAGCATGAAGCCGCCTCCATCTGAACATAGGTGAAGATGCGGCATCCATCCTCCCATACAGAATGCTGCGACTGTTTTTGAAGCTTCCAGTGATCCCGCCTCCTGACTTCGAACGACATGCCCCACTACGGCTCTCCGTAGGCGGAAGTGTTGCAACCTCCCGTGCAGCGCGTCAGGAGAAAGAGTCTCCAGAAATGTGGCGAACGGGTCGCTGGCTGACTTTGTGGCCTCTCTGCCCATGGGCGAGCGCCGTCTGTCGCAGGTGCCTGCTCCACCTGACCAAAGACTCCAGGCATGGGCTGTTGAACTTGACACTGCACTGGGCATCAGGCATCTCGCGAGATCCATGCTGAGTAGGCGGTGCCACAAGGGCTCAGTCTCCGTCGGCGATGCAACATGCAGCAAGAAGGCAGTGCTCCCAACCTGACCACACATCTCTTTGCATGAATACTTAAATCCAACTTTGACTCATGAGCCAATCTCAAGCAGAGTCACTTCGCATCTGCCCGGAAGTAAACAATGTCGCTGTTACACTGGCCATAGGCCTGCTGGACACAGGTCAAGAACTGCCCGAACTCTGCCAGGGGGTCCTACTAACTGAAGCGCACCTCGTCCGCCGGATCTTCAAGCGTCTCCACCGAGGGGTCCCACTTCTTCCTAGCACGCTCTTCTACAGCTTTCCTCAACCATCTGGCATGCGAACTCTGCAAACCATGCAATGGCTTGCCCGTCCTAGAAGAGTCGTCGTGCAAGAACTTGCTGGCGATTGCTGGTGAGATGCCTATGCTAGGAAAGGGGCTACCACATCCTCCTATTGGATCGCCAATGCCTCTATGCCTTTGCCTTTGAGCATGTGAGCAGTGCAAAGCAAAGAACACAGCGGCCGGAAATGCAGTCGAAGATGCCGGGAAGAACCAGAAAACTTCTCAGCAAGAACATGCCGGAGGCTGCGGCACCTCAGAAAGCCACCAATCGTGCAAAAGTGTCAGCGTCTCCGAGACTTTGATGTCCAGTAAGCTGAAGCCTTGTGTGTTCCCTCCCATGGCATCAAAGACTTCAGACCCAAACAGGCTGGCCTGGCATGTCACGCCAGTACTCCACACTGAGCTCGGGCGATCCAATGGGAATCCATCCTTGCTGCGCGTTTGTTCATGCGCAAGACTGACATGGGCCACATGCCAAAAGCCTCTGCCTGCAGTATCAGAACTGTGTGGCTCTGCTTCGAGCTGCACAAGCGAAAGCACCTCCTGTGGAAAACTCGTGTAATTCAAACCATGTTCGTTTGTTGAACGCTCCTCAACCCTAAACGGCTCCTCTTCTGTGATTGGCCCGGTTGCACACACCAAGTTCCTGGTCACCAGGCAACATCCCGCTTTGTCAATTTTGCAGCAAATTATCGCCGACCTCGGCATCAACATGTTCGTGGACTTGGCGCAGCACGTCCTTCAGGCCACGAAATTCTCAAATGTATATGCAACTGCTTCCTGCTGCCTTGCTGCAGCAACGGAGTGCGAGAAGCACTGCAACGAATATGCAAAAAGCTGGTGGGGTCGGCAAAAAACATCTAGTCACACCGAATGCCATTATAACCCAAAGTTGAGCACTTGCGGAACGCTTGAAAGCCGGAAGAAGCCCTGCTCTCAAGGCCTGCAGATGACCAGATGCAGGAGCCATCACCATGCTGCGAGATGATCTACACACGCTGATAAACACACTGACATCTGTGGTCACTGGGCTGATGTCCGCTTCATAACGCAATCAGCGGTCCGCCGCTTGCACCCATCTTGTTGCTCCGAGAATGCGCGAACTGGTGCTTTGTCTTTCTACGGCTTCGACAACAGCTCGGGATCGAGCATTTGCATCTTCTCCTGTGCTTGTGCAGCCACTGCATACAACATACAACTACTCTTTTCGAAACACAGACCTGGGTGTGGTTGATACAAACAGAAGGCAAAGCGCGAAAAACACACGGCTTGTGCTGTTTCATCCCATTGGCAGAACTGCTTTGTTTTGGAGCGATGCGGCATCGGTGCGGCTGTTGTCACTCGGTCCGGTGTAAAACGAGCAAAAAGGGAAAAACGGTACAGAAAACTCCGATGCGTGAGGCGATCAGAAGCTTTTAAACTTCTTCATGTACGGCAAAAAAAATTCACGGGAGTGCAGGCAAGACGTAGGTAGAGCTTTTCATGCAAAACATTCATTGTCTGTCGTCAATTCAACATTGATGGAAAGTACAAACAGACCTGACCTCGGACTTACCTTGTGGCAAACAACTAAACCAGGCTCTGAAGCTCCATGGCGGGTGTGGAGCCTGAGCTACAGACCTGTGCTTTTTACGTACCGTGCAAGTTCTTGCAAAAACAAACTCACTGCAGAAAACTTGAAGCCTGGCATAATTGCACGTCCTGTCCTATTTCAAACCAACTTACCAGCTTCAAAAGCTCATCAGACGGACAGATGCCCGACATTCTGTGCAACAAGGAGCTTTCAAAGGGCGTGTAAAGTTCAACTCTCTTCAGGATCTTGGTGGAACCTAACCGTCAGTCCAGCAAAGAATTCAAGCCGCAGTTCTTGTTGGGAAAAACACAATCTTGTGGAAGCAGCTTCTGAAGGAGACGCAGTTTCTTGACCCGGACCTCATCGACAGTTCATTAAAAACTTTGGTTGCAAATCCAGGAGGCAGACAAAGAGGTTTCTTCTTAGCTACAGCTCGGAAGGTTCTGAAGTTCACGCCAACTAATCCACCTTATGCCAAAAAACTTGAGATTCTGTCCACACAGCACTTTTCCTTGCTCAGTTTTCATTTTTTTCGGGCGTAGGCGGGCCTTGTCGACTTCGGCTGTAGCACTCAGTCCCAGTAAGAAGTGAATCAAAACAAGAAGATAATGAACTGCACAGAAGCATCCTAATGGGTGAAACAGGTCGCGACTTGCAGACTTAGCCAGTAGGGATCGTTCGACCTTCTTGATGTACCGTCTCTCAGTTGGTCTTCTCCGGAGCGGCAACCAGCTGCACAGAAGCATGAGCATCCCGGAAAGCAGCGAGGAAGAGCGCACTGCTGTCATATGCCCTTTGATGTGAAGCAACCATCATTGACAATGTCCAGGCAAAGAGGAGAGCCAAGCGCACCTGCTCCGACCAAGGCGTCGTACCAGTTTGAGGCGCACAGGCAGACCAGCTGTATCATAACGGCAGGCCAACTAGACCCAGCATCCCAAGGGTGGACATCACAAGGGCCAATTGAGGATTGCGCAAAAGTCCAGCCCATTCCCACTTGGGTATCGCAAGGGCGCCGCACAAGAGCACATGACATCAAATGCCGTTGAATCAAGGTGCCACTATCCGCCCATGCATGGTTTCCCAGTGGAGACATTGCAAACCGTGATGGAACACATCGGCACCAAGACAGGTGTTGCACAATTACGACGAGAGATTAAGCTTGGAGGGAAGCCTTACCGGAGTCGAGCGGAAATTGTAGAACGGCACTGCCCACCTGGGTATCGCAAGGGCGATCGCAAGGGCGCCGCATCGCCACCAGGTCCAGCGTCCGATGGTGGTGTGGACACCCTGATGCTTGCTGCAACAGGCCGGCCTCGTCAGGCAGACACCAGTGCCCAGCCTAGAAGTCGACATTGCAGAACGACGTCGACAGGCAGACCGGACCTTCTTAACATCCCAGCTTCGGAATCTCCAGTAGCAGTGTTGCATTCGCGGTAGCGCGTTCCCGCATCGTGCGCGACCCTACCGCCTGGCAAAGCACACGTGGATGCCTGTGAGGGATTTTTTTGGCTTGACTGGGCCTCGTCGACTACGGCTGTCGCACTCGGTCCCTACAAACAAGCAGACGACAAACTAACTAAACTACAACAAAGCGGTGAAACAGAGAAGCTCTACGAATGGGCTGCGGCGCACGGGCTTTACCTGTGTTGGCCGTTCAGCGCTAACTACGGAGCTTCAGCGACCGGTCCGGAGCAACAAAGAGCCGTCGCTCTGTGCCGCCCAAAACAACAGGTGGAGCCAAGACCAAGCTCCGGCAGCCGTTCTAGTCTCGCCAGACAACGGACAGCCCCTGTGTCTTGTTCCGTCACGATCGTGCACACCAAAATCCAAAAGTCCAATGCTCCCTGCGGTGAGCGGCTTCCAGACCTGATGCGGTGGCCAGAGTCGTGCAACTCAAAGCCGGCCAGATGCGAACGCACACCGAAGGACGAAACCGAACGATCCTCGGTGTGCAAAACAGTGGCGTCTTGGATGCAATGACCGACGGCCACCAATCGCTGCCACAGCACGCGGCCGGGCAGGATGTAGACCGTGGGGATAACTTGTTGTGCGTCGAAACCCAGTGCAGCGCAAGCGAAGGAACGCCTTAAAGTCCCAAGAATGGGTCGCCCAAGTAGAGCGTGCACCCTGGGCCCAGGTTCCCACGCAGTGGTTGTAGCTCCCACTCAGGAGTAACAAGGAGGGAGAAGAACCTCAACGACGTATGTCGTCGGTTACAGCGGCTCCCACAAGAAAGCATTGTCGGTCAGAGACGACCCGACCAACCTTTGGGGGTCCGTCACCACCAGACGACGAAATTGCAAAGTCAACCGAATTGGAAATCAAGCTGTACCGGCTGTGTTCAGGGACAACTGTGGTGCGCCACAACAACCGAAAAGCGCAGCCAAGGCCCCCCCCTCCATCCCCCACTGCAAGGGCAAGCAGCGGCCAAAAGCAGCCATCGCGAAAGTGCACACCGTCCCAAACAAGACTCCGGCGGTCGTCGTGCCAGAACAAGAGCAGCAAAGATAATGAATTTATTTCCTATTCCACAAACACATGGACGATATCATGAATATTCCTCTTCACGTCACTCCAATATATTTCAGAGAACGAAATAAGAAATAAGATCGCAGTCACTCGCTCAGCAGCCTTCGTTTTGCTAGGATGATATTGCGCGATGCCGTGGGGTCGAAACGATCAAAGTTTGATATCTCCATCGGCCCCAAGGTCAAGCATCCAATGCAAGACACATGTGTCGATGAGATAAGTCGAGAACTTGCGCACCCGATCATACCCCGGGCGGGCGGGTGGGTAAAAAGACTTTTTCCTGCCCACTTGAGCAAGAAACCTTGCATTCGGATCGTCATTCAAATGCCCATGTTTCTCAATGCTCATGCGTGAAAGTAAAAGAGCAAATCGTGAAAAGACGGAAATCTCATGAAAATCACCATGTTCAACCTTGTCGTAACTCGACAACGGTTGTTGTGAAAAAGGAAATAAGGTGATAATCACAAGTGATGAAGTCACTTATTTCCTATTCCACAAACACATGGACGATATCATGAATATTCCTCTTCACGTCACTCCAATATATTTCAGAGAACGAAATAAGAAATAAGATCGCAGTCACTCGCTCAGCAGCCTTCGTTTTGCTAGGATGATATTGCGCGATGCCGTGGGGTCGAAACGATCAAAGTTTGATATCTCCATCGGCCCCAAGGTCAAGCATCCAATGCAAGACACATGTGTCGATGAGATAAGTCGAAAACTTGCGCACCCGATCATACCCCCAGCACCGTGCGCAAATGTAGCCGTTCCTTCAAACAAGCAGCCTCTCACCACTAGTCTGCATCTGCTGAGCGCCTTGATTCAAGAGCCTTTTGCAGCAGTCGCGGCTTGGCTCGTCCGCTGGATTCGAGTGAGTCGGGACTCGCCCGAACCATGGCCTTGCCCGCCACCTGTGTTCAGCATCCAGGAAACGTTGGACCAGCTTCCTTCCATGATCCGTGCCCGAACGGCCCGCGATGAGTGCTGACTGAGCGGCTTCATTATCAAGGTAAAAAACGGAAAAGGAATCCTCTAATAAGGGTCCCCAAAGCTCAACTGCAACCAATGCGGCATACAGTTCAACCTCATATATCGGATGATCAGAAGTTTCCTCAAGAGCCCGCAGATCGTCCTCGTTCACCTGTGCAGAGAAGAACGACAACGGTGTGCCAGCGCTGTCATAGAGGACGCCACCGATGCCGGCTCGCTTCTCAGCCGTGGGCTCATACGAGCCATCTGTAAAAACATACAGCTCACGCCCCGTCGTTTGCCTTAGCTCCAATGGCCTGGAATCCACCACGTAGCGGAGCAAAGTTTGAATCGCCTCTGTCAAGTCGTCAGTGAGCCTTGTGCACGAGTCCATACATTGTGCCCTCAAGGATATCTGTCTCATCGCCTCACACGGCGCACGACCGAAAAGATACGAAGTAAACCAGTGCATCCTTCCCCTCAAAACTTCCGCATCCTTAGGTCGGAGTACAGCATCACGTAAGATTCCCTCGAGAGTCTCCACCAGCTCAGCAGTACGTGCTTCCGTATGCCGAATGATGACCACCCCCTCATTGAATCTCGTCAAGTCATACTGCAATCCCAGGGCGGCAAAGGTGTAATCGAAGTCAGTGGCCTTCTTACCCTCCTTTGCGTATTGGATCCCCAGTGCGTCGAACACTTCTCCAGCCAATCCTCCAACCTGGTCTTCATGACCTTCAAGGGCCATCAAAGGAAAATCGTCAAAGTAGGCGCACCATCCCAGGCCAAGGTCCTGGATGCCCGTATGCCAAATCGCCGCCGAAACTCGCAGGAAACCCGCCACACTTCCGGTGGCACCGAAAGGAAGAACGTTGGTTCCATAAATCCTGACCATGCCAGAGTCGGTGTCATAGACCCCGATCCTCAAGTGACGCCTGTCTTGAGGGTGGATTGGATAGAATTTGTACGCAGAGACAAGATCAATGGTTTTCCCTTTGATCCTTTTGCCGGCAGCTTCAGGGCGGTTGAGCAACTCAATGAAAACTCCAGCAAGCACGTCCACTCCATGCAGGGTGAACTTCTCGGGTAGCCCACACGCCAAGTTGAGGCCACACTCCTTGCCGTTGTCGATCACGCGAACTTTGTCCTTCTGTTGCAAGCCGAAACGATGGGCCAAGACTATGTCATCAAGATTTGCACTTTCATCCCGAAAGATCCATCCCTTCTTCTCTTCCTCCACCGTTTCAGCCCACGCCTTGCGTGCCGTGATGTCAACAACAGTCTTCTGTAGCCTTTTCAAGGTCAACGGTGTTTGGTACTGGGATTGACTTAGCAGGTGCTCCAGCGATGTTTGCGGGGGACGGACTTTCTTGTCGAAGATTCCAGTGTCCCGCATCCAGCCAGTCAGCCTAAGTCCATCGCGCAGGTCGGACCAGAGTTGTTGGTCCGGGAAGCCATCGTCACCAAGAATACTTTTCCAGGCCAAAAGGTTCTTATCCCCTAACGCGGTCACAATGTAGTCCGGCTTGTGCTTCAACATGTTGTGATTCAAGGGCTTAGTCGTAGCCGCAATCTGACTCCAACGATCCTTGGTTTTTGAGGCAAGCCGCTCCCTCCGTTCGAAATCCATTAGGATGGCATCTGCAACTTTGGAGGAAGGTCCTTCCCGGCTCGCGTTCAAAGCATTCCTAGGATGTCCAGCCTTCACGGCATCCGCCACAAAGTCGCAAGGTTCTTTGGGTATTCCAACAGAAACAATCTCCGCATGCTCGGAGCACGGATCGTCTGCAGCAACGAAACCTGTTATCGCAACTGTCTCGTCATGCTTGAGGTGGTCCTCCTCAATACAATCAGCGCGATCTTCACCCGTTGGGGGTATTTGGAATGCAACGACGACAGGTCGATGCCTGTGCATTTGGAAGGCACGCAAACCCGCACCATACCCAAGGATACCAGTTTGCGTTGAATAATGCGCGCTCCCTTTGGGTAGCAAGCCAGCAGCGTGGAGGTGAGATCATCGGATCGAACAGGGATGGCCCAGTCATCACTTCCAGAATAGCAGGCAACCAATGGTCGTGCAAAGCGAGGCTGTCGCTGCAAGTATACCTGGGAAAAAGGGCGCGGGTCGGGCGCAGCAAGCGCCAGTCCCCCAGCACGTGCGGCAATGATGTGGGCCATTCGTTCACAAAGCAGCACTGGATATGCAGCCTCATCGGCAGTCGGGAAAGAGGTAGCATGTGGCTGCAAACGAGGTTTCCAAGAAGCGTGCTGGTGGTCACGTGAACATCGGAGAGCGAGAGGCTGAAACCAATCGGCAGAGCACCACAACAGGGTGGTTTTGTCACGTGTGCCACCATGCATGCAGGCATCGTAGACCACGGTGTGATGTGGTGAGCGGAACAGCTCGTCCAGGCCATCGCACAACCAAGCCAAAGAGTTGCGTGGGTTTTCCACGGTGACGAAGATGTTCAATTGTCGAGCCAGGTCAGCAATTTGCACGGCACGGTAGAGCATATTGGCCTTCTGGACCCGTTCAAGATCTGCGCCAGTCAAAGTGGAGAGTCCTTGGGGTTCGGAAGTGCTGCGCAAAGGTTGCGGCACCCGAACACCAGCAGCAGTCAATTCTGGAATGGGTCTTGAGCGCGCCGCAGACGCGGTGCCACATGGCGGCGCACAATGGATCCAGACAATATTGGCCGCCTCAAGACGGATGATATCCAGAAGAATGCAAAGGTCGTCAGCATCGGTGAGGTCAAGACGTTGTATGGGGAAGCGTCCACGTGCTGTGGATTTATCAATTGCAAGCGTTCTGAAACCCAGCTTCTGACAGGCAGTGCTGAGCCGAGCCGTGCCGGCAAAGACCTCGATAACCAGCGGTGTGGCCCGTTGCGGAAAGGCCTCCTGCAAGCCAGTATGCGTGGAAGCAGATGCACTGGTGGATGGTCCGGCGTCAGGCGAACCTAGAGGTTTTAGGGAGGGGCAGGCGGCGGGTTTAGGGCCAACTAGGGGTCGGTAGGCAACCTTGGGCCGCTTGTGCGGTGGCACGGGGGGCACAGCGTCTGAGGCCGATCCGGACTCAACTTGAGGCAGGAGGAAACGAGCATCAAGAAGTCGAACACGATGTGCCTCGGACAGGAGGCCAGTGTCACGAATGCAGAATCCAACAATCAACAAGCGAGTACCGTCGCAATCACAAGTTGCGTGCAGCCTCTCTGAAGGAAGCAACTGTGGGCCGTCAGCAACAGGCAGCAAGTAGCCCAGACGCGGCACGTCGGGGTCGGGGCACGGACACTCGCCTTTACCCTCAACCCAAATCTGGCCTTTGTGGAAAACAGAGGCAGGCAAGATCAGGTTGGGATGGGCATGATCGTTGTTGGCGTCGTTGTGCAGAGGCGCCTTTAAATTCAAGAAAAGTCCAACAGACGAGAAGCAGCGAGAGCCAAAAGACGCCGACAAGACGGCGGCCAAAAGCATGGTACTGAAAGGAAAGGCGTGAAAATTAGAGCGCAGTCCGGCTTTGGCTTGATGGACATATGCGCCGGATGTGAAAGATTTGGGAGCTGTCGGGTCCACAGATTCTTCTGACGGGGCACCGGCGGTGTCTGCAGGTAGCAAAGCGATCAAGCTCCGAAAATCGTCGTGACTAGCAAAACCGGCCTGTAGGCATTGCAATGCTATCGCCTCCGCGGGTGCCAACACGTCGGCAACCTCAGAAGTGGCAGCAGGTGGAAAATGAAAGCCCACTGAGTGTGGGCCATAGCCAGAAATGGCAGCCGCCTCAACAGGCGGAGCTGAGGTGTCGAGAGCTGTTTGTCACTCGGATTTACCCTTGCCGGATCCCTTCCAAGTGCGAGCTCGGCAATTACGGAAGGAGTGGCCCACACGGCGACAGTAAGCACAAACGTGGACACCCCGAGGGCAGCGCGGTGGGTCTCCCTCAGTCTTGGCCTTGCAGCCGGCACAGTTATGGTCCCAGCAGATGGGCTTGCCGTCCTCGGTTTTCTGGTGAGCATTCTTAAGTTCAGCCGGCATGGTGCGTGCCTTTGTAGCCTGTGCAGCAGTAGCCTGGGCACCTGTACTCCGTCCTGGTGTCGTATGCTTGGCAGCGGTAGCCGCCTCTTTTGCACGGCGACGGCGCTTGGCGGCTCGGGACAGTCCTTCACCTGGTTTGGCAGGGGGGCCTTGATCAGGGTCCTGAACCTTAACATCCGGTGCACGGCCCCAGGTAGCCATCAAGTACATGGTGATCCGAGGGTCTGTCCGCAAAGCATCCAGAGCCTTACCCAGAGGGTACTCGCCAGCGGTACTGGGCTTAAGCGATGGCACGTCGGACGCCATGATCAACCAGGCTTCACGATCGGCCTGCACAATGCGGTTCATATCAGGCTTGTGGAACCCTGGAGGGCACTCCTTAGTCAGTGCGTGAAGCAAGCAGTGAACCCAACGCTCATGCTGGGCCCACGTCAGTACCTTAGCCTGGTCCAAGGCCAGACCGCGGCGCTGAAGGCACCACTGCAACTTGATCGGCGAATCATAAGAAGCAATGTCCTTGGGCTGTTCACTTCCGACCTTCAAGGAGTTGTCCTCAAGTCGAAAGATTTTGCTTTGGTCCTTCGTTGAAAGCTGAATTTCTGATTCGCGGCTAGTGCATTTGCCTGGCGATATCCAAGTGATGCCCACATCATGCATGTGACAACAGAGGTCCACCAGAGCATGGGAAGGGACCAAATCACGCTCTATATGCACTCCACTAAGCCGACGGCGCTGATCTTCGGCCCTGGCCTGTTTCTCAGCAAGTGGAAGCTTTCGAGGCTGTTCGGCAGAGTCCCCTTGCACAGCTTGACGCAACTGAGCTATGACATATGTGGAGGACTCAAACATCAATCGCTTCAAGATAGACACATCCCCCAAACGGGGAGCAGCCCCCAAGATCTTTACCGCAAATGCGTCCATTTCCGCCTGTGTGGGTCGATCCTGAGGCGTGCCACATGAATATGCAAGCGAGGCAAAGGAAGTGATCCCTTGGTCAGACAGTGCGGTGTGAATCGCACCCCCGCCGACGTCTTGACATCGCTGCCGAAATGAAGCCTCACTGTCAACCAGCGACATGTCGCCCCCCTAAAGGCGGCTCGAGCACCAAGTCAGCTGAGAAGTCAGGGCTGTGTTCCGCTCACGTAACATGACCGGCACACCAGATGACCCCCAACACACAAGCATCTCGCTCGGCCCCGCAAGGCGAACTAGTGACTGTCCGCCACTGCCTTCTTGCAGTTGCGACACACTGATGAGTCAAACCTGATTCGCTGTGGAAGACTGTACAAGTCACTAACCATCCGCCCACACATAAGTACGCGGCGGTTGTTGTCAGCAATCATGTGCAGCAAGCGAGTTCTCTGATGCTGTAAAAATGTTGTGCCTTCCGCAGGCTCCGGCGGCGGCATAATCCGGGCCGGTTCGTCATCGCTTCCGGAGCTATCACTTGAATCACTTGATCCACTCGAACTAGAAGAATCGGAATCCTTGCCGACAAGTTTGTCATCTTCTGCGCCCAAAGATGACACACCGCCGTCACCCACCTCAGCCTCGGGTGGCTCATCAGCAGAATCCTGCCCCATAAGGTTCGCGTCATCATCGCCCGGAAAGAAGACGTCTTGCTGGCTCGGTGCTCCCTTATCAAGCGCGTCTACCAAGCCAAACATGTCGTCGTCACCCGTCACCCTCTCCCAGGACTCAGCAGAGGGAGGGTGGCGATCATCCGTCTGGGCGGCGAAACCCAATCGAAGCTCCTCCAAGCCACTCCCACGCAAATAACCCGCACGACCAGCATCTGGATCAAAGACACCCTCTCGGATCTCTGAGATCAAGGCCATGAGCAGGCGGAGGGGCCGGGCCAACTCGTCATCGCCATAAGTGTCAGCCATCCCTGCCGAGTTTGCATGTCCACCCAGAACCAACCGGTCCAAGTGTTCAACGCCACGCTTTGTCGCCATGGTAAGGAAAGTCCTTTTCAGCGTGTGGCCAGATGTTCTGAGTGATCCACGGTCGACGAAGATCTTCTGAAGCCATAAAGACATCTCCTCAGTGCTCACGGATGCACCGGTAGGTTCTCCCGCAGGGCCTGGCGTAGGCAAGGGTGGAACGAACTCTGTAAGTCCCACCTCCATTCGAGCCTCGTGCCACAAATCGAGCCAGTTTGGCCCAGCGATACCTCGTCCAGGAGCGATCATCCGAAGCGGCGCACCCGCAAAGAATTTAGAGTTGACTGTTTTGTAATCCTCACAAGTAAATTCCAGGAAGAGTCTCTCACCATCAGCCCCGTATTCCAGCCCACACGAGATAGAGTGCTGAAAGTCGGACCAACGGGATCGCATGTACGCGCAGCACAAAGCTGCCCCCGCGAAAACTCGATCCCAAGCGGGGACACTCTTGTCCCCCAACATGGAATGGAGCAGCCTCAAGTTCTTCAAGGTCAAAGGGTCTGCCCTCTGGCGCGCCTTACGCCGTGCACCCCTTGATGCTGCACCAAGACACCGCCTGCTGGATATCACGTTCTCAATCTCCTCAACTGAGAAGACATGTCGAACGAAGATCAACGCCTCACGAAGCGCACGCATCTGTGCTGGCTTCGCTCCGCCAGCTCTGGCTGCAACCATGTGCTTGTAAACATTGCCCTCTTCATACGGAAAAGTCTCGTCGGACCATCCCTCACTTTTGTGAAAACGAAGCAGAGAGTTAACACGCTTAAGCAGCGTACTCGGAGCTTTTGGATGCAACCAATCCCGAAGAACTTCCGTACGTTCTTCTGCGGTAGCACACTCAAGCAGACTCTTGCAGATCAAGAGGTCCGGGCGAAGATCGGCCCACCTCAAGATAACAAAGGTCCATCGAGCCATGGCCTTGTCGTGGTCCTTGTCGCGCTGATCTTGCCAAGATATGCCGTGGCTTTTACGTACCACCGAAAAACACACTCCAGGAACGAGGCCACTTTCTCTAAGACGCCTCTTCTTTTCCGAAGGTGGGAGAATTTCCTCGGGATCGTCTGGTACAGGGAGGTCAGGCAGCATAAAAGTGTCTTCCCAGCCCACCACATCGCTAGGCTCGAAGATGCTCCTGAACACACCGTGCTCCCAGGGCAATTCCGCGGGCTGTCTAGCATCGCTAGCACAGGTATCCACAGCCGCACTCAGCAAAGCTTCGAAGTCTATCCTTGGGCCCTGATCGCTCGAGCACCCGTTACTCGCCCCCTGCATTGTGCTCGAGTCGTGAGCGCAGCGAGTCCACTGCACCCGAAGGTCACAGGACGCGCAGGCCAGCACTCTCGGCCATGCAAGTGCAAGCACAGGAGCAAGTCAGCGGACGTGCTACAGCAGCAGAAGCAAGCAGCCGGCTAGCAGCCAAAACTACGTGACAGGCCATAGTCAGCGACGCTCGTCTGCAAAGAAGCAGCACTAAGGTCACCAGCACAGGCACGACAAGTTGCGGCCACAGCAATGCAGCGTAATTTTGCCATCAGCAGACACGACCGGCTTCGAAAGTAAGGTGATTCAGCTGGACCCATCGTGTGGGCACAGAGTGGGGGCTAAAGCGGCCTCCAAACGATCAAGACGAAAAGCTGTACTCATCGCAGTCTCGGCGGTCACACGTGTGAGCTCATCAAGACGTGAATGCAGAGTCCTGAGGGAGGCCCTGGTATCCAAAACAAACTCGGAAATCGCAGAAAAAGGAGAACTGGACTCCTGGCTAGCCAGCAAGGTATTCATCAAATGAGTGCGTCCCAAGCAGAGGTTGTCAACTCTGTGCCCCAGAGACTCACAGTCACTGCGGAGACAGCAAATGTGGCGCAGCAACCTCGAGGGGCTGAGGTCCCGTGCCCGTTCCCCTGAAGCATTGGAGTGTACGGTCGCATCGCGATGCGAGTCCCTGGACCTCGAGCGCTCACGCGCACGACTTGCCCTGGCAGAAGCAAAAGGCGGGCCAGTCTGTGCACGCTGACGTTCGGCCTCCCGAACGGCAAAGAGGGCCTCCTGGAGATCTTGCAAGAACTGAATCTGGGACCCGGTCAGCGCGTCCATCGATGAGGGAGCCGAACCCGCAGTAAAGAACCTAAAGGCGTAGGGTCCTTGCGAAAACTGAAAGATCAGCGGCACAGACAGCGCGCTATGACATGTGAGTGGCATGCCGGTGGAAGTTAAAGTGCACAGACCAGTTGTGGGGGACCACACCGCAAGGCACTGAAACATGCGACACATGTTGCACAACGCGCAGCAAGTTGAGTGTTTTGCCACTGCTGAGCGGGCCACGATCTGAGCTGCAGCATTCTCAAGTCGACGTGTAAAGTCCGTGAGGCCTGACACTGTAATTGCCTGGCGACAGGACAGAGCCGAGATTATCGGTCTAGTCCTGCAAAGCAATTTCGAAGCGACCTGACCAGCTCAGTGATACGGAGCTCCAGGCTCGAGACTCGATCGGCAAGCCCGAAAATCGCGTCGAAGAGTTTCTCTGGGCACAGGATCAGCTGCAATCAGGCGTTGTTCCAGAGCAGTCACACGCTGCTCTAACTCCCACACATGGTCAGAGAGCAGCAAGAAAGTATCATCAGTGCTAGCTCGCTCTGAAGACCCAGCAGCCGGCTCGTCATCAGGAGGCAGATTGCTGAGATCTGCCCCACAGTCAGAGGAACTCTCAGGGGCTGACGTGTCCATGTCCTAAAATGAACGGACCTGTGCCCTGCAATGCCCTAAAAGCGCTCGCAGCCAGATGCAGGCACGGCTCAAACTCGGAAAAGTAAGCTCCGAGGCGGAACGCAACTCACACAGTCGCAGCCCTACGAAGCTCTCGCACAGAAAGGCTCCCAGCTGACGCACGTCACTCTGCAAGAATGCCGTTTTACTCACAGCTGAGTGATGCACGATCCTGCTGGGCATCGCCAGCTGCTATGTCAGGAGATCTGCAAACCAGGCGCCGATGCTATGTTCACCGCAGAGCAAGACATGCTGAGTTTCGCGCAACTGAAGTTGTCGACAACTGTGAGCACATGACTGAAACGGCGCTTGGAGCAAGTGCACAAAGCAGCGCACAAGCGGAAGTCCTGGAGCCGGGCATCGCCGGCGCGTGCCGAAGCAAAACTGGTCCCAGAATCTTCATCCAGGTTGGCACTGCAGCATTGTCGAAAATAAAGCCAAAATGCAATGCAACTGCAGAGCTCACAAAAGTCCTAAGTGCCACGGCGTCGGTCATCGACAGCCCACGGAGGCAAGTCTCCCTGGAAGACGTCACCAAAACTAGGCCACCTAAAGAAAAGCAGGGCCTAGCAGCTGCCGTCAGAGCGAGATACAGGCGGCACACTTGTGACAGCAAGACGGGTGATGGCAGTGGCTACTTCGGCCATCGCGTCCTCGAGCTCAGTCATTCTCTCAGCCAGGCTATCAAGGCGAGACAGAACATCAGTCTTCAAAGTACGTACCTGTGCTTGAAGCTCACCGACCTGGAAGATGAGGCCAGCCACATCATCGGCCACCGGCGCCACTTTGGCACCCACTTGGACCTGGAGGTCCTGAAGATCACGAAGAGTTGCGAGGGCAGCAGGCTCCGACGCCTGCGGCTCCGGTTCAATAAGAACCTCCACCATTTCATCGTCGTCGCCTGTAAGGGTGGCATCGTCACTCTCTGGAAAAGAAGCACTCACGCGGTCAGAGACAGCCATTGAGCCGACAGCCCGAGAGCGACCCAGCCCCCTAAAAAGAATTTTTCCTGCCCACTTGAGCAAGAAACCTTGCATTCGGATCGTCATTCAAATGCCCATGTTTCTCAATGCTCATGCGTGAAAGTAAAAGAGCAAATCGTGAAAAGACGGAAATCTCATGAAAATCACCATGTTCAACCTTGTCGTAACTCGACAACGGTTGTTGTGAAAAAGGAAATAAGGTGATAATCACAAGTGATGAAGTCACGAACCTCAACGACGTATGTCGTCGGTTGCCGCGGCATCACCTGGAGACTCCTCTAGAGGTGAAGCGACGTGCCTCACGAGGTCCGTCACCACTTAGCTACACCAGACCATTGCCAGGTGTTCTGGCCGCCGGGCCTGCACTATCGGCGACTGTTCGACAAGGCGGCGAGGTCCCGCCAGAAGCCCAGTTGAGCTCGGGCTCGGCGCGGGTCCTGTAGCCCTTGCGTACAGCTGGGAAGGGTATCGACACAACGACGTATGTCGTTAGTCCCACGGTCGTCAAAAGGCGGAGGTCACCTGGAGGAGCCAGCCGCTGCATCCTGCGGCCAGCTGTCGAGCAGTCGTTGCATGTCACGACCGCTCGAAGGAAATTGACTCTCCTTCAGGAGATAGAGCAACTGATAGTTCCTCTCCTTGTAGATTTCCATCAGTCGTGTAAATGAATACTGATGGTTGTCATGGTCTTCGCAATGGAGATGTGGCATTAACTCGGTGGAAATGCAGGGAAGTTGGAGGCCGGGCCCCAGGCCCCCTTCCCTGCGAAACTCCTCCGCTGCATCCTTCCAACGGTCCTGCGCCCTAGGGTGCCCCAACCTGAACCAGGGGCGTTCGCCATTTGGCAGTGACTGCGCCTGGTTCTCCTCTTGGGCGACTAACCGCTGAAGGAGCACCATCGCTTTGGCCTCAACAGCGTCGAAATGCGCAAAGCGCCATAAGCGGGTCGGAAAGTAAAACTTCTTCTTTTGTGGCCCGCGTATCCAGTAGGCTTAAGAAGCCCCTTAGTGACCTAACTCCTGGGTTTCTAGGAAATGATTTAATTGCAAAACAAATGCGATAACAATGGGTTCCAAAATGCGATTATAATGGGTCCGGAAATGGATCCGGAAATGCGAAAGCAATGGGTCCGGAAATGGGTCCGGAAATGGGTCCGGAAATGGGTCCGGAAATGGGTCCGGAAATGAACTTTTTGCAAAACACCTAGCAAAATGCAGAAAAAATGGGTCCGGCAATGGGTCCGGGAAGCCACTTGTTGCAAAAACCCTAGCAAAATGCAGAACAAATGGGTCCGGAAATGGGTCCGGGAAGCCACTAGCTGCAAAAGCCCTAGCAAAATGCAAAAAGAATGGGCACTGGAAGCCAGTTTGTGCAGAAACACAAGGAAAATGCAAAGAAAATTGTGGCGAAAATGGGTCCAGCAGCCGAGCTGTGCAGAAACACCTAGGAAAATGCAAAGCACATGGGTCTGGGCGGTTGCGATTTCACAGCGCAAGTAAAGAACATAAACCGTAGCATTTCCCCACGAACATGAGGAAGATGCGCAAAATGCGTTTCAACATGGACCTCGGAGTGTAGCCAGCACAGCAAGACATATCACCGACAGTACCATAGAAATCGACCGATGATGGGGTCATTGGTCGAATTTCGTAAAACCGAAATGAAACTGCAATGAAACTCAAAATAAAATGCAAAGAAATGTGGATCATCAAAGCTGCGGCCGCGGCCAACAACCTGTTCGAGTGCAAACAACGCACTGAGTACTAAGCTGGGAAATCGAGATATGTTGCCTTCTGCACGTGTCCGTTTACACGGAAAACAATAGTCATCAATTCTGAGAGTGATTAAAAACCTCGCGAAAAAGGAAATGTCGTTATGCCAGCACAAAGCCTAGGGCCTAGGGACCCACGAAGGGGCGCGGAACGGGCGGAGCCCATAAACTCACATGTAGAAAGCGTTGCCACGACACATGCATGTTGCCAAGCGCTGAAACCAGAGAGGGAGAGAGGAAAGAGGAGAGAGGCGAGAGGCGAGAGAGGCGAGGAGAGGGGAGATGGGAGAGAGGAGAGAGTAGAAGAGGGAGGGGGGGAGAGAGGAGAGGAGAGAGAGAGGAAAGAGGAGAGAGGAGAGAGAGGAGAGAGGCAAGAGGAGAGGGGAAGAGGGAGAGAGGAGAGAGGAGAAGGGAGAGGGGAGGGGAGAGGGGAGAGAAGAGAGAGGACAGAGGAGAGAGGAGAGGAGGAAGAGAGAGGAGAGAGGCAAGAGGAGAGGGGAGATGGAAGAGAGGAAAGGAGAGAGAAGAGGGGAGACAGGAGAGAGGAGAGAGGAGAGAGGACAAAGGAGAGAGGCGGAGAGGCTGGGAGAGAGGAGAGGAGAGGAGTCAGGAGTGGAGTGGAAGGACTGGCGAGTGGACTGGACTGGAATGGACTGGAGTGGACTGGCGCGGGTGGAGTGGGGTGGAGTGGAGTGGAGTGGAGTGGAGTGGCACGGAGTGAGAGGTGAGAGGTGAAAGTGAGCGACTGACGACTGCGCACAAAAGTCTCGGCTTGTCGTAGTGGCTGTAGCGGTAGCCGAGGTAGCATCGGAGAGCGAAGCGACGTAGCCGCATGCTAAGGTAGCCAAGATCACTAAAGTCACTAGACCAAGCCTCCGGTCCCAAAGCCAGTGAACTAGCTACGGACTCCATGCCCCACAAAGCTTCACTGCACTACACTCGTCTACAGTCTACACACGGCCTCAGCCCGGACTTCGGTCGGAATCGCCCAAATTGGCCCAAATCATCAAACAAGTAGCTAAATAGCGCAAGAAGACTTCCAAAGAGCTCTGTCTGGAATGTTGGGTCAACTCCGGCGCACTCTTCCATCTCTGCTGCCTACTCCAACATGACCTCAGAGCACCTTTCGCTTTGCACTCAGCCACTTTTTGTTGCTCAGCTTGAAGTCTCTTGATGTCTGGAATGTTCAGGAGAATTGTACGGAATGCAGCAGTAGTTGCAGCATCGCAATACACGATATCATAAGGCTTAAGGTCTTTGCACGACCCATCGCCTGACTCCAAGCCACCTCCTGAGGACGTCAATCCAAACATGCATCGATGATTTACATGCCACACAGCAAGTAATTATGCCACTATGCAGCACAAGTGAAAGCAACGGCGGCTGAGGTCAAGCCAAGCGTTAAAATCGAATCGTCAACATGCACGGAATCTCATGCGCAGAGCACTTGCCTAGGGCCTAGGGACGCAGCTACTGTAGGACCCAAGCTTGCCTTTAGCCTGGGGACGAAGCTACTGTAGGATCCAAGACCTCTCGCGACTTACGAGAATCTCCGGCACATTGAACAGTTGTGTAAATCACTTTTTGAGATTTTTGGCTTCGGCCAGCAGAACTGGGTGGACCATATTTTCGGTGACACCGATCGCTGCATATTGGCTTCCCTGGAGGGTTGCCAGTTCTTTGCGCATGAGCTTGATGGCAGCCTCCCGGTCCTTCTCCATGATGGCGCACGCCAGAAGACCTTCCGATTTGTAGACGTACCCCAGGCGGATCGTGCTTTCGGTGGAAGATGCCAGGCTTGCGAACAGCTTGGGCACGTTCGCCTGATCCGCGTCCATGAACTTCACCCGCTTGTGCCACGCCACAATGTGGTTGTGAACCTGATGGCATATGGGAGCGAAACTATTTACTACTTAGCACGCAACCAACAAGCACTCGCAAACAACGGATTCCCGTCGCTCAAGTCGTCCGATTGGCTGATTTTGATGCGACCGAAACATGGTTCCTATCTTTCTAACACGACCAAAACACGTGCGGTTGAACCCATGGCGACTAGAATGACCAGAAGCTTCGACTGTAGAACGCATCCCAGCCTCGATCAGCTGCTTCAGCACCTTCTCAAGGCCTGAGACATCGTTGTCCATGTGTAGGCTTGCCGCCGTCTGGACATCACTCAGGGTCGACGTGTCGCTCAAGGTTTGCTTCCATGACTTGTCCGGGAGGTGCTTGTCATGCGTCATGTCGGAAACCTTCTCCGTGAGGTCACTGGCCTGCACTTTCAATTCATCTGCCTTTGCACTCAAAGCGGCAATGGCATCATCCGCAATCTTGAAGACGGGCAAGTCCTGGATGCCCAAAGCAACAAACCGGATTTTCTGCTCGTCCTCATCCGAGATCGCGTCGATGTTCTTCCGCGCCTGCGTGTGGGCAGTGTGGAATGTCTCATACTGCTTGACCAACGTCGTCAAGGCATTGCCCTTGGAGTCTGTGGCCAACCGCACCTCGGTGTTTTGCCCGAGCTTCCTGAACTTCTCCAACTGTTTCGCACAGCTCAATGCTTCGGGAAGCAATCCGATCCACTGCTGCAAAGCCTTTGCCACATCTTCCTGGAAGCACTTCGACATGGCCTTGCTCAGGATGGGGATCACTTCAAAGCCCATGTGCTCGAAGTCGGACGATGCCTGTGACACATCGGAAGAAAAAACCAGGACAATGAATCAGTTCACTATCGTCGCCAATCGCATTCGATAAAACTCAGGAGCCTAGCAGCCTAGCTGCTTTGCCAAAACTGGTTATTATATTACATATTCGGAATCTGAACTTCTAAAGGCTTGCTGCTTACGGCTTACACCCGTTCACGAACTTTTACTCCCAGTCACATTCAAAACATACGGACATACAGCACCTCCACAACACGAAAGGGATATCAGCTAGCACTCTATAGCACTCTATTCCACTCGGGCACACAAGATATGTGGACTTTATCGAGGAAACCAGCCTCCGTGGCCAGCCTCTCCATCATGGCCCATGAGACCGTGTCCAGCTTCTTCACAAGCTCAGGCTCCAAGTTCTCGCCGCGCTCGCCGACACAAGCCTTGTCAATGGTTCTCTTGAGCTCATTCACGGGCCATGGCCCCTCACGGCTCAGAGTGTCAGCCAAGGTCAGCAGCTTCTGCTGGCTCAGCTCCTTGTCCATACCGTTCTGCCAAGCCACGAATTTGCTTCTCAGCTCCATCATGCCCTTGGCAGTGGGGAAGAAACCCAAAGCCTTCATGATCAAAGAGATGTGCACACTCATCTCCTGGGAGACTTCAGTAGTCTTACACATTCGCCCAATGATGCGCTCCACCCGGGCACGAATGAGCTCCTCGAGCTTGTCAGTGGCGTTTTTCCGCAGGCTTTTCCGCAACAGGTCGAAGCGGCCGACGCTCCGGGTGAAGGCTTCGGAGACCTCGTCACTGCTGGCATCCTCCTTGCTGAGATCATCAATCAAGTCCTGCAGCTCATCGCCGAACTTCATGGTGGAGGTTCCCAGCTTCAGGACTTCATCGGCCGCCTCTTGCCAGAACTTGTCCTCCTGGAAGAACAACTGAAGAGTGCCCAGCAAGTCCATCTGGTTGGCAGTCTTCGGGAGCTTGGGATTGGCATCCTCGTAGGCGATGACGTTGGTGACATCCGTGGGGGAAGTGCCCAAGTGCCCCGGAGTCGGGACAAGCAGCACCACCAACGAGGACAGTGCCTGCTTCATGACCTCACAGGCACGCTTGCCGCTGTCGTGAAAGTCCTCGAGCTCCGGAACACCGTCATTGGCATAGGCACCCACATATTTCTCCGCCAGCATCAGCAAAGCTGCAGTGTTCTTGCTCTCAAGCAAATTGAAGAATCCCGGGCATGCCAACGCGGAAACTGTCACGGACTGAAGCTCCTGCAGCCCCGGACTTGACTCATGCTAGCAACTCTGTGCATCTTGCAAGTCACCGCTCAAGGCACTGATTGTTCTGATCACCGCTACTTTGCTACTCTGCTACTCTGCTTCTGGAGGTTGGGACTGCTGCCACTTAGTTAGACTTAGTTACACTTAGTTACTCTGATGGATTCTGCAGCATTACCCACCACCGCACATGCAGGATCTGAGGAATCAGGCGCTTTGCTGGCTCTGCTTCTTCGAGAATCTAGAAACTCTGACCTGGGCCTGGCGATGGCCTGAAACACAAAGTCACCGATTCTACTAGATTTACTAGATTACTAGTCACTAGCCGCTAGCCACTCGATTCTAGATGCTCTCCTGGCTTATGTGAACTTCTGTAGCCGGGGGTTCTGTGGATGGATGGATCCTGGGGCTCCGGGGTTAAGTAGGCTGTGGTTAAAGCAGCAAAACCGATAAAGTCCGTTAAAGGTCGGCGCTTTGGGAACTTTGGGGGTGTTCAAGCATTTTGGGCAAAGGGCTGCATCATAAACAAAAATCATCAAAAGCGAATGCAACAGCCACGAGCAGAATGATGAGACCAACAATCACTAACAACAGATAGGTCTGATGCTGTCCGAATATGCAATACAGTGTTCAATACAGGAAACCCTTGGGCCTCAGCCTTGGCCTCCAGTTTGGCATACTCGTCTGTGTCCTCCGAACTTGTGTCACGGATGTCTGCCTCCAGCTCCATCCACAAGAGGTTGAAAGAGCTTCGTGTCGCAGACCATGTCACGGACTCCTCCTTCATCTTGGCGGTCTCGTCATCGTCGTCCTCCTCGTGTTGGACCGGATGCGAGACGTGCTTCCAAGCACAAAGGCTCTCGAGGATGCGATCTGTGAGGTCGGGCAGCTTCGTGCTCGGAGCCTTGGCCAACTCCTCAAACACAAACTGGAGCTTCTTCTCCGTGACCTGCAGCTGAATGCTCCACGGAATGACGATATTCTTGTCCTGAAGCAGACTCACACACACATCAATGGCGTGGTTGTTCAAGTCGCAGAAGTTGTTGGCTAGAGAATTGGCAGCCTCACACACGTCAATGTGCTTCTGCAGCATCTTGTGCTGAAATTGTTTGTTGCTCTTCATATCCTCGCACAGCCGCTTTGCCTTGGGATTGTCTCGATGCGAACTAAAACTCATAAAGCTACCCGTGGCCACAGCCTTTCTGTGCAAAATTCATCCTAGAGTCTTAGAGTCTTCGGGTAGTAAGAGTAGTAAATAGTTAGTGTGCCCGAAGAGGGCATAAAAGCGACGATTGGAAACATGAATGCCCCACCGAGCTCACTGGGAAAGCTGTGGAATCTGTGGAACATCTTACACAGACTGCAAGGACTGCAACATGACACCAGATTTCAGACTTTAACAAATCAACATCACAGAGTGATACTTGAGAAATAAAGCATCTGATAAGGGCAGAAACAGCTTCAGAAACATGACCTGAAAGCTTGGGCCTCGGGCCTGGATTGCCCAAGAGTCCAAGAGGTCCAAGGTACCACACTTGAACAATCTGTCGGCCTACGGCCACAGTACCGCACTTGAACAAATGTGTCGCCCTACCGCCAAAATACAACACTTGAAATGTGTCGCCCTAACAGCCCTAACACACTTGAAATGTATCGCTCTACCGTCAAAGTACCACACTTGAAGAAATGCGTCGCTCTACCGCCGAGCTGCTGCATCCACGGATCGCATCAGGCGCTCGCCGTTGAGCAAACGGACTGGGTCGCAACTGGCAAAGCACTTGGGCACTGTCTTTAAAGCAGCTGTGACCGGCTGGAGGGCTGGCGGAATGTTGTCCGGATCCTCCAGGGTGGACACATCCTCTCTCTCACCCTTCTTCTTGCCCGACGATCTGCGCTTCGGCTGAATGGCCACACCACGTGCTACTCGCGAGGACTGAGCAGGCTGGACTTTTCGGGAACCCTCGGGAGGCTCATCATCGGACTCAGGCTTGTTGGCCTCGGGCTTAGCCGCCTTCTGAATAACTGCCTTCTGGAGCTTTTCCTTCAAGCAATCCAGGGTTTTGATCGAATTGAAAGCTTGATCGTTTGTCAAACCTTTCGGGTTCTTCTCGAGCTGCTCTGACGTGTGGAAGCTGTACACAGCTTGGCCTTGCCCCTCGATGAGTTGCTTTGCAGCCTGGAGGAGCAACTCCTCATGCCGGATGCCGAATCGGCAACTCACTCTACACCGACGTAAGCCATGCACTACATCACACCCGAGCCCTTCCAACGAGATCAGGAAAAACTTCTTGGGCACTCCGAGCTGAGATGGGAGCTCAATCATCTCTGCTCTGAGCACGGGCCCCGAAATATTCGAACAAATGTGGCCTGACAACTTTTCATACTCTCCCTCAGTCAAAACACCAAGCTCAACGAACACTTCCAGTGCAGTCTCTTCGAAGTCCGTCACATTGCTCGGCCGCGGTATGTCCACAGTGGACTCCTCCTCGCCAAGGCGCAGCCTGCACGCCCTCCCGAACTTGTTCTTGAATTTCGGCTCCTTGTCCAGCCTGGATGACAAGCAAGACACCAACTATCAAATCACTTGGTCACTAGGCACGACACTTCTACAACTCGGGATATCACTCGCCGGTTTGTGTGACACATGATCGACTCACCGAGTTCACTGGAACTTCTCCCGACACCACAACATCACCTCTCGGTCAACTGGGCACCGGACATTTCACAGCAACAGGACCACGGCTTCCCAGGGTACATCTCGGACCATCCGGCACAACAGTTGTAGCATGCATCAGTGACGTCGTTGCCCATGCTGTCAGTCGATGCCATGGTGCAGTCCTATCACTTCGGCACTCAGCGTTCTGTTTCATAAGCTGCGAAACAGCAAACATGCAGCACCCGGCCAGGTTTCCTAAACAAATTCTACCTTCAATCGATGTCTCATCTACGTCTACGTATTCTAACAACACTCTTCTCAACCAACTTATGACTTCAACTACGGCAACTATGGGATGCTATCTCGCTTGACCGGTAATGTCCTTGGAAGTGCGGCCACAGTTGTAGCACTTCTGCAGCGGCAGTGCTCTCTTGCTTCTGCCAGCAGTCGACGCCTGCCTGCTGACTTGGCTGCCTCGCTCACTGCCTTCTCCATCATCTCGACCGGCTTTTAGCCGCTTTGCCGCCTGCTCCTGTGCGTGAAATGTTCGATCTGTTTTATGTGGTTACACAGAACGCAGAGTCAGTGCACAGGACATAGGCACTCCTACATGAGTATAATGCACATCGGCCATCAAAAAAGAACAGAATGCGGGGTAGAGCATCCATTTTTCTAGCAAATACATGCCGGCTACAAAGTCCCACCTCTAGGACTCTAGGACTCTCGGCAATGAGGTGTTACAGAAACCCTGTATAGTCACACATCAAAGCAATTGGTGAACTAGCAGCGGCGATTAGGGTTTGGTTGGATGAGTTTCTGCCTCCTGTGCAATGCCTGCAAATCTTGTCAATGGCGGTAGCTGCTGCGACTACCTCATCACTGATGAGTAGTGAGTAGATGACTGGACTAGAGGCTAGTGACTAGTGACGGCTAGTGACTAGTCGCAAGTGGTCGTGGCTGATTGTGGCGGCTACTGAGTGCCGGAATGCAACTATATGCCAGGCCCTGTCAAATCAGGAAAGCACAAGAAGCTCCTGTTGCATCTTGCCGCCCTTCCCCATGTCGATTCAAGAGTGGCACTCTGCGGAGATCAGATAGCTGAAGCCAAAAATCCTCTTGCAGCAACAATGTGCATACATGAATTGCATCTGGGATCTGGATTCTGGAGCAAACGAAACCAGCAGCAGAACTGCAAAATGAATGCGTACTGAGTCTACTTGTGTCTGCACTCGGCCGGGGCTCTTTAACAGCACACTGGAGTCTAGGTCAAGCAGCTGCGTGTGGCAGTGCCACAATCAAGGCACATGCGAATTTGCCGGAAGCCTGCCGCAAAGTCTAGCCGCTGCTTCTGATATGTGTTACTGCTAAATTGCTAAATGACACCGGAACAAACCCAAAGACGGCTCGATTCTCTACACTCTACAGTACACGACCAAAGACTTGGGCGGGCAGTAAGAAACATCTGTGCCAATCTGTTCAAGCCTTGAGTTGCCACTGCCATCATCCTCCCGAAGCCCCATGCGCAAGTACGTCAAGAAATCAAGGAATCCTATGAGTATTTCACTCCACACAACATATCTCTTTCTAGACGGACCGCTCGCATTCACTACTTCACTACTTTGAGTAGAAACAAACAAACCATCTAGGTCAATCTAGGTCTCCAAAGGGAAAAGCCAGTTGGAACATCACAAAATAGCACGGGCATGATATCAGCTGCTCGGGGATCACATTCATTGTGGGACTAAGACCCAGGAAAACTGCTTCTGGCCAGTTAAGACCAAACCTTCCAACACTGAAAAAAGCAGGGAAGAAGCGCTTTTAAGGTTCTTGAGGCCTAGTCACCTACTCTAAAGAGCCTAGGATCTAGGACCTGCAATGTCTGCTTCCAATTTATACTACTTGATTATAAGTGTATCAATATTGCCAGGAGACATGGTTCGGGCCAATGGCATGCATGAAATCAAACTACTCCGCGGAACTCGGCCCATTCAGAGTGCATTCACTCTGTCGCTGGGCCACACACGTCTGCACTGATGGCTTCCCTTGTTCAAGGCACAAGGACGCACCTCTAGAAAAAAACAACTGCAGCTCCAACCATTGCAAATCTAAGATTGAAGCTGCAGCTTCCTTCGAAACGGGGCTGTAACGATCCGCCCAGTGGCACCGCTCCACTGTGACCGGAAGCAACTACAGCCCACCATCCCACTCATAGACACACAATCACACGGGAAACTGCTTCGTCAAATACAAGCACCACACCACACTGGCAAGGCATGGCAAAGCCATCCCTTCTCCGGCCAAGTCACGTAAGTCGCTGTCTGCGACTCCTTCAGGAATGACCAGGTCTCGCGGCTGGCAATGAAGGCTCAGCATCTCACGACCGGTCAACACCCGGTCCAAGGAGAAAGAGTACAGACGGGTACTCGTGGTCAGGGTGTGCAAAAACCCAGTCGGTGTACTATGCTTGCCACGTCTCACTGACTGGCTCACATCCATGAACTTACCTTTCATAATGCTCTTGACATTGACTGGCTCACAATCCGCACTTGGCTGCACACGCTTTAACTCCGAAGCAACAAAGCAATCGAGTGCTTCCATCATCCTGGCATTGTTGCCCAAGCCAGTCCCAGCAAAGCCGCTCATGCTGGTCCACGGCTTGAAAGTTGGAGAGACCCCAAGCCGCTTCTTGACAAGAGCAGAATCTCTTTGCCACACAGTGCCCCGGCTCGTCGCAAGTGCCTCAGATACATCTTGAGATTGTTCAGAAAATGCTGATATCGGAACATATCCAGAGCCGGGGTTTCAGGATGTACTTTTTGAGCGTTTTGTTGGCAGCAAGAAAATCAGAGTTCGATAGCCAGGGCTTTGAGATCTACTTTTTGGGCGTTTTGTTGGTTGCAAGATTCAAAGCTCGAAAGCCAGGGTTTTGAGATGTATGTTTGGAGCGTTCTGTTGGTTGCAAGAATGAGAGTTCGAAAGCCAGTGTTTTGAGATGTGCCTTTTAAGTGTTTTGTTGGTTGCAAGAAAATGAGAGTTCGACAGTTCGACAGCCAGGGCTTTGAGATGTATTTTTTCACGTTTTGTTGGTTGCAAGATTGTTTGCTCGAAAGCCAGGGATGTGAGATTTATGTTTCGAGCGTTTTGTTAATTGCGAGAATAAGAATTCGGAAGCCAGGGTTTTGATATGTGTGTTTTGAGCGTTTTGTTGGCTGCAAGAATGAGAGTTCGACAGGCTTGGCCCGAGTGCCGGCAATGCAAAGTTGTACTGGAACTCCCGACCCATTTCCGGACCCATTTCCCGACCCATTTCCGGACCCATTTCCGGACCCATTTCCGGACCCATTTTCGGATCCATTTCCAAACCCATTCCGGACTGCAACTCCGTCCAAAAATGGGTCCGAAAATGGGTCCAAAAATGGGTCCAAAAATGGGTCCAAAAATGGGTCCGGAAATGGGTCCGGAAATGGACTTTTTGCAAAACACCTAGCAAAATGCAGAAAAAATGGGTCCGGAAATGGGTCCGGAAATGGGTTTGGAAATGGGTCCGGAAATGGACTTTTTGCAAAACACCTAGCAAAATGCAGAAAAAATGGGTCCGGAAATGGGTCCGGAAATGGGTCTGGAAATGGGTCCGGAAATGGACTTTTTGCAAAACCCCTAGCAAAATGCAGAAAAAATGGGTCCGGAAATGGGTTCGGGAAATGGACTGGGGGGCAAAGTCCCTGGCAAAATGCAGAAAAAATGGGTCCGGAAATGGGTCCGAGAATGGGTTTGGAAATGGGTCCTGCAATGGGGTGTGGGATGCCTCCTTCCATATTGCACAGAAAGCAATAGATACCGGTGTGCCAACGAAATACAAATACCAAGAACCTTCAACAAACATTGAAACACACAGGTCCTCCTCATATGAACTTCGCAACCCTGACGGAACCAAGCTATTTGAAACTGCACACATGCCTCGGTCTGGTACTGGTGGGCTCAGTCCCACATCAGAAACAAAGACAACGTGGCAACAATCCTGCTCCCAAGGTCGGTTCGGCAATCTCTTCCACAAACGAACTGCCCGCAGTGTCACTCTGGCAACTCTACGGTGTATGCAACATGCCTTCATAAGAATGATCTTTAGCGAGGCCGATCGGGACAAAGCACTTGGACACAATCTAACAGGGTGGCTAATCTAGTCAGCCACGGATAAATTTCGAAACCAAGCAAAAGGCACAGGAGAACAACCCCAAAGCGGGCCCCCAAGATTGATTTTTAGTATAGCATAGCAGCTGCTCTACTTACTCTACTTATTACTCGACTGGACTCCTGGACGACGAAAACCTCTGGAAGAGGAACCCTGGTCTAGGATGGGAGCGCTCAGACTCAGAGAAGTGATGACTGAAAGCATTCTTCAATCAAGCTACCGGGTCATGCACTGTGGAGCCCACTGGTGCATCCTCATCCACACGCAGCACCTGGTCGATCTCTTTCGGCCCCAGACGTCGCTGCTTCTCCAGAAGCTCCTGCAAGTGAGAACGGTTGCAATCAGCATCTGCTCAACGGGATCCCAGGATACGGCTTTTCACTTGACATAGGTGCGAAGTATTCTGCAAACATTTCAAAAGGAAGATTTCACCCTGCAGCCCATGGCAGCCATCAGCAAAAGGCGGCACCGACTGGGAGCTAGCAGCTTGCACAACTGTAAACATCCCAGGCTTCTGCCTTGTACAGGTTCTGCATGAAGCGGGCATCCTCCAGTGAATAGACGTCCTTCCGCAGGAAGACCAGGTAGATCCTGCACAATGACAATGTTCACATGACATCCGAAAAACAAACCCGGAAAGCCGTCTTGCAAACTCAGTCACTCAGCTCAGAAAGGGTTAGCAGTGAGCACACAGACACACCACGACACACCTACACTACACTGGCACATGACGACCTAATGATTTAATGGATGATTCGACACTGCGCACATCCCGGACGAAACTTTTCCACGGCCACTGGTTGCCGGCGACGATTTGCTGTCCATCTCACCATCTCAAGCCACTGAAGCCTAAGAAATCTCCGAGGGTTCATCATCATCCTCGTACGACAGCCGAGCACGTTCGTTCGATGCCAACTCTCTGGCTCCAGGCTTGCTCAGGAATTCCGAGCGAGCTTGCTGCCTGTCCTGGAAGCTGATGGATTTCATGGCGCTGGCACCTTTATGTTCTGCCGCAGTCTTGAATTTGCTGCCCAGCTTCAGCCAGGCTGTAAGCAGTCCCAGAGGTCTGCCCTGAAAAGGGTTTCGAGCGACGAGATGGGCAGCCAGCGCAGCATTGCATGTCCGGGCTTTACGGCAATCCTCATGCACAGCACAGACCGCCATGAGGTGGTTTTCCTCATGATTGAAACGGATATCGCCATACAAAAGGAAAGAAACCTTGTCTGTAGCTTGGCCTTCTCTACGAGCTTTGCCAGCAGCAGCAGGGCCATCCTTGCTTCCAGAAGCGACCTCTTCGCCATCCGCCGCAGCAGAAGGCTTTGTCGCTTCTTCGATGTTCTTTTCTTCGTCCTGCTCTGCCAGCCGCATGAGTTCTTCGAGGATTTCGGAACTCTCGGAAGCACGATCATCGTCCTCGCCATCCGGGTTGTCCACAAGGAGAAACTCTTGCGCATCGTCATCAACCGATGCCTCCGGGAGTGTTGCATCTGGCTGTCCACCATCCTTCGCCTTGGCGGCCTGGGCGGTGCGTGTTCGTTTCGCAGCAGAAGCTTTCCCAGAGGATGCTCGCTTTTTCTGTCCAACTCGCTTCAAGCTCTCTTCATGTCTCCGCTGCTCTTCCACCAAGCCCTGCCAAAAGGTAAACTCAGGAACTTGGTCAAGCCGCCGGACGAAAACATAGTCTGGAACCATATCCTCTTCCACCAAGCGCTCGGCAGTGCTCAAGATAGTGAAGACAGTGCATTCATACTGGGGATCGAAAGACTGAACAAATTTCAAGAAAGCCTCAACGGAAAGAAAAGCTCGCGCGGGATCCGGAACTTGCAAACGCTGACGACCGTTTTCGTCAGGAGGCCCTGAGGGATCCAACAGCAACACACCCAGCATCCAGGTCGACAGGTTCACATGGCCCAGGTGCAGCCACAAACAAAACCCTTTGTCGGCATTGTTCTGCTCAGCTGCCAACGTGAGCCAGGAATTGTGCAAAGGTCTGGGGTGGCTGGAAGCTGGAAATGCGAAATCCTCTTCAGGCTTCACTCGAAGTCTCAGAACAATGAAGGCATCATTGAGCAATTTCCTGTTCTGCTGCAGCCTGGCTTGCTTTGGCTTCTCCGATGCAGCCAGCTCCTGAGTCGCTATCGGGAAAGGAGAAGGATTGAAAAGAATCCCAATCAGGCCCTATCAGCCCTATCATTTGGCTCTTCTTTCAAAAACTCCGAAAATATAAACCACCTAGACCTACGACAATAATACAACTGCCAAACAAAACCCAGGATCCACAGGAACCATGATGCCGTGAATGTTTTGCTGCTTCTTCTGCCGTTTGGGAGTGAACTCTGCTTTTAGAAACAAAGTCAGTCGAGCATGGAAAAGCCATGCTCGAAGGCCTTCACCCTCGCACACACAAAAACCAAGCTGGTTGCACCTGGACAGTGGCTCCTGCAGCTCTCCATCCAATGGAGGTTGGTCGTCGTGAAAAATAATGTCATTCAGATCACGCCAACTCTGGAGCAACTTCGCACGATCTGTGCTTCTACCATGGCCAGCAAGGAAGTCCTGGAGACACATGACTTCAAAGGCATTTTACCCCTCTGAATCCCACACTTAAGAGAGAATCATATACAGCTACACGATTCTTGAATGTTAGAGGGTTGGGGTCAAGAAGGGTGTAACCCGGTCAAGACTTGCTCAGCATTTAGGTTTAAGTCTTAAGGCTTACAAGGTTTCACTTTGGCTATGGGGTTTGGTGTTTAGTCTAGTCTAGTGTTTACTTGTCAGGAAGAACCAGATCAGTGAGGTTCGCCTGGTACTGTTAGTACAACAACTACAATCTGGATCACTGCTACACAAGCCGATGCCACAATCTGGAACAGACCATGACTGCTACATCAGGAAAACTCAATCTCTGAACTACCCAAATCACGCCAATGAATTATCGTGCCATGTATTCAATACCGGTCCTGGCCGAGAGTTTCAGCAGGAATGTGAAGATGGCCAGAGAGGATTCCTGTAAGAGCTGGCACACAATGACTTCGGAAGGATTCACATCCAACCAGACATTGCTGCAGCACTTCGTCCTCTTGCTTGTAGCTGCTGCGACTTTCCTCGAAAGTCTGAAGCCAGTCTTGAGCCAGCTTGGCATCTTCCTTGTCTTCCTCTCGAACTACAGACAGCTTCGCTTCCATGTCCTGAAGCAGCCATGCCTCAGCAACATGGCCAACATCGACCAACTGAAGAGCAGTAGGAGATGTTGCAGCAAACTGAACCAACTCATCTTGGCTCTCCGTTGCCTTTGGGTACGCTTGCAGGCCTCGGTTTCGAGCAGCCTGAGCGACTTCAGCCATGTCCACATAGTGTTGTTTCTCTTGCTCAGTCAAGGCATTGTAATCGTCACGGGCCTGCTGTATGCGCTCTGGCGGCCAATGTTTCCCGGACCTAGGGCCGCAGATGTTGGCGCTCTGGTAAGCATTCCATGCCTGGCTCTTGCGGGTTTGACGAATCTTCGAGGATCTCTCGGTCGTCTCGGGCTTGACCGAGGTCTCGACAGGAATCACATCAGCACGTTTCAAGAAGTTGGACCTCAAGACGAATTCGGCATTGACCAGGGCCAGCTCAGGAACCTTTGTTTGAACTCCGCGAGTAGTGGTGAGGCGTCGGTTCGCTGCGTGTCTCGCTTCGACACCAGCGATGTGTAGGCAGTACTTCGATGCTAATGTGCGCAGCACAGCACGGGCTTCGGGGTTGTCAAGATCATCATACTCTGCAAGCAGGGCCTTTGTCATGGGGCAAAACAGGCAGGGCTTCTCTACCATTGCATCACTTCGACCATCGAGCGCAAGAAACAACTTGATGGGATACGTGCTCCAGCTTCTGAGGTGAACTTCAACAGAGCACAAGCTTCTGCTCAGCATTCGGAAGTGCAGAATTTGGACATGCCGGAGACAAGACTCAGAGGGCAGTGGGACCACACGCTCATGGAAGGCCTGATTCGTCTCTGCACGATACAGATGTAAATCTGTACCACGAGCAGCCTCTTGAACGGCAAAGGTTCTTGGACAGTCATTCGCGGCCTTGGCTTGTTGAACTTTCTCCCACGACACACTTCCTTTGTCCAAGGTGCGACAGAAAAAACGCTGCAAAGGCCCCACTGCAATGTTGATGGCTACCAAAGCTGGCAAGATATCTTGCTGGAACCATGTCACTGCTTTTTGTTTCATTCGCAGTTTCAAAGCTGCCCAATCCAAGTTACTCGTCAAAGCATCTGTTTCTCGTCGCATTTCCGCAGTCTCTTCATCATCCTCATCCCGATCGTCATCTGGCCTGGTGGCATTGTCTTGAAATCTGTGCGCTGCTGTCAGAGCCAAGTGTTGCAACTGCTGATTCGCTGCTTGCACCTTGGGCGACAGGTACTCCCGGATCGTAGCTGACAGCAAGGAGTGGCAACACTCCGCAAGCCCGAACCAGCACACTGCAGCAGAGAAGCCAGTCCACCTGTTTCTAGCAAACAACGGCGGGCGAGTCGGAATGAGGGCGGGAACTAAAAATCTCTCCATAACACGGACAACCTGGTCCACTTCCAGCCCCCATCGTTCGGTGAAGAAGCAAATGTCCTCAGTGTTCTGGAGGTCATCGTGCAAGAAATAAGAAATGATGGCCCGCTGTTTGCGGGCTTTGAGCGTCAACTCCTTCTTGGTCAATGCATCCGGATCGTCGTCATCTCCGATGTCCTGTTTGCTTCTGCCCAATGGAAGAAAGGCGTCGAGAACGGCTTGTCTATAGGCAACATGATCTGGATTCTCTGGTGGAGCACCATAGCACACACGAACCTTGTCCTGTAGAACTTTGACCATGGCGGCCCGAAGCGACCGTGTGTTGCCAGCATCGGCGCAGGCCAGCGCGGTCGCTATCATTCCCGTGATATGGCTATCCACCATACCCAAGAGTCGGCTTTGACACCCCGCCAGGCGATGAATGTCGCACAGCTGATGAGATACCACTCCATTGATGGCAGAGCTCATATGTCTCTCAGCTTTGACATTGGCAGCAAATCTGTCCGTGCAGGTCAAATCAATACGGAATTTCGACTTTTCTGTAAGCTCATCCAAGCAGGGAATCATCTGCAAAAGTGCAGTCTGAGCTGCCACGGTCGTCTCTGAAGTTGTCCTATCTATGGCCTGAAGCCATGACTGACAGGGAACAGCCAACGAGAAACACTTACCAGAAGGTAGATGCTGCATCAAAACGGTGATGTCCATTTGGGTCTGTAACACTTTCGCTGCTCCACCGTCTTCTCTCGCCCGTGCACGGCCTTGCTCGGACTCTGACATCCAAGAAGTTGCCACTTTGCTCGGCGTCTCGTCGTACATCCTGCGGACTGTCACGAGAACAGCTCTGTACTCCGGGCTCGCAGCCGAACAAATCAGCGTCAAAGTGGACAAAAGCAAGCCCATCATGTAACCAGCGAAATGCACAAGGAAGCTGGCCCCCCACAACAAACACCGTGTGAATGTCTGTCTTGGAACATCGCTTCCAAAGTCGGCCTCCGCAGCAACACTCGAAACACGCCGCGGTCTGGTGAACAGCTGCTTAAAGCATGATGCCAGATTCTCGTCGCAACGATTCTCCGGAGGAAGGTTTCTCGATTTCACAATGCCCAGTGCCAAAGGTTGCTGAAGCTCAGTCCCTATCCAGAGGAACCGAAAAAGCGGTACTTCAGACCGGACTCTCTCAAGTTCAAGTTGTTCGGCCCGGCATGCTCGCGCATGTGCCACTTGGTTCGCTTTCACAGTGCGTGGATCTTGCTGAGAGTTGTTTTCAGTCTTGGAGCGACTGATCAAGTCAAGGAAACCAGCACGACCCTTCGGTCTACCAGGCGCCCGCTTTCCCGAGGCATCAGACATACCACGACAAATCGATCTGAAAGCTTGGAGAATGCCATTATGCCACTCTTGAAAAACAGATTGTGGCTATTACCATGTGTCTGAGTCTAGAATCTAGAACTCCAGCAGAATTTAAAACTTCTCAATCCCAGGTCCTGGTGAAGGATTATGAATACTAGCTTACTAGCTGTTACCTACCTGGCTTCCTACTACAAGGCTGCACTAACTGACTCGCCACTAGCTGGCTGATGACAACCTGGATGTTTCGAAGCGGATGCATACTGCCAAACAGGCCGTGGCCTTGAAAGGGAAAAGCATGGAGACCACTGGTTGTGACAGACATTTGGGAGGGTTCGGCTCAAGAAGAGGTGGCAAGGACACCCAACCAGCTGGAAAACCTACAACTCTTTGGGCCTTCGGGTCGGAACTCTTCAAGCTAGCCTATTGAAGAGGCCAAGGGCATCTGACACACCACCCGATAATATGCTACGTCTGCTGCATAGCCATGAGCCTGCATTAGACTTGGACTTGGCAACTTCACTACCTGTACCTACCGAGGTGCACTGTTGAAGCCAGGGAGGGCAACACAAGTTTCAAGTGCACGGGCAGTCCTGTCCCGCAAAACCTTCACCCATTCCTGATACGAGGCCTTCAAGATCAAGACGTGATAGCCGGGCTGCTTCAGCTCACGTGTTTGCTTCTGCACCGACTGAAGGAACCTGCATCACGGCTGAGTGCTGTGTCGGCGCAAAATCTGATGTGTTTTAGGCTTCGCTGCTTGCACGTTGAATCGTCAGGGTTTGGATCCAAGCAGTCATTGACACTTCTATTCTAGTCACTCTAGTCAATCTATACCTCCTGGGGGCTTAGTGACACTCGCAGTTGCTATCAACTACCTTGGTGGCCCTAAACTTCCTAAACCATTGGCACAACACAGATCTTGGTCAGGCTAGAGTCTTCACCGAAGAATAAACTAACATGAAGCTGGACCTACCTGACCTGCATGCAGTGACTCTGCGGCACAAGGCTACATGGCTACACAAGCAAGCGCACACGAAAGTCCATCGAAATCGAGCGCCGGCCTGCTCATGAAGGTCGACTCAGTCGAAGCTCCAGCATGGTCGGGCATGTCAAACCCTGGAACTTGTTCCATGATCACGGCTTTGTGCTGACCCAAGACCAACATGTCCCGAGCATCCTCCATGGTTGTATCAACTTGGCTATGCTCCGCAACGGAATTGGCCCGATATCGTTTCCCACGAAACTGCGAGAACGGTGGGCAGGGAGTTCCGAAAACACACAGGTCGCAGGATTCCAAAGCGCACTTGCCCGAGGGGTGCTTTAGGCAACCGCAACTCTGAACTTGGTCCCTCATGGTCCGGTGCACATGCTCGGGATCATGATTTGCCAAAAGAATCTTCCGGAACGCTTCCTTGGGCTCGGACACGCCTTTGGAGACGAAGGGGATACCGAGGGCCTGGCACGGCTTCGATTGCAGCAATAAATCACTAGTCACTCGTCACTAGCCGCACTAGCCAAGTCATAGGCCGATAAAGCTAGCAGCTAGAGAGTCAACATATGTTGGAACCTGGCTAGACTCTATAACCACGGACAGGAACAAGGACACACGCACACAATCTCCGAGCTTCACACGTCAGGTGTGCCCTGCACAGAGATCCGAGGACTGCACACCGACCAGAAGTTGCCCATGCCCATGCTCAATACACCTGGTAGCCTGAAACCTACTGCTAAAATCTCTGATGACTTCAAAACTCCCTCACGCCTCCAGAACAGAGGCCTCCGCAAAGCTGCCGCTGCAGCTTGACATCAAAGTGATGGGCGTAGCTCTCGCCACACCTCTCGAGTCCTGCTCCCGAAGATGCATCTTGAGATCGAAGACGTACCACTCCTGGGCAGTAAGCTCCGGAACAGGACCCGCCGCATTGGCATTGATCAGAATTGGAGTTTGATGTAGCGGAGTAGGGTAGCAATATAGAAGAAACCATATCCACGCAGCTAGTCTGTGTTGTAACCTGTACAGTGTACAGGAGTGGTCGCAGTTGTTAGAGCCCAAGAGCTTGCTATCGCATCATGACCAATCCCGATGACTCTCAATAGCCTGTAACACGACCCAGTCCGTAAAGTGTAGCAATGTAGCCCACAGTCCTAGAAGGGACTCGCAGAGTCTCCTTTAGTTACCCGGTTACCCATGAAAAAAGAAAGGATTAGGACTAGGACGACTAAACCTAAACTTAGCTACCGAAGAGCAATTTTGTTAAAGAACGGGCTTCACTAAGGGTTCCTACCCACAAAGACTGTCGGACACTTTTGTTCCTGGGCACGGTGTGTCCTGGGGTCTCGAGCCTGCACGTCGCGTGTGCGTGACGGCTGTTCCTGTACATTAACTGTACTGCACTAGCTGTGTTACTGTTCCTGGCAGAATGTTTAACACCCCGCCTTCGGAGTTAGCGAAAGTTCCTCGACTGAGGTGACTCCGACTTTTCCTTGACAAACAGTAAACACACTGCAGTTCCTTTTCACTTGCAAAACAAACACTGTTCCTCATCGCAAACGTATGCGCGCGTTCACTCGCAATCCTCTCCAAGGTTGCTCGACTGTACAAAAGACGTTCCTGCACTTTACCTAGATCACCACAGAAACAAAAAGGGCTGTGCCACGGTTCCTGTGTCCTGCTGCTTCTTTCCTCGGCTCTCTGGCCTCAGTACTGCTCGCGGTTCCTTTGCTTCACTGGAAGGTTACTTCGCCTTCCTCTTCGCTGTCTTTAGCTTCCTTCTGGTCTTGAAGCTGTTCCTTTAGCCACTCTTCTTTCATCTTTGCTTGCGCTTTGCACTTTTCTTTTCCTTGCTTGTCCTTTGACGCTGCTTTCCAACCTGTTTCCTTTGATCCTGAATACCAGTACCACTGTGTCTTGGCTTCGTTCCACTTCCACTGGTATTTCCTGTTCTGGAAACTGTAGACTGCAAACCAGTTTCCTTCAAACTCTCCTTTTCCTTTTCCTTTCATGAACGATGCTTCGTTCACTGGTCCTTTGGCGGACAGTTCTGGGTCGTCCTTGTCTTCTTCCTTCTGCTTGTGCTGTGTGACGTTCGGTGGCTCCTTTCCTGTTGCTTTTCCTGTTCCTTTTGCTTCTGGCTTCTCCTCTTCCTTTGCTGGTGTTGTGTCAGGTTCTGTGGGTGCCTGCGACCCGGCTGCTGATCCTCTGCTCTCAAGCTCCTGTGTAAGGCTTGCAATCCTTTCTTTATCCTCTTTGCGTTCCTTCATCATCTCCTTCATCATTTCTTCAAGCTTCTGGATCCTGTCTGCTTCACCTGATCCTGTTGCTGTTGTTGCTGCTGCCTTCTTTTCTGCTTCCTTCTTGGCAATGTACGCTGACGCTGCCTTTTGATCTTCCTCTCTTTTCTTCCTGGCTTCCTTCTCCTTTCTTTTCTTCTCCTGCTCTTTTCTTTCCTTCTCCTCTTTGGCTGCTGCGGCTGCTGCTGCTTCAGTCTCCTCCTTTTCCTTTGCTTCTCTCTCTGCCTTGGCTTTGGCTGCTGCTTCTACCTCTCGCCTTCTCTCGGCGGCTGCGGCTGCTTCCTGCCTTGCTGCTTCCTTGTCTCTCTTCTCCTGCTCTTCTGCTGCCGCTTCCAGAACCAACCTTGCTTTGGCAATCTGCTCCTCTTTTGCCTTCTTCTCCTCTTCTGCTTTTGCTTTTGCTTCTCTCTGTTCCTTTGAGATCCTGTCCTGTTCTTCCCAGTACTTGCGATCATCTTCATCTCGAGGTCGAAATCCTGTGCTTTCTGCTCTTGCCTTTGGCTTTCCTTTTCCTTTTCCTTCCTTCTTTCCTTTTGTTCCTTTCTCGTGCTTGTACGTGTAGTCCTTGTCGACCCACTGCTTTTCTCCTGTAACTCTGTGTTGCCTGTAGATCTCGCCGTTCTCGGAGTATTCCTTCCATTCGCTGGCGTAGTCGTAGGGGTACGGAAAGAGCTTCTTCTCCTCTTCCTTTTCCTTGAGCCTTTGCTTGCTTTTGGCGTTGATCTCCGCGATCTTCTTCTTCCTTCTCTCTTCCTTTGCTTCCTCACTTTCTTCTTCCTCTGCTGCTGCTGTTCCTTCATCGGGGTACTCCCCGGGATCTTCTCCTCCAACGTAGCTGTTGACGTAGGCCTCGTTCTCGTTGCCGGCTTCCTGCTCTCGTTCCTGGATGCCCTCGAAGTAGCCTCGGTCCGAATATTCCTTCCTTTCCTGGGACGTAGGTGACGTAGCTCTCGACGGTGCTGTTCCTTGTCCGTGTCCTTCACGACGTAGTTCACCTTCTAGTTCTCGGTCCTTGGCTTCTCTTTTCCTTTGTTCTTCTTCGTCTTCTTCCTCTTCTTCTTGTTCCTCTTGCTGCTGCTCGTAGAAGTCCTGCATCATCTGGTTCAGCTGTTCCTTTACGGCGTCACATGTACCTAGGACGAAGGCCATGTGTTCCTTGACCTGTTGCCGGTCTCTGTCGTTCTGTTCGGCCATGTCCTGAACCTGGTGCTTGACGTCGTAGATTTGTCCTGTCAAGGACTCCACACAACCAGCCACGTGTTCCTGGCTTTTGCGCAAACGCGCAGCTTCCTCTGTGTTCTTCCTGATCGACTCCGCGATCAAGTTCCTTTCATCAGAAGCGTTCCTTAAGGCTGTCGCCGCTTCCTTCAAAATTTCCAGTTCCTTGAAAACTTCCGCTGTGTTCTTGCTCGAACTCGCGCTTGCTTCCATGGCTGCTAAGGTTCCTTGGCTCTGTCGTTCTAAGGTTCCTTGACCTTCTGCTACCGGGCGAACTAGTTCCTGGATACCTGAGCGTTCCGCGAGTGTTCCGCAGAGTTCCTTGAGCTGCGAAAGCATCTCACGACATGTTGTTCCATGCGCTGTTCCTGCAGACGTTCCTAGCTCACATGCACTCGTGTCACTGCACATGCCGTCCTGCTCACATGCACTTGCACAACAGAAAACATGTTCCTGAAAGTCTGGCTGAAACTCTTCTTCCTGAACACAACTCTCAAAACACTGTTCCTTGAAACTCTGAATCTGAAGACTGTCTGAAATACCTGAAATTCCTGCAAACAACAAAGCTGCAAAAGACAAAGTTCCTGGGCTCTTGATCATTCTTACAACTGCTTTAGCTTGTGTTTGGGCCTTGTGTTCCTTGAGCTCTTCTCTGCCTACTGGTTCGTTCTCGCTGGTTTGAAAACCTAGCCAGTGCAACAACAGTCTGATACGTTTCGCTGAAAGGGGCTTGGTACCTATGTCGGCTGTGTTCTCCTTGGTTCCTACTGGGTGAACACTAATTGTTCCTTCTTTGTGGAGGTCTTGAAGAAAAAGGGTCCTGATCTGCAAATGCTTGACTCTTCCTACACCTTGCCTTGTAATAATTCCTCTAGCTGCAGAAGAATCCATGTACAAGTGTACCTTGCATTGTTTCCTGGTCAAGAATTCTACTGCTTCCTTCAACAATATAGAATCTGACGCTGCTGACGCTCCTGCGTAATACTCTGCTTCACCACTGCTCAAGCTAACCGACTTCTGGTTCCTAGAAAAGGAGTAAATGCACTGACCGTCTAGGCAAACAATTCCTGAAGATGTTGAGCGCCTTGTGTCCTTCTTTCCTGCCCAATCTGAATCGCTGAAGACTTCCAAAAGGTGGTGTTCCTTGGGCCTTATTCCTGTAAAGTCGTAGTTACCATTCCTGATGGATTCATGGAGATTACTGAGTCCTCTAGGCGTTTTCCTGTACACTAAATGGTATCCTTCAGTTCTCGACATGTACTGCACTAGGTGGACTAAGTGTTTCCAAGAACCATGTGTTGGTTCCGACATCTTGGAGGCCAAACCTCTCACGGCAAACTGCACGTCAGGGCGGTCCTGACTGACATACAAGAGTATGCCAACGCTTTTCCTGAACGATGCTGCTTGTTCCTGGTTCAAGGTCTGAGTGTTGTCCTGTTCCTGCGACTCTTGGGTGCACGGAGTTGGCTTTGAGGCTTTGCTGGTAAGCTTCAGTTCTTCCTTAAGCTTCACAAGATACTTCGGGTCACTCGTGATGTGGAGCTCGTGATTGTGGTAGCTGAATTTCCTTTTAAGGAATCGGATTGTCTGGTGTGACTCTCCTACCTCAAGTTCCTGCTCTGTCAAGAAGGGGCCTTCAACCTTTAGCTCGTAGGTTTCTCCTAGCTTTCCTAGCTTGGGCTCTAGGTGCCTTGTTTTCCCTGCTGCCTGAATGTCATCTACATGCACAACAAGTATGCTGTTCCTGTCGTCACGAAACAAAGTAGGGCAAGCTTTGCTCCTATCAAAGTTCTGCTCTTTGAGGGTTCCTGCAAAATGATCACTCCATAGTAGTGCTGCATCTCGCTGTCCTGGAAGTACTCTCAGCAGTAACAAACCTTCGTTCCTACAACTGGGGTCCTGGTCGCCAAACAGATCCACATATTCCTTCGGGAATTGACATGCACATCGAGTCCTTTGTGGAACCTGCAAGAATGCGTCCTTGACATCAATGGAGTACAGGGAATGTTCCTGTTGTAATCCCAAGATAGGGATAAGTCTCACCAACGATGCGCTCGTAGCTGGGCTAAACGTGTCGTTCCTTACTTCTGCTCCTTTGAACTCTCTCGCTACTAACCTAGCTCTCCGCATCCATCGGCCGTTCCTGAATCGCCAATCGAAGACGAATTTCGTCGTCAACCACTTTGTTCCTTGGTTGCTCTCTTCTTCTTCTGTCTCTCTCTCCTCTTCTCTCTCGAGTTCTTGCAAGGGTTTCCTTGCCAGTGCCTTCATCTCGGTGAGTCTATTGATTTCTGTGAGCATCGCCTCACGATCCAGTTCCTGCAACTGGGCTTCTGCAACTTCTGGAGGTCCAGAATCTTCGCTCTTGAAGATGTCTTGTTCCTCATCGGAATCGCCAATGTCCGAATATGAATCTTCCCAGAAAATGTCCTCTGTACCTGGTTCTGCTTCAGGTAGTTCTTCATCATTGTGCTCAAATACTCTTCCTACGTTGAACGGAGGGTACTTCTTCTTCGGAGAATCAATCTTCGGGATCTTGGAACCTGTTCCTACATCGTCAAATTCCATTTTCCTAAGAGGTGCTGGTCCTCTAGCTGAAAGAAGCTCACTTGCCATTGCGCTGTCTGGGATGAGTTCTTCTTCTGAGGCTGCGTCCATTTCCTTACTGCTGCTACTAGAAGACGTTGGGTCTGAAGCTGCTTCGTCGTGTTTGTTTTGGTCGTATTCCTGCTCAAGTTCTTCTTCTGCTTTTCTCTTGCTCTGTGCCTGCTTCGCTTTGCTCTCAAGGTAGGTTGTCCTAGTAGGTCCTGACTTCCCTGCAGAGTCCCCGCCTTGGATGACAATCGGTCCTGCGATCGGTCCTGAAGGTGCGGAAGGTGCCGAGTCCTCGACCGACTGTTCCTGAGTTGCTCCATCCATGACAGGTGGCGCCTCTGCAATTGGTCCTGGAATGTTCTTCCTGGGAATGTTCCTTGTTGCCAGTGTAGTGTGCTTCACTTCCCAAGTGTGAATTCCTACGCTACTTATTCCTTTCACGTCGAAATGTTCCAAGCAACGTTTTGCGCTACGGCTTGTCTTGATGCCGTCCATGTGCCACGTGATGAAGAGGTTGTTGTCTGTTTTTCCTAAAAACACTCCTCTCAACAAAATAGGGTCGCCTTTCCTATTAGCACGTGTTCCTGAACGATTGGTCAAAACCAAAAGTGATTCGCCAAATTCGGCGAGTTGGCCCTCATAAGGCCTTCCTGCCATAAATTCATACGGAGTCATTCCTGTGGAGGAATGGCGATGGTACCTGTTCAAGGTCCATGCCGAGTGCCTGAAAGCCCAACTGAAGATTGGATGAGTATGAGCAATATATGTTCCTGTTCTGTGTTCAAGGTGCCTAATCAGGGTTGTTCCTTGTCTCCTAATGGTCTGGATTGCTCTCTCTGCCATGCCGTTGGTTTCCTTCTGGCCACTGACTGCATCCTGCAAGACTGTTCCTAGACCTAAAGCTGCTCGCTGCTTCTGGATGACCTGTTTCAGCTTCATCATTGTTCCTTCGTTGTCTGCCTTCAAGTTGATGGTTCCATATCCAAGCTGAGTACTCAAGTAGGTCACTCCTTCGCAAAGGTGCTCTACAAGATCTTTTCCTTTAGATGCTGTCGGGATACAGACCATGTTCCTACTCCAAGAATCAACACACACAAGACTACTGCCGCTGGTGCCTCATCATGACTTGTTCCTGTAAAACAGAAATCCATACAGAAAGTTGGTCTTGAAGATCTTTCCTTCTCTGGGTTCTCACGAAGGTGTGGAGACTCTTTTCCTTTGCATGCTACACACGTCGGACACCACGATGCATAAGGTAAGTGTGTGAGATTATGCACTGCAACTTCCTCCGGCTTTGGCTGTTTGGGTACCTTCAGAGGTTCAGCTTCTAGAAACTCTTTGTACTTCTTCTGGCCTGAAACAAGTTCCATATGCCTTTCTGCTTCCATAATGGATCTACTGAGCCTTCTGAGAATCTCTTGCTTAGAGCCAGCTTTTGAGACTCCTAGTTCCTTGCACAACTCTCTCAGGGCCTTGAGGCTGTTCTGCTGGTTGTACTCATGACCGTTGAATGTAAAAGACAATTCTCCTGCAAGTTCATGCCTGTGTGCTGGTGCTTGGGCCTCTGAGGTCTCTTCCTGTTCTTCTTCCTGTTCTGGGATCGTGTCCAGTTGGTGAACCTTCTGTTTTGGTCTTCTGGCCTTGGGGTTCACTGGTTCAATGAGTTCGAATACACTACGTCCTGTCCAGGATAAACCTCCTAGTGGTTCTGGGTCTCTGTGAGGCTCATCCAAAGTCCAGAACTTGTCATCCTCAAAGAAATCCTTATTGATCGGTTCTTCTCCATACGTGTACCTGTCTGGTTTGAGGTTTCCAATGTCTACTGGAATGTCATTGGTATCTCGAGGATTGAACAAAGTCTTCCTCAACGAGTTATGGTACCTCGTGAGTGTAGTGCCATCCATGCTGATTGACCATGCATCCTCAGTGTACTCTTCAAACATCTTTCGATCCTCATCTTCCTTGGGGGTGCCTATGAGGTTCAGCGGAAATTCCTTGAGCGATACTAGCGTAAGCGTGCGGTACTCCTTACTGCCATCGAAGATTGTTCCAAACGGTTCCTCAAGTTCCTCAAACATGATGCTGTGATGCAACAAATACCACTGATCATCATCCTCAATAAGCACTGCTCGATATGCGAACTTTCCTGGTGGAAACATCAAGTAAGTATCAACGTGTTCTGAGGTTCCTAGGCTGAAGTGGACTTGGTAAGGGTCTCGCCAGTTGGTCCAACCAACACGCTGTTCTTCAATGAGTTCCTTCAAGTTCTCGCACAAGTACATAGGGATAGGTTTTGCTTCTGCTTCCCAGTTGACTGCTCTCACAAAGGCTTTTGTTGTAAGTGAGTTGTTGTTGTAGTTCACTGCGATCTTGGTTGTTCCTTCTGTTAGGAAAGTGCCTGTTGCTGTTCCATCTCTGAACTCCCAGCCTTTCTTCAACAGTTTACCTACTGCCAAAAGAGGGTGCACAACCGATGAAATCAAGAACACTTCTTCAACCTTCACAATGTTTCCTTGAACATCCCGAAACTCAACCTCAATGATCCTTTGGTCTGAAACCTTAATCCGAGATCCTTGTGCATCTCGCAAAACTACCTTGGTAGTGTTGGGTGCCTTTCTTCCATACTTCTTCATCCACATCGGTGCCAACGAAATGTCGGCTCCTGAATCCAGCACGACCTCGATCTCTCGACTTCTCGCGTTCCTTGCTGCACGCGCAAACCTGGTGATGGTCCTTGAGGGTGCTGTTCTCTCTACTCTGTTCCTTCTAGGAGGATGGTGACATCCGTTCTCACATTCCTGCATGTTTGGGTGCCACGGTGTTTCATGACATCCATTGGGACACTCAAAGTAGTATCCACGATCCTGAGTTCCTATCGGAGTTCCTTCTAGATGCCATTGCAACCATTCATCATCACTCACCTCATCACAGTCCTGAAACTCATCATCTTCATCACCAATCCAAAACTCTTCTGTCTCACTCCTCTCTTCCTGAACTTCTTCACCAACAACCCGCAAAACTCTTCCGAAGTACTCAATCTCTATCTCTTCAGAGTTCTCACTCATCTCGAATTCCTCCGGAAAGCTTGTGGGCTCGTCTCCCATGTGGTACATGGAGACCATCCTAATCACTGGTCTTTGGGTTCCTTGGCTTGCTTGGCTTTGGCCTTTGGCTTGTTGAGGTCTTGTTGGCTGACGAAGGGGCCTGAGTAGAAGTACCTGTAGTGCTTGCTTGCTCGCTCTGGTTTTCAAGATCAACGTTCCTGGCCTGGTAACCCATGTCACGCATCTTCTGTCTGCACTGTGCTTCGAAATGTCCATACTTATGACAGTAGTGACACACTCCTGTAGCTGCTTGGGCTTTGCCTTTACCTTTTCCTTTGTGTCTGAAGAAACCTCTTCCTCGACCTTTGCCTTTTCCTTTGTAACCTCTGAAACCTCTACCTCGGCCTTTCCAGTTGCCTCGACCTCTGCCTTTGCCAAAACCTCCGAAACCTTTACCTTTACCTTTGCCTTTGCTGTCAAAGCCGTAACCTTTTCCAAAGTCCTTTCCACCTTTCTTGCCTTTTCCTTTACCTTTGCCTTTATGGTGAACATAACCTTTGCCATAGCCTTTCTTTCCTTTGTACCATGCTTGGTTGATATCCATTGCTGCAAGACCACCATGGTCATCACCTTTGTCGATCAAGTCTGTTGTGGTTCGGTGAGGTGTTCCTTGCTGGGCTGCCAAAGAGTTAGTCCAACGCTCGGTTGACTCATAGTTCACAAGGTACTGACGAAGAGTATTGTACTGTGTCTTCTCATCCATGTTGAGCAACAAGTGCCTTTTCACGTCAGGTTTCATACCTTGGATAAGAGTAGATACTTTCAAATTCTCCTGTACCTTTTCTCCAGTAGCCTTCTCGTACTTCTCGATGTGTTCCTCATATTCGAGGATATTCTCAGCAATTCCTTTGTTGTGAGCGAATTTGTAGTTGAGAATGTTGTGAAACAACTCCAACGATCTCGCACGATTCGTTGGTTGATATTCCTTGAGTAGCATACGGTAAGCTTCCATACCGTTCTCCTCAGCTACATGCTTTACAACTCGGTACGGCCTTCCTTTAGTGTATGAACAAAGAACACTGTACAGGCGTCTGCTTGTTTCCTTTGCTTCTGTAGACATCTCAGCCATCTTCACTTGCTTATCATCTTTTAAGTTCCTTTCGGCGATGTCCATGATCTTCACCATGTTGGAATCCACTGCTCCAAGCCAGATCCGCATCCTGTTCCTGAACTCTGTCCATCCACTCTTCTCTTCTTGCCATGTTCCTGGGGAAAATGCTTCGGGGCTTTTAATCAGCTTGTGCAACTCCACTTCTCCAGGCTTTCTTTGTTCCTTTACTGCTTTCTCCAGAGATGCTCCTATCTCCTCAAGTGTCGTTGCTGCGTTCGTGTGGGCGTCTGCCAACGCTGTTTGCGCTGTCTTCTGCTGTTCCTGAACTGCTGTCAGGGTTTCCTGGAATGCTTGTGTAAGTCCTGCTTCTCTTTGACTTCCTGAAGCTGCTGAGTTCCTGATCTCCTCTGCTAGTGTTTGTATTCCTTGTAAGGTCTGTGCATTGATCTCGGCAAGTGCCTTCAATGCATCCTCCATTCCTTTTGCTGTTTCAAGGTTGCTGTACACTAGTGCTGCTAAAAGTAGCGACTTGCACTGCTTCCTGCACACTGCTTGTGCTCTCCTTTCTCCTCTTGTCTTCCTTTGGTGCTTTGAGCGGTTGCTTGCTCTTGCGAAAAACACACTAGAATAGTACGACAGGGTGATCCAAGTAATCAGTCCCATTGGGGTTCCTAAGAACACTGCTATGCGAATTCCTTGAAATACAACTCTGTTGGAAATGACTTCCTGAACTATCACATGCACGACGTCGTGAAACTTCTTTCCTACAGTTGCTAGCTTTTCTACGAAACTGTGAACATGTTCCTGTACAAATTTCCTCAGTACTTCTCGCTGTTGTTTTACTAGGTACCTAGGGGCGTAGCCTGACTCAAGGCTCTCACTCTCCTGGTTCTCGGTGTTCTGGTTGCCGTTCCTGTTCTCTTCCGTGTAGTACTCGCCGGTCACGCTAACGACGCTGTAGAGCTCGTTCATCACTTGGTTCACGCACAACAAAGCGTACGGTACCATGACTTTTCCTATCTCCACATAGTCCTTAATCGTGTACGCGTTCGTGTTCCTGATCGTGTTCACGTTGGTGCCGTCGGGGTTCACGCTGCACTCGTTGTAGCCTTGCTGGTAGTACTCGCCGTACACGTCATAGTTCCTGTAGCGGTTCCGGTGCGTATTGGGCTTCCTTCTGCTCGACCACACTGCCATGAGCTCGCTCTCGTCGCTCTCCACGTAAGTGAGTTCCTTTCTCCCACGGCTCGCATCCTTGGAGGGTAAGGCGTCTCCAAGGGCAAGTTCTTCCTTGGTCTCCACGTTGTTGCCAAGGGCCTGCCACGGTCTCACCGCCATACTTCCTGCTCCTGGGACCAAGATCATCCCGCACAAAGTTGCGAGGCTTCCCAGTGCGAAACCAACCAGCAGCACCATACATGCTGCCAAACCGTAGCACTTCATGTTCCTTTTCTCTCTCTCTTCCACCAACACTCGGTCGGGGTAGCAATCGCTGCAAGCGTCAAAGTCTCGCGCGTTTCCTGCTGTCACGTTGTGGTTGCGAAGGTGTCCACAACCTCTGCGGTGGTACTTTGTTCCTGAACGGACTGCGATCCTGAGCGTGGGCATGTTGAGCACTGTCTCCGTCTTCTTGGTGATCTGCTCATTTGCGCGCATCTGCTTCCATCCGGCAACGAGGCAAACTGCCATGGCGCCGAGCATCATGGTTCCTATGGCTACGAGTAGCATCATCGCTGCCAAGGAGGTTCCTGGAGGCAGCTCCGCTACCATGTTAAAGAACGGGCTTCACTAAGGGTTCCTACCCACAAAGACTGTCGGACACTTTTGTTCCTGGGCACGGTGTGTCCTGGGGTCTCGAGCCTGCACGTCGCGTGTGCGTGACGGCTGTTCCTGTACATTAACTGTACTGCACTAGCTGTGTTACTGTTCCTGGCAGAATGTTTAACAAATTTCCCTATCACTGGCTAGCTGCCCTGCCACAATGGATTGACTGCTCGTTAGCCGTTAGTGGTACTTGGACAGAAAGAAGGAGATGCGAGAATCAAGTCAACATACAGGCTTCGACTATTTAAGCCGGTGGCTTCCTTTTCCAACTCCACAACTCCCAAACATAACTGACATAGCACATCCATGGATACAAGTTTGAAAGCTTTGCACAACACCAGACCTAAAAGCGCAGCAACTTCAAATGACTTCCCAACGCTCAATCAAGGCACATCGGAGGTTTGCGACGACATGGGGATTGGGCTCGGGTCGCTCTCGAGGTCTGAAGAAGCATCCCGGAATGCCTCGGCTTCCGACATGGCCTCGAACTCCTCCTCGACGCTCTCCAGAGCACGCTTTGCCAGTTGCTGCCACCCCAACATGACCGGCACACGAGAAGGATGTGCTTAGTGACACCGTCTACATGTGCCTGCCAGCCGTTTGATTTCTTAAACACTGCCCGAGCGAGCACATGACACCTGGATTCACACGCATGCCGGCTTGTCCTGGCCCTGCAGCTCTACAGCCGTCTAGGAGTTTAGGACTTCTGAGTTTAGACCATGCGTGACCAAGGGTGGTTCTGCACTGACGAAACTTCCCACGCTCTAGAATGCCATAGAGCAGAAGCAGCCACAACACAAAAAGTCATCACAAACTCCCCAAAAATTCCCCCAAAACGGTCCATGTCATATCTTGGTGGCATGCTCACAAAGAAAAGCAACAGCAACACACAGGAAACATTTCCGAGTCTGGCGCAGTGACTTGTATTTTCGGGTTCACAACTCCTGAGCCTCTACTTCAATGGTGAGACTATTTGACTATTTCACCTCTAGCATACAAAGGGTCTCACCCGAATGCCACAGAAACGATATCGGATATGTGATATGTCGTTATTGACTGCATGTCGGCGCACAAGGACAACTTACACTTACACGTACATTGGCTGGGACTGAGGATCTATATAAGCTACAACAGTCCATGCACACATCAGCCTGGCCATCCGGACCAAATGCGCAAGTTTTCTGAATACGACGAAAATGATGACTTGAATGACCAACGGACAAGGGCACACTGGTGTATAGTGTATAGACCAGAACTGGAGAGATGCGTGTACATCTGTGTGTGAGTCTTTGTTTGTCTGTGCGTGTACGTGCGGGTGTGCGGCAAACGGATTCTGAAAGGCAGCCGGGAGTCAGGACTTGTTGTGCTACAAAGCATAATTGCAGGACCTGTAGTATTCCAGCTTCTAGCAGCGGGGCGACATACAAAACACTTCAAGACCGAATCAACATACATCGGACAAAGGCTTCCTTGGACTCTCAGATCTACCGGCGTTTTTGGTTGAGGTTTTGGAATGGTAGCAAAATGTGGAATTTTCTCGTGATTTTTTTGCACCAGGACAGAATAGAAGGAATTAGAGTAACTAAATTAAAGTCAGATAGAAGACGCAAACACATTCCCAGAAAACACGATGGCGGCCGATGGCGAATAGAGAAGCAGCGATATCCGGATAGCAGCAACCGACCCACACGGGCAAAGCCTTTCGGCGCCCAGCCCCCATAATCAGCCACAATCCTACACGTTTCGGCGCCTACACCCAAACCAACACCTTTCAGTGCGAAAACACCCAAGCCTACACCTTTGGCCGATTACAACTCAAACCTACACACGTCTTTTGAATCCATTTATCAATTTTGGAACCCATTTTGCAGCCAATGTTGAAACCCCATTTTGAAACAGATTTTGGAACCCTTTTTAAACCTCATGTATAGAACCCATTCTTTTTGCATTTCTTTCGCATTTTCCTATGTATTTTTGCAAAAACACATTGGCAGGCCCGAAATTCCGATCCATTTCCGGACCCATTTCGGGACCCATTTTTGGACCCATTTTTGGACCCATTTTTGGACCCATTTTTGGCCCCATTTTTGGACCCGGACCCATTTTCGGACCCATTTTCCCGACACCTGGAACCCATTTTTGGGGGGTCCGATCGCATTTTGGAACCCATTTGTTTTGCATTTATTTTTGCAAAATATTATTTCCGCAAATCCTAGAGTTAGGTCATGGGGGCTTCTTAACAGTAGGCCACGACAGCTCGGAGATCCCAACCTTCGGAGGTTGCCGCAGCACGAAGTCGCCACAGGGCGCTATGAAGTAGGCCCGCAGCCTGAATCGATAGAGACGGTTGAGCTTGTAACCCCAGTGAGATGTCCGCAAGTGGGAAAAGCAGTCGAAAGGTGCCGCGATAGGAGCCCGGATACGTGAACATGCGTGGGTCAAACTCGCCGCGTCTGGCCGGAAGGAGTCCATCCTCGAAGCCCGCCATCAGGCGGTCAGCAATGGCAATCTGGGGACGGCCCACCAAGGCAGCCGGAACCTTGCACGTGATTCGCACCTCAATGTGCTGGCCGTCACGGGTTGGGGTAACGTTGTGGTGAGCTGCAGAAGTGGAGCGGCCGTAGGGTCGTCAGCTAGCGCTCGGGTGAGAAAGAACAGCAGCTGTACTGGCAGCAACACACCGCAGTGCAGCAGTGGTGTTCCCTGCGTCGCCTCAACACTCGTGCTGCCTCCCCCAGTAGTGCGCCGCTGGCTGGAACCAGCGCCCCGCCGGCTATTTGTCGGCAAGGGGTCTGGCTTGGCGGTGGGGTCTCGCTTAGGAGCCAAGGACATTTGCACCAAGCTGCCGTCCCGGACTGGGGACTTCCGTCCCGCCAGAGCACGGGGAAGCGATCCCTTGAGTCCTGCAAGCTCATCAAGGAGCAGCCACCACCAAATCTCAGGGCGGGCAAGTTCATACCAGGAAAGGTCGAAAACCTGTCCTTCAGGCAGGCGCAGGACAGGGTCACAAAACTGAGCCAATGCGACAGACACGGCAAGCAGGGGCGTCAAGCAGACGCGAAAGGCTTCACTATCAGTGCAACGTCGCAACATGAGGGCCCGGTCGGCGAAATCCACTACCTTCACCCCAAAATTCTGAGGGCTGAGTTTGACTTCACAAGCAGGCAGAGACAAGGGGAGAGAAAGCAGGGTCAGGCAGTCAGTGGGGTTGGGCAGCAGTTGTTGCAGTGCCCCAGCACATTCTATTCCATCGACAGGCTGCTGTAGTCGGCCCCGAGCTTGGTAGCGCCGAAGGGTGTCATGCTGCTCATCGAATTCGTCTTCGTCTTCTGCCGGTACACACCGGCTGGCAATTGAGGAAACTCCCGGCACAAGACGACAAGGCGGGGTCTCCACTGCGTCCAATAGGGCCGCCACTCGTTGGCTCCATGTAGCGCTAGGTGCAACGGGTAGGGAGACAGCACAGCTTTGACTGCGCAGCTCTGCAGTCAGTGCCGGATCCTCTTTGGCAGGCACTCCCGTGTCTGGGTCAGGGCGGACCTTTCCCGCCGGGTCATAGAGGGCGCGTGGCAGGCCCGTAGTAGCAACCGGCGGCAGCGAGACCGTTTCAGGGCAAGAATGGTGTACCTGCGACGACACGAAGCGCTGCAGCTCCCAAGCAGCGTCGTATTGATCGTATCGGAGGCAATGGCATAAAGGTAAAACGCCCCCGGAACGGCGGTGACCATCGATTCCGATGTGCTCGCTTGGCCTCGGCACACGGTCGCTGGCATCGCGAAAGTCATGTGTGTCCCGATGAGAGACCTGTGGTGAGTGGAGCGGAGTGCACTGTATAGCCTTTTGGGGGGAGGCACACCCTCGCCCTTGTGCTCACGAAGGCGATGGAGACCAAACCTCGGCGGTGTAGTAAACTCCAGCAGTCCGAAGACTGGGCGATCGGTGTCGATTACCGGATAGGGGATGGATTGGCCACTCGGTCCACTGTGCTCAAAATCCACGCCCCGGAGGAGGAGCTGGACCGGGTAACCATCCATGCCACTGTGTGCAGCAACGGCTGTAGCATCGCAAAGCGGAGGAACACGGTTCACGGACCACCGTTCATAGAACTCCTGGGCGGTCTCCCTATCCGCCCGCAGGGGGCTTGATAGCCCTAGCCTGGCGAACCCATAAGTTCGGTACAGATCGTCCCATCTGACGTGGGTGTGATGGAGGACGGCATGGAGCTCCAAGGCAGCGACAATGCCCCACCAATGGGAGGGGGAGGCGATGATCAATGGGCCCGTGGGCCGTGTACTGCCTGCCGTGAGCCGTTGGTGGGCGTCTTCGCCCGACATGGTAAAGCGCCCCGCCTTGTCGACAATACAGATGTCGACCGCCCCGGTGGTGCCAGCACACACCGTGGTGGTGAAGAGGTCAACGAAGGCGCCGAGTTCGTTGTGATGGTCATAAAAGAAGGTAAAGAGGGATGAGGCCTGCTCCTGGGTGGTTAGTTGCCCCGGAGGAGGGAGCTCTGGCAGCCATTCCGAAATGAAATCCGCAAAGGAGGTGCCCTCAGCCACGACCCTGTGCCGTTACCTGTGTCGGCGTTGGCGGGGCGCGCATTGCTGAGGCCAAGACCATGCTTGAGGGAGTCCAAAACCCTAGTGGTTGGTGTGACGACCGTGATTTTCCTTCCGGCCTGCAAAACGATGCCCGCAGACATTGTAAGCGAGGACCAGAAGGACACAGAGCAATTCCACGAGGCCGCCCTGGTGCATGGCCGAGGATGTCTGCTTCGGTAGTCGGATAAAGTACACTCCCGGCTGATGGGAGCCATCCGCCGCAACTCGCTGAAGTCGCCGTGCAGCGGTATCCGCTGCCAGTTCGCCGATGGTAACCGGGCACGGGGAGACGTCAGAGGCCTTGTGCATGACAATGGATTGTGGGTACCGGACGGCAGTAATAAGCAGATAAAGATCGGTGGTGGAGGCAACCAGGGCCAAGTTCAAGCAAACCCCATTAATAGGGGCTAGGCCCTCAGCCTGCAGAGCTGTATTGGCCGGTGCAAGTATTGCTCCGACGGCCGACAGACGGTTGAGGTAACACAGGATCGCTTCACTATGGGACGCTGACTGGTGAAGGAAATCCACCGCAATAGCCGCTGGCGTGAGGCGGCCGGGGTGTGGACACAGTCGATCGCCTATTTTGGTGATGCCGGAATAAGGGATGAAGTATTTCAGCCCTTGTCGGGTTACCCGACATCCGCGGAGCTCCCGAAGATCCAAGTCAAGACTTACCTCAACTTCGTCCTCAAGTCCAAAGAGGCATTCCGACAACTCCCGGCAGACGGCGAGACTGGTGCCCGGCGGCGGCTCAGCGCCCTGATGGCCATTGTGGCGATGTCCCAGGCTAGTCCACCTGACTGTGTGCAGTGGTCCCAGCGGGGTAGACTGCACCAAGCGAAGTGCCGCGGCGAGGCGCCCCGGAGACACTGGCTGCGGGGCCAGCTGGGCGACTCCACGGATGCCAACGGGCTTGGCGATGAGTCGAGCCAACGTGCGCAGTTGAACCTCACCTTTGCCGCCTCCAGCAGGTTGTCGTGGGTCGCCCGTGCGGATGACAAGCTGGCCAGCTGCATTAGGAGTACCTGCTAAGAGCTCGGCCGTCCGACGCTCACGGGGTCTGGGACGTGGCAGCGTCACCAGGTGCGCAAGCTTCGACAGCATCTCCGCGGCCCACTCCGCCAACACCGTCGGGGACAGTCCATACCGGCGGCAGAGTTGCGAGTCCCCAATGGTGCTCCCGCCTCCTTCGCCGCCACAAGCGTCCACAAAGGCCTGCCAAGACCCTGGACCGCGCATGTGTTGCGGCAAAATGCCAACTTCCGTATGAAGTCGGCCTGGCTCCTTAGCAAAGACAGAGAACCCTCCCTGGGCATCCGTGGAAGGCTCGGTGACAAAGATGACACCAACGGATTCACGCGAGCGCCGACAGCAAGGGCTGCCTTGGGCAGGCACGGTGGGCGCAAAGGACCATACAGTATCATCCAGGGCAGGCAAGCCAACACCTGAGGAGGCCTGTATATCCTGCGTATCCAGGCACAGATCCTGCAAGTCAGCAACCTCGAACAGCGCAGTCGGGGCAGCATCGTGGTCCGATAGGATGATATGTTTGCCCGGGAGCAAGGCTTTGAGCACCCATAGTGCGTAGACCTTGCCCCACCAAACCACCGCCCTATGCAAGCCTGTTTCTTGCCGTAGCGGGAAGAAGACACAGGCGTGCCGTTCATCATGTCGACCAGTCCAGCAGCAACGGTTAAGAATATGAGGCAGAGTGTGGCGTGTGTGGTCATACTCCTCCAGTGAGTCGGTGTCCGTGAAGAGCCACAAGGTGTGGCAATGCACGACAGCGGGGTCAGTACACAGCCACACAGCGTATCGGGCGAGCAAACCCAGGTTAACCGGCACGGCTGGTTCGTACTCGCGAGGGACTGCTGGGATTTGGGCGAAGGGGAGCAGGGCCTCGCTGATCGGCAGCTCCTGGAAGCCAAAGATCGAGCTTGTGGCATCGCTGCCCTCCTCAATCGGGGCACGTCGCGTCCCTCCTGACCGAACACTCAATCGGCTGACCAGAAGGCCGACAAAGCTGCGCCCTACCCTGCGATCGTGCGAACAAACAATCACCGGTAAACTGCCACATATTGCCATAAAGTCGAAGGCCTCCGCAATCAGCACAAGGTAGCCCGCAATGGAAAAAGGAGAGTCGTCCGTTTGCAGCGGGTCCCCTTGCTGCATGAAGCTCCAAGACGCCGGGTGTTCAGTGAAGTCGGGCGCGTCCGCGAAGCCTGGAAGCACCTGCACCAACAGGTATCCCTCATACATTTGAAGGTGAAGGTGCTCCATCCCCGAGATCGCATGCTGAATGGAAGCCAAAGCTAGAGAGATGGGTTGATGGATTTCTGTGCCCACGCCGCTGACCACGGGGCGCGTGTGGAACAATTTGACCGCCATGGCGCATACTACCACCGGAGATCATTTCATCCCATCACCTGGCCGGCAACGTATGTCGCCGCCTGAGCCACGAGCAGGCCAAAGCGGCTGTTCACCGTTGCAGCCAGGACGAGCACTCGCGAGCCCCCCCCCAACTCATGTCCTTTTGAGCCCTGCAGTCCTTACTCAATGCGGGTGACCTGTAGAGCCATGATTCACAATACGTTCACATGACTGTTAAAAAAACCCAAGGGGGAGTCTGGACACTGAGCCCGGTTTATCCAGACCAGCACCACAGACCATCATGAAAGACATGTCACCCCAAGTAGAAGGTTTGGTAGCCCTGCCGGCCACTGGCGTCCCAGTCGCGGTGATGTGCAATTTGCTCCACCACGCTGGCAACCTGCTTAAACCACACCCTCACGGTCTCGTGTCCCACCTGCCAGTTATGGTGTAGTTCGATCACGACCAGATTGGCCCGCATGCCCACCGCCGCCATGAGAATTATGTCGGTGTCGCTCGGGGTAAGCTGAAACTCTGGGTCCGCCGACAAGTCGAAGTGACAGAGGTCGCCATAGCGGACGTTAATGTGCTGGTCCAGGCGCTTCCACACCAAAGGCAAGGCAGGGGCCGCCATCTCGGTACCAGAGCGGAAGGAGAGCGGCCGCAAGACACAAAGCGAGGGTGCTAGCGACGTGTGTCGCCGCAGGTCTGAGCCCCAGTGGCATACAAGCACACGGGGTAAGAGCAATGCGAGCAGCAAACCGAGCAAGAGGCGGGCTTTTTGCTCGAGAGAAAACAGCCAGAACTCTGGGTCACGGCGGCGAACCACTGAGCCCTATTTTAAAAAAACCCCGATTAGGCCGATGGCCTGCCGTCAGTCACTCGGCGCCCTCGCGGATGAAGGCTTGGTAGCCATGCCGCATGGCTTCGTCCTGTCTCGTGCGGGATACGGCGTCCGCATGCCTGGGATCATCTGGAAGAAATTTCACCCATGCCCGTCGAATGCGTCCCTCGAAGACCACGCAGTTCGCACCCCGCTGGGATGCCAGGGTCAGCGCGAAAGTGACAAAGAGCGGGTCGATGTCATTAGATGAGGTAATCTGGAACATGTCATAGCCTGGGATATTGACGTTGGCAGGCATCTCATTCCACGCACTCGCCATGGGGCCAAGCAGGGGAGGGACGACCAGGGGTCACAAAATGGACATCGACGTATGTCGACGTGCTGGCAGCCAACACGACGCACATACTCTCGCATAGCCCAAGGAGTAAAGTGTCGATGCACAAGCTTTGCCGCTGCCGAGGCAAAGGAGAGGCCTCCTTGATGCAACTGGCCTATGGCCTTTGCTGCAGAACTATTAATGGTGTAATTAAGAAGTCGCTTGGGCGACAATGTGGCCCAAGCATGCCCCTGAGACGGACAGCCACGAGCCAGGATCTCCCTAGCCTGTTGCACCGGCGGAAGCAAATCAGCCTGTCCCAGGGATATGGTTAAGGCTCGTAATGCTTCGTAATGTGCGCCAACGAGGTCAATTTAATGGATTGCGGGCCGAGCGCTAGAAGGCGCATGGGCCGAGTGAGGTGCGAAATGCCGGCCCGGCAGTAGTACCGGCCCTGTGCAACGGTCGAGCTGCGGTGGTAATCGTTGGCGACGAGTGCCCTCGAGGGAAAAGCCTGCCAGAGATCACGTAGAGCCCGTATGCCCCGCAGGTGGTGAGGTCCGAGCACAGCAAGGGCTCGGCCAACATGGGACAGCTGTGTTCCCGTCCAATGTCGCGCACAAGGTTGTAACGCAGCCAAAACCACAGCGGACAACCCGGCCGTAGGCGGGGAGACCGATGCAGGGGCATCAAAAATGCTGATGTAAAGAGTAGTCTGAACAAGAGACTGGGACTGCAACAGGATGGCAGCGTCGAGTGCTTCTCCGGCGAGCGAGTCCGCAACCGTATTATAGCACTCCGTGGGACTTGTTCCCACTCAACACGAATGTGGGACCTGGCCAGGGCATCCCATGCGCTTTGAAAGCGCTTCACCAGGCTAACCCGACGGAGCCGTCCGAAGCCGGCTAAGTAGGCCACAATGGCAAGATTGTCCCCCTGTATGTGGACAACTCGAATTGAGACTCCCCGTCCCCTGAGGGTGATCGCGTACTCTAACGATCGGATCGCGGCTAGTATTGCCGCCTCCGCCTCGGCCTCGTAAGCATCCGCGCAGTCCGGCAGGGGCAAAGAGAAAGTAATATCCGCCGTGCCCGTAACGAACTGATGCCACACCGCAACACCAGCCCCCCCAGCTGTTAAGTGCCGCTTGCATCCTCCGTCAAACTGCACATACAGCGCATCTGCAGGGTACCGTTGCACGTGAGCAGTGAGGTAAGCACCCGCCGGGATGCTGCAAAGAGCGGTAACGAAGGCATGAATTCGTCCACAGGAACAGAGGCGGTGCTCAACACGGACATTCGGTTGCGATACCGCATGAGCAAGATAGAGCAACCCGACTTCTAAGGCATGAGGGTCTAGCACCGCGACCGAGAAGCCCTCAACAAGATCGACAGTGGTGGTAACCGAGGGTTGCTGGGCGGTAGCTCGGTGGCGCGCGCGAGAAAAAGCGTCAACTGCTGACACACTAAGGCCGCGGGAAAAAAGGCAGCCATTGTGCGGACCATTGCGTAAAGAATCTGTCGGCGGGCCAAAAACAGACCGGAACCGTGCTGGCGCACCCCAATAAGCGGCGCTCGCTATCCTGACTGCATGTTCCAGGGGCCCCGTTTCATGGGTTCCTGGCGGCGGAGTCCAACCCGGGGTCCACATTGCACCAAGCTCCCGGAGATATCGCCGTGCAGAGGCAATGAGTTCCAGCGAAGACGCAGCATGTTTCGGCAAGCCCCCCTGAGAAGCCAAGGGCTGATTGAGTCCAAGCAAGCGCGCGGAGTGAGCCATGACGGGGCACTCGTGAAGCCAATGCCTTACCGAGTTGTCCGCCCAGCCACAGAGCAAGCACGGATGCTCGAGATAGTGAGAAACCGCAGGTGGAATGGCACCAATTTTCCTAGGGGTTGGTGTTATGTCCAGGCTGGGCATGTTCCACCACTCATCCCCATCTTCAAGAACAAATGGTGCAAGTGCCTCAACCTTACACGCAAGCCAAGCTTTGTGCTCTGGGGGCTAAAAGACAACCCCGGCAGAGGCTGCCCTGTCCCGAGTGCCCAAGGCGGTGCAGGCTGGCCGGAGGGTAGGGATAGTGACACTGCGCACATGTGACGGGTCGCGTATAATGCTGACGATAGACAAAGCTCGCATCCGCCTCTTCGGCAACAATCCACCTAAGGGCATACGCTCGTGCCACCGTGCTGGAGAGACTGGCAGGGCAGGTGAGGACGCCCGCAACCCATTGCAAACCAGCCGCCGCCCACGGCTGCTTAGCAATTTTGTCGAGCAAGTAATGAGCGGCCTGAGAGTCTTCGGTCTCAAGAATGCAGCGTTTGTAAAGCTTGCGGACATGCGAAAGTGACTCGGTTTGAGACCCTTCATTCCAAGCACTAAAATTGGTGGCGACCAATGTTCGTGCATATTGTTGAAGGGCATCACGTATGGGCAGCACTGAAGTAGCGTTGACAAGGCTGCGGGTAACCTGCCCCAAGACGGCGGCGAGGAGAGGTTTTTCAGTCGATGAGACCGGACGCATTCCCCCCACAGCAGCAATCGCCAGTTTGGGGGCCAAGCGCAGCAGAAATCCCAATCTCCCAAGAGGGCAAGACAACCGCCACGTACCAGGTTGTGGGAGCTTGAAAATGCGGATCACGCCGTTAACATGCTTGGCCTCAAGCCAATGTCGCCCTCCCCCCAAAACGTACCGGGCACAGGCAACCAGGGTACGTTGCTGCTCGCCGGCGTCGGGCGGAATGACTTGCTGTGTGTATTGGAGGCAGCTTTGCAGGTACGCCCGGCAACAAATGGCTCGCTCGGGCAATGACTGGCGAAGGGGCTGGAAAAGCTTCCGTTTACGGGCAATGGACGAGGCCGCTTTTTGGCCCGTGAGGAGAATCTGTGCTTTGAGAAGGGTACATGGGCCCGCCGTGCTGCCAACGTATGTTGGCGCACCCCACAGCATAAAGCCCAAGACCGGCGCCGATTCCGTACACAGTTTGGGTCCCCAGGGCGTGGCATCAAGCTGGTAGATTTGCTCCGGGCTAGGTGCTCTCCCAAACAACAAGGAGGATTTGCACTTGCATTGGCAAGGCGCACGCAAAAAGGAGCTGACAGTCCCACAGCTGGCAAAATGACCTGCAAGGTAAGCCTGGAGGGCGTGTTGTGTAGCTAGAAGGAGGGTTTCGCCTGATTTACAACCTTGCCACTGTACACTCGGGACGTCACTGGGGTACAACCGGTGAACTCGACGACAGACTTCAGTGAAGCTGGCAGCCGAAAAGAGAGGGTCAGCAGTTTGATGGAAAAGGTCATGGAACTCCGGCGGGGCCGGCGAGACGATGCCTTCAGCCCTGGCATAGTGCAATTGCTCCGCCAGGGCAATCGGGACCCTGACCGCCGAAAAGCACTGGTGCTTGAGGACATGAAATCCAGCACTATAAAGAGAGGTGAACTTGGTTTGCGCGTCGCCCACCCATGTAACCTCCGAGCCTGCAGTGGAGTTGTCGTCCATATACGCTTTGAGCATTCGCACCCGTGGAATGCGATGTAGCGAACAGATAAGTGGGTCCATGGCTACGCAAAACAAAAGAACGGACGTGGCTCGTCCCATAGCAAGGCCTTGTCTCATACGAAGTGGAGGCAGCAAGAGGCCTTGGATGCGGTGCAGGGATTGACGACCATAAAGAAGATGGATGGTATATTGTCTAACCCACTGTGGAACGCGAAGACGCTCCAAGACCTCAAGAAGCCACCCCGGGTTGACCCTTTCAAAGGCCTTGGCCATGTCAGTAAGCAGGACATTGCAAGGCTGCGACTCGGACAACAAACAGTCCTGGACCATCATAAAGTTGGCAGGGGCCTCCTTTAGCTGGCTAACAAGGGCCTGCGACTGATTGAGGCAAGGGGCAATGACAGCCATGGCTGACGCAAAGACAACGGAGTCAATGATGCGAGCAGCAGTGTCAGGCATGTCAAGCGGCCGGAAGTTGTCCGCGTATTGGCCCGCGTCAGCTTTGGGAATAAAGGTCAGTGCCTGTGTCGGGGGCGGAGCACTCCCAAGGATGATATCGACAAAATGAGAGTGAAGAGCACGCGCAGACTCAGTAGGCAGCTGACGATAACACTCATAGGGGCAACCATCGGGTCCCGCCGAAGAGTCACCCGTGCGCAAGAGATGGAACATGATGTCCTCCTCCTGAGGAAGAGCACACCTGGCTGCAGGCTGTGGCTGATAGTCGCGGAGGACGAGCTCCCATTCCGGGGAGTAATCCGGCGGGGATTGCTGCCAAAAGGCCCTCGTGGCGCGCAAGGCAGCGTCAACCTCTCCAAGAGTGGAGCAAGGTGAGCCGTCAGCCCTCAGTACATGCGTGGTTCCGAAGGAGCCCAGAGATGATCGATGAAGATCCCATCTCGGGTGTTTGTGTGGCACACGTGCCCCCAGCTGCCGAGCGTCTTTAATTATATGGGAGGCGGGGCAACATTGACCGTTTCCAGTGTTTTCTCCCAAAAAGATTGTTTCCCTCGGATCAAAGCACATCAAGCAATGAAAAGCAAGAATTTTGCCCCACCTTCAGAACTTGAGATGTCAAGGCAGCACGGGGCAAAAATTCACAAGATTCATGTAACATGATAACAGCACTGCATGTTCATGTCACATGTAAAATCATTCTTCTCCAGAGACGAACTTCGTGTTTTAGCAACGCCCAAAACGGGCACTAAAACAGAAAGAGAAGGGAAAAACTTTTTATGGAGAAAGTGACGTCGTGAAGCACGAAGCTTCCTTCTCCCAAAAAGATTGTTTCCCTCGGATCAAAGCACATCAAGCAATGGTCATATGCTAAACGACCGTAATGCAAAAAAAAATCCGCCAAATCCAATATATATAAAAAGTCAATCTCAATATATTCCGGCATATAGCCTTCAGAATGTTACTCACACACAGCAGCTCACAGCACTCGCACGTTCCTCATCTTTTTACTGAAAGGCGGGGGAGAATCGCGGTGAAAGTCGAAGCCCACAACAGACCGATGCCCAAACGGGTATTTCCCAGCATCAACAGTCTTGGGCGCACCCTCACCCCATCTCCTTCCTGCGCCTGCTGAACAAGAGAGTCTCGAGCTCGGCCTCTGTCTCAAAAGTTCGGCAAGAGCTGGTACGTGTAAGGTGTAAGGCCTCTTCGGGCACGCCCCTTGAGGGACCATCAGCAATATTCGAGAAAGAGGGCACACGCTCGATCCACAAGTAAGCTGGGTGATCAAAATTTGGGTGATCCCATGCCTGCACCAGCCGATTCATGCTGTGGCTGCTGCTGCCACCTTTTATGGCCGCGAAGCGTGCCGCCTCGTTATCACAGAAGACGATGACCCTCCGGTGCATCCATGCTTCTTTCCGAAGATGTCTGATGAGTGCCATTGCGTACAACTCGACCTGCGATATTATCTGCTCCTGAGTGTGATCTTCAGTTCTCAACCACAGAGCAGTGATGCTAGTTGGGATGCGGCCAGCCCAAACCGCACCCTTCGAGGCAATGGGATCCCATTCAACGGCACCTATACCCGCATGTCCCTTTTCCCAAGAGCCATCGGTCCACACCAGGATCGGTTGGCGCACTCGGTTGCACACTAAGGACCGGGGAGGGGTGCTCTGAAGGATGACGGAGATGCGGCTGCCCAACTCATCTAAGGAGTCCTTAGCTGAAAGCCAATCCTTGCCCATCAGATGATTCAAGTCGTAGGCCACGTGTCGCAGGGCCCTTCCTGCAAAGAAGCCGGAGGCGAAGTTCAAGTGTCCAATAAGGACCTGCAGAGATTGCCTGAAGCTCCCATTCCCTAGGGATGCAGTCGAAACCTTTTCAAGAATTTTCTCCGCCCTGCCAACCTTATTTGCAAGAACTATCTTCCCTGACAAGATCTCACCCAAGTCTAGCCTAGTCCCAAGGACGTCGAAGGAACTATCAAAGGGCTTGCCTTTTGACCCGGACTTAGCATGCCTCCACCCCAGCAAGTCCAATAGCCGGGATACATCTTGGTCCACGGAAGCAGCTGATGACTCCGGGCTAAATAATGGGTAGTCATCGAAGTAGCAGGCACAGGGCACTTTCAAGCACTTATTTATTATCCACCACAACGAACGACTCACCCGTACAAATGCAAACACTGATGCCGAAGCCCCGAACATCAACGCATTGCAAATGTGGTAAGTTGCAACTCCATCATGATCCTGGATCATGATGACACACAGGTCGCGGTCTCGTGGATGGACTGCCATTTGTTTATAGGCTTTCGAAAGGTCGAGGCACTTACCATGCCACGGCATGCGCTTGCTGGCTGGAAGGCCTTGCATTCGTTCGGCGATGAAGAGGGCCAGTGAAGCTACATAATCTGAGTCGTGAAGTTGCAGGGCAATTGTGGAGGTGTAAGCAGCATTGATTTGCGCCTCCAAGCAGTCATCTATGGGACGGACCTTGCGACCTCCATCCTGGACCAGCACGAACCTTCGTACCACACCCCAATTTTCGTGACCGAAGAAGGCACTGACCTCCGCGGCAGTCATACCTCGCTCAAGGAAGCCAGCATCGACCTCCTCGGCCGTGGCTTGGGACAGCAGGGAAGCATCCTCCTCGGAGGGGAAACTACGCCCTAAACCCAACAAGCTAGACCTCCGATGCCGAGCCGTAGCTCTAAGCTCTTCTTCCGATAAGGATGCGGGGGATACCTTCTTTGCAAAGTCCTTTGGATGTTCCTCACACCCTACAAGCCTCACTCCCTCCTTCATGAAGCGCACGCAATCAAGGTCAGTATAGCCCGTCTCTTTCAAGAGCTCCTCCCAGGCTAGCAAGTTTTTGCCCTCAAGAACTTCCTGCATATACTTTGGCATGCCTTTGTGTAAGGCGTCCTCACGGGGCTGAAGGCGGCGAATCTTCTCCTCCAAGTAGCTGAGGAAGGATCTCCTTTGCTCGGATAGGGCATCCGGGTCCCCATGTAGGGAGGAATCGATTGCTGCTTTCGTCACCATGGCCACCGGCTTGGTGGTATCCATGGGGTGAGCCAGAGATGCAGCCTTGTGAAAGAACTCGCTCGGAGAGTGCCAAAGGCCCAAGGTCACGGCACCAACAGTCGGAGGGGTCGAACCAGAGGAGGGTGTAGACGTCGGAGCAGCCACAGGAGCAGCCACATCCACCCCCTGAAGTTGGCTGGGAGAGAGCACCTTGGCACCAGTCGGGATTGGAGAGTCCGCTGGGACTTGCACGACTGTCTTGTACTCGGGGATTAGAGGTTTATGCCGGCGCGGCTGGACCCCAGCTGCGGCCAAGGATTGGTCATGCAAACGGATGGCAGACGGCAAGGCCTGTCCAGCTTGGCTCATGAAAGACAGCAAGGCTGAAACCATACGACGACACAAATCCAGAGGGTAAGATGCATCCTCGGCAATCTCCACACGAGTGCGATTGAGGGACCAGGGCTTGTGCTCATGTTGTTTGTCGCATGACACCGCAAGGGAGTCGAACATGCCAGGTGTACATTTAAGCCGCAATGGCTTAGCACGGGAGCCGCCAAACATGCAACAATGCAGGTCGATTGACTGCAATGCCTGCCACTTGGCTAACACCTCTGTGTCCTTCAAGGCCTGGGCGAAACAAGCAAAGATTTGCCACAGTCTGGAACTAGGTGGGTTTTCTATGCAAAAGGGAATACCCCTGGCCAGGCAAAAGCAAGCAACCTCAAAAGAGAAGCGATACATTCTGTTGGCTTCATCCACGCGTGTGGCCTCAAGACTGCCTAAGTTTAAATCCGGGCATCCCAAAGGATGTTGCGAGGTACGCAATGCTCCTGAGGAGGAGCGAGAAGAGGCTGTGTCAGAAGGCAAGCCCATATGGACAAAGGCAGGGCAGCAGGATTCGAGGAGCGACCACACGAAAGCTTGGCCTGCCTCAGTGGCAAGATCAGTTTTGCAAACCGGCACGAGGCTGTGAGCTAGCCTGTGGTCCATGGACAAGACGGTAAATCCGGCCCGGCGCAAGCATTGCGACAGCCGTCCCCGCCCCGAAAAGAGTTCGAGGGCGAGCGGGGTTTCGCCGACCGAAGCGGAGGACGGACTATCCTTGAATACTTGCGGGACAGGGGCAGGACTAAACCCTACAGGCACAGGACCCTCAAGCGATGCAGGATCAGGACTAGACCCCAAAGGAACCGGGTTGGCCTCGGCATCAGGCTCAGGATCTAGGGAAGTGGGAACCTCCACAGGCGGGCACCTAAGGGGCTCGGCTTTATAGCCTGGCAAGGCAAATCTGGCCTGCAAAAGCGAATCACGGCAAGTGTCAGGCATGCTCTTTAGGCCCCTCACCGTGTATGACACAAGGACCACTGGTGCCGAGCCAGGGCTCGGTCCAATGCACGACCTCCCGCGCAGCGAATCTCAGCATTCCATTCCGAAAGGCTATGGCACGACCACGAAAATCGCGGCCCTCATGAGTGATTCTGTGCTCCCCCTCAGGGTCTTCCACGATGACCCTTCCGCCTGAAAAATTCGTAATTGCAAAAACCTGGTTGGTACTATGTGGGCAATTATGCGAGTCGCGATGCGGAGCCGCCTGATTGTTGCGAAAAATGACCAATGAAGAAAATTTTGCCGTCGGTGCCTGTTGCCTTGCATACGATGCCAAGAGCTCAGAAGTCCATGGAAAACGTGTGAGATTTTTGACCACTGAACACATGGTTCCATGAATGAAAGCACCAGTCACGAAGGCCTTGGAAGCTTGATCGGACCCTCTAGGATTATTCCCTTCAGGCAAAAGCTCGAAAACTGACAAAATGACTGATTTCTGAAGATTACCCTGTTGCACTGCGCTGCGAGCCAAGGATTCAGCCGGGTGAAGACCAGAATTGGTCTCAGGGGCCCACTCGTTGGCCTGCAGCGCCACCGACTGTCAATCCTTATGGTCGCATTCAATGAAAGGCTTGTCGCGATAACAGCCTTTGAAATAGCACTGGTGGAAGCCCCTGTTGCAGCGCTTTCCTTTGCCCTTCCATTTGCATTTCCCCTGATTCCACAAGAAACACAAAGGCTGATTCTTGTCATTGCGATCACAACAACCCTCGGGAAGGTTGAATCGCTTTGCTGGATCCTCCTGCTTGTCTCCACCCTTTCCGCCCTTGCCGCCCTTGCCCTTTTTCCACGCCCGACTCAAGAAGTTTTTATCAAAGGGCAAGTCCTCACTGAGGGCCCGCTTCAGCGATTCAGCTAAGGCCTTACCCCCCGGAGGTGGGGGCGGAACATGAGGCTTGGGCATCGGCACAAGGTACTGAGAGATCTCGGGAGAAAACATCAGCATGATAATTTGATCATCCAGCGGTGTCCTGTCTCCGGGCCGGCTGGCCCTGAGATCAGCAGGCAGGCCCTCGGCGGCCAACATGAACAAGCGCTTGTCTGCATTTACCATTTGCCTCAACTGGATGGGTGCATAACCTTCCGGGACGTCGCGGGCAAACACTGAAAAGAGATGATGCACCCACTTTTCAACCACGATGAAAGTTGCAATCCCGGCCATGTCCATTGCAAGGGACCGTCTCTGCCAAGCTGCACGAAGCTTGGAGTCAGTGCTGGCTTCACACCTGACCTCTGCAGCCTTGGAGTTAACCTTGATCTGTCCATCCGGCATGAGCTGCAAGGCTTTGTCCTTCTTATTGCTTTGCATTTCATCTGCCCTGGAAGCGCACTTTTCAGGCGCGACCCATGCAATGACGCCCGTCTCAAGTTGATCGTTAAACAAGTCAACTAGGTAGTGCGAGGGAGTAGTCTCAGGAGTGTACACCAAACCAGTGATCCTAGCCTGCTGTCGCTGCGACCTGGCTAACCGCTCCGATGGGGGCAGAGGCTTTGCAACTTGCTCCGAGGCCGGTTGCATCTTCTGTCGAATCTCGCCCATTGACATGGTTTGGCTTTCGAAAAGGAGCTTCTTTAGACATGTTTGCTGCTGCTCAGAAGGAACCGAGGGCACCCAAAGCCGCTGAACCCATGCTTCGAAAGTTTGGTCAGTGATGGTGTGAGGGGAGGCACTCACACTAAAGCACAACTGGCCAAAGCTTGCAACGCCTGCATGCTGGAGCACCTCCAAGTTGGCTGCCGACAGTCCTAGCCGCTTGCACCTCTCAGCAAACTCGGCAGTACTTTCCAGGGCGGAGGAAGTCATGTTGCACAACCTAGGGTTCCTCAAGAGCTGTTCATGAGCTGACGATACCACGTGACATGGCTAAACTCCTCGCTACTTGTATTCCGACACATGTTCATGTTTCTCATGATCAATGTTCTAAAAACTGGAACGGCGGCGAACTTCATCAATGACTGCTCAGACGATCGGACTCACGGCAGTCGGCGTCGGATCCCCCTTGGGCCTCAAGGACCCTAAAGCATTGTATGCAGCATGAGGGGTTTTCCCCTAGCAGACTACCTTGCCGAAAAGGTTTATAGTTCCTACTGATCACTCTGCCGCACAAGAGAGTGGTCTGATCCCTCTTCACATGTGTGATGCCGGAGACAGAATGGACAGTGCATGTGGTCCAGGGGACCCCTCGAAAAACTTCACGTTCGGCAGGGCCATCATCCCTTTCGAGCTCTCTGTCCAAATCTATCGAGGCATGATCGGAGTCGTCCGACTCCCCATCCTCATCCATCTTTTCGCTGTTCAGCTTTGACGCCGGAATTTCAAGTCGGCTCAAGCCCCTTTCGTTGCCCTCTTCAAAGGACTGCGCCATAGCAGCAACACTTGCAGCACCAGGCAAATCCGGCTTGAAACGGTTTTGCTGGATGGTCGAAAAGACGGCCAGCACCTTTGCATATAGTTTCAAATAATACTCTCTGCTGTAAGTCAAAGGAGATTTGCTTGTCGGATCCAGATGATGGCCAAGCGCACGCTGCTCAGGCTCCGTGAAAGGAATGATCGTGCTACGGCCACACCAAGTCAGGACAGTAGTTTTCATGCTGTGGCTGCCATAGTCCTGGACCTCGTCAAGATCGCATCCCATGGAAATGAGCGCCTCCCTGAGGTAGTTTGTGGCCTCCGCGGCCCCCATTTCAAAATCACCCCAGTCATATTTTCGCTCACTCCAGGTTGGAAGGAGAAAAGACCCTCCAGCTTGCAGACCCATTTCTTTTCTGGCCTCCATCCACGCCTCTGCCCATGGCACGTTGCTTACGCCTTTGCCCAGGGCGACGTACGGCAGAAGCCGCGTGCGTGCTTCAGCAGAGATCGCTGTTTTGGAGCCGAGTGCCCCGGCCACTATCAGTACCACACCGCTCTCAGCATCGCACTCCATGGTTAGGCTCTGTACGCGCTGACTGTCCGCCCACCGGGCACAAGCATGTGCGCAGAAGACCAGTTGGCCTACCACACATGCGCGGTGATCCTTGTTCATGGTAACAAACTGCTCCAAGAGGGACAGGTGTTCTACAGTCAGAGGGGGACGTTGAGCTAACGGGGCCTTTGTCACATGCATAATCCTTACAATCCCTAGCACCCTGGCGCTAAAGACTTCTTCAAGGTCAAGCACTTGAAACACCGCAACACCATGGAGGAACCGCAGTGCCTCCACACAATGCTGGCATGACGTGGCCCCCGCCCCCTCGCCCTGCAGGCGCGAGAAGTAGGCAAACAAGTCAACCTCGGAGCATCTAAGGGGCGAGGTCCCTCGGCAGCAAAGGATCCACTTACCAAAACGGTCAAGGGACCCAGCTCGCTTTATGAGAGAGCCGGAAGCACTCTTTGCAAAAGCACAAGTGAAGGAGTATGACAGAGCCTCATCGTCAGCTAGGTTCGCTGCCTCCTTTGCCACTACCATCCCCAAGAAGGTAGTGTCGGGATCGTACATGATGAGAGCTCTCAGTCGCTTTATGGCGTGCTCCCGTCTATCATCTGCCGGTCGCTCAAGATGAAACCGCCTTAGCCTAGTCCTAACTACACTCGAAGTTTTCTCAAGAAAGGCCGAAGCTGACGGCAGGTTCTCGGGTGGCAATTGACCAGCTTCCTCGGAGCCATAAGAGGCTTGCACACTGCTCCTAAGGGCATCGTCGATCATGTTTCTCTCAGGTCCAAAAATGCTGGACCATGCACCTTGCTCCCAAGGCAACTTTGGCAAGTCCTGACACACACGCCTGAACTTTGCCTCCTGAGCAACCTCGGCCCACCTGGCATCCTCGAAGACACGCTTGTAGGATAGCGACTCAGCAGGCAGAAGAGGCTCTTCCGCAACGCTGGTTGCGACCTCCTCTCTGTCACCTTCGGCTAGGGCCGCATCTAAAGAATGATCTCGCACTGAATCATACCAAATGTCCTCGGGGTCAAGAGACCTTTCGCGTTCCCCACTATGAACCATATCATAAGAACCCAAGTCCGAGGCAGGGTCTCTAAGGTCGGGATCATGCACAGGGTCGTAGGCCAAGGGACTAAAGGGCTCCGGCAGCCACAAGGCAGGGTCCTCTTGGCTTTCCTCAGGCACTGCAGCATGGGCGGTGGGGCTCAGTGGAGCCAACAGGCCCCATGCATTGACACTGGCTGCATCATCACTAGGCTCCTCCCCCTGACCAGAAACCGAGTGATCAGGATCAGCCTCTCTTGCATCCGACATCTCTGCACTAATCCTCACGCACCGACTGCCACGGCACTGAGGGAAAGGTGCAGGACAGTTGAAGGCACAGAAACTGGAAGCAATCACCTATGTGAAAGACGCGTTCGGTAAGCACTGCAATGGCACTGGTTCCAAGAGCGCTGCGAGGCTGCAGCCTACGCAATGCAGCCGAGTCCTGGTCTTCGAGGGCGCGAAGACGGGCACTAAGGTGATCACACTGCTCACGCAAGCCAATGACGTCAGAATGCAAAGCGGCAAGCTGAAAGCGCACTGCACGCAAATCCTCGGCCTCGGTACTGAGGCGATCCACCTGCGCTTCGAGTAGGCGAAGGCGCTCGTCCATCTACCAGCTGCAGCGCAGCTGGCGTGCACGACCCCTAAGGGGAAACGTCGGCGCCCTGTTCGAGGTCCCGGTTACGAGCCTGTTAAGGCCCCGAGGCCTCAAAAGCAAGAATTTTGCCCCACCTTCAGAACTTGAGATGTCAAGGCAGCACGGGGCAAAAATTCACAAGATTCATGTAACATGATAACAGCACTGCATGTTCATGTCACATGTAAAATCATTCTTCTCCAGAGACGAACTTCGTGTTTTAGCAACGCCCAAAACGGGCACTAAAACAGAAAGAGAAGGGAAAAACTTTTTATGGAGAAAGTGACGTCGTGAAGCACGAAGCTTCCGTCAACTGCATGACAACTTGCTGAGCCTCCACAGCACTAATTGTTACCGGCTGGCCTTGCGTATGAAGGGGCCGTGCTTCAAGCAGGTGTTGGAAAGTCTCAAAGACGGCCCGTGGGACGGTGAAGGAGGATGCGTGCGGGCGTCTGCGCTGTCGCTTCAGTAAGTATGGAAGGGCGCCATATTTCCCTTCTGAGACCGCACAGGAGGTGTGCTCAAGCTCCCCAGCCCACCACACATGGAAAAGACTTTGAAGGTCTTGCAATGTGGGTGAGTTAGGAAGGAGGACTTTGAGCCTTTCAAGGCGCACCTTGGCCGGATGAGACGAGTGTGCAGGGATGCATGTTGAAGGAGCATACGATTGTTGCTTAAAGGCACGTATTGGTATCGCTCGATAGGTAGACGCTCCGACGTCATTGGAGAGCATGCGCGCTTTACGTACCCGTAATGTTACAACACCATGGCCTTGTGGGAGTGCATGGGGCCAAAATACCCGACTCCTAAGGCGGCGGCAGCCTTCAGCTTCCTCATTATGCAGAACTTCGTCCAGGCAAGACGACACATTACCGGAGCGATAGGTCGGGATTCCCCCTCCCGAGACTCTACGGAGGAGCCCCTCCGCACAAATGAGTTCCCATAGTCCTGGCTGTTTTTCGGCCATGTGATTGAAGTCTCCCATCACAAAAAGCTCGTCTCGTTGGGATCTTGCCGCAAGGTACGAAATCAGCGCACGGCCAACTTCAGCAAGCTTGTCTGGATGAGCATATACGCAGATGATCTCACAGCGATGAGCGAAATGTTGGACTCTTGCCGAGAGGACCAAGCCAGGCAAAATTTCAGTCTGCGAAGTGAGGGTGAATGGCGATGGGACTAAAATAGCAACGCCCGAACTAACTGAAGCAGAAGTCGCCGGTGAAGATGCAATTGCCGCACGCGGAAAAGTATGTGCAGCCGCGACCGGGCCAGCCGCATCCCAGTTCGTCTCCTGCAGACACACCGGACCTTTCTTTAGCAGACTAAGGATCGTGTTAGTCTTGCACACCGCCGAAGTGCTCGTCCACACCGTGTAACTGGAGACATTCCATGTGGATACTTGAAATGACAGGCCGACACCTGTGGAAGGGTCGGGCGATAGCTTGGTCGAAACAATTTGCTGGGCCAGGGCGAGTATTGCCCCCCCTAGTAATTCCTGGAAAGAATCCAAGTTCTCAGGCTGTGGGTGGTAGCCTAGAACAAGTGCCACAAGGGGACAAGGCTCCTGACGGCCACTTGGGTGAGGTAGGAAACCAGCCTTCCACTGATCCAAAAGAGCATCCAAGCACTGCGTGACAGACGCCTGGGACACTGAAGGTGGAACATTCGTAAAGTGTAAGGTTGCTCTAAGGGCCGCTAGCGTTGGAAAGGTTACAGGGACGCCTTGTAAATGCCAAATCAAATTTAACGACCGTACACGACACCGCTTGGTGTGGGCTTGCAGAGTAGCTAAGAATTGGAAGCAACGTAAAAGAGCCGCCCTCACAGGAGGGTGTAAAAGGGATGTTGTGGCAATCGTCATCCTCCTTTGAGTGCAATACTCGTGGCTGGTTGTGGCACGTAGCCAGGGACGACCATTATCGCTGCTTCATTCTCAGCTACTAGGGCAAGCTTGATCAATGCGGTGTGTGTACGGGACTTGGCATCGAGGTTATCTGGTAGCCAGGTAATAGGCGTTAGTGATGCAGGCTGTTGAGCAGGCCATTCAACTTCATAAGCACAGGCTCCAGAAGGCTGGCCAGTACAGCCATTGAGCAGGGTAAAAATGATATTGAGGATTTCATGCTCAATGTGGGCGGGGTCAACTTCCCGAGACCATAAATCCTCAGGAATGAAAGCGTTGCCTAATAATGGAAGCAACGCGAGAATTACGGCCTGAACCAGATGGAAGTGACCTAAGACAGAGAGGGGACCGCCAGATACACTCAGAGCGCATGCAACCTCAAGTGTCGAGTAATTAAAAAGGAGGACAGCTGCATAATCGACTTGAAGATATGCGGCAAGGACCTCAAAGTCATCGGTAGGCAACTTGAGGTGCGGGAAGACAGGAGAGTTGATGAGGGGCAACACCTTGTCAGTGATGGCCCCCTGGTCAACCTCAGTCTGGAACCAAAAGGCGCCAGTCAAGCTAGGTGGGATAGCAACAAAGCAGACTGTATGAACTGGGACAGCCTCAGGTTTAAAGGCCCAGGAAGCGAGCTTATCATCGACAAGATGTAGAAAGACAATAAGCCGGCCATCAAGGACTCTCGGAATGGAATTAAGAATAAAGCAAATGTACCTTATGTATAAGTCCTCTAGAGCACGTGCCTTGGTACCGCAAAATTCGACAACGGATATTTTCCGAAGGGTGCTGCACCTGGGGAATTGCGAGAGGATCTGAGATGTGGTAACATATGCAACAGTGCTTAGCGTGGTCCCAAAGGACTGGAAAAGGTTCCGGAGCTTGACCTCAAAGGCTGCCGGGAGTTGCTCCAAAAGTTGCGGTGTGGCCTCAGGTGGCTCATGGATGAAATCAGAGCCGCTTCCCCCTAATCCAGAACTGGAAAGAGGCACCCAATCAACACTGGCTAACGGCTTGTGGCCGACGGTTGGCTTACTTACCCTGAGATTTTCAACCCCGTGCCAAAAGGGAGGCGCTAAGATATCGTCGCCTAAGGGCTGAGGTTTAATATCCCGCTTCCATTCTTGTGCCTGTTCATGGGAGACCTGCCGCTGGCTAACAGAGGTGTCAATGAGATCATGTACGGACTTTTTCAAGGCTTCATAGTGCGCACGAAGCTCGTTTGGTGACGGTACTGCTGCTATCGGTAGACAGCTTGCGTGGTCGGTGACAACAAACCGACGCACGACGCTGGGTATAAAGGAGTTTCCAGCAAGGGAAGCAATGAGACTAAGTGAAGTCGAGCGCGGAACAACTCTGAACGCCTCGAGGAGCTCTAAGTCAGCGAGTATCTCTTGGAGCTTTATCGGGCGAAAGGGAAGCGAAGTAGTTTGTAGATACTCAACCAGTGGCTCGAGGGTAGTCTCCAAACCTTGATCAATGAAGCCGTTGCAAGAATTGCCGGCTGTGACAAAGGTAATCCAACTTGGCAAGAGGTGTGCAGGAAAGAAATCCTCCCAGGGCATAACTGGGTAGCGTTGCTTAGATGCAGCAGGATTGCAGCAAGCAGCCTCGAAGTTGGCACAACTCCCGAAGTAGGAGATCTGATACAACAGAAAGCGAGGATGATACAGTGCGGTTGTCAATCGTGGGGCTCCATCCTGAATCTCTCCCCTTGGCTGCATAAAGGGGGGGAGGGTGGCTCAATCGGATAAATGCAATGCCGCTGCACCCCCGTAACAGGTTGACTGGATCGGGAGAAGAATGCCCGCTTTCGGGAAGCAATCTTGCCAAAATCTGCAGCATCTGCAATTGAAAGTGCACTGGCTGGAAGGCCAAGACACCAAGTAATGTGCCGCTGGAAGATGGGTTTCATAGAACCAGCGTTCTCGAGGATGGGTTGGATGACAATTGCCGGGGGAAGGAGGAGCTGTAGCGCGCGAATTGTTGCCCAGACGTAGTAAAACGCTGAGCTTCGTGGTCCCGTGAGTCCAAGGTGCCCTTTATTATAACCAGCAAAGGAGAGGTCAGGGCATGGAGAACCAGCAACGACATAGATGCACCCAAGCGTTGCTTCACACAAAAGAAGCATTTCCTTGATTTTCTTGCAAGAATTATCAAGGATGTCCGCTACGTCTTTTAAATAGGCGACAGGGTAACCTCCTCCACACTCCTGCCAGTCGCCGTGAATGTCAAAGTGGCGCAGGGTAGAAACTAATGCTCGTATCTTATCGCTTTGTTCTACAGCTATTAGGGCACTGGGATGCTGTTTATGGCATGAACGAATAATATCGACTGCCGTACAAGCTCCATCAAACAAAGAGATGACAGCATAAGGCGCGGGGCTCAGGGGGCCATTCCCCGACAGCTCCTTGGCAGACCGAGTTAATCCGACAAAGCCAGCAGCCCGTCGATAATCAGTAGCGATAGTATTTCGCAACTGTCGGACACCTCTCTCCGTAGCAGCAACCGCAAGAACCTCAGGCTTGAGGACTTTGGCATTGGCTGGCGCCACACCTGTCGAAGAGTTTCTCTTGCGAGACACGTCGTCTGGTTTGGAGGCGTCATCGTCCGAATCGTGAACATCAATAATATCCTGCTTCTTCGATTCCTCTGCAAGGGGCATCGGTGTGTCAGGGTCTTCCGGGTCATCAGCAGTGTGCCTGACACTGAAGGGTTCTGTTGTGGTAGCGGAAGGAGCAGCGTAACGATCTACTAGAGAGCCAAAGCCGGAGGCTGACACCGCTAGAGAGGAGGAGGCTTTAGGCAGGCCAAGGTATGCCGCCGCATTGATGTACGTTTGCTGCACTCGCCGACTGGCGGCCGTGGCAGCTTGCACGACAACCGTTGTTACCGAGGACTGATCTCCAATCTCTTCCTGCCATTGCGCAAATGAGATAGCATCCTTGGCGTAGGGATCGCACTCCTCGGGTAGCTCGTCGCGAAAGATGAGTCGCAGTCCTCGCAGATTGTCATAGGAGTAAGCGAGCCCACAATCCGCGAACTCGAGAGTACAATAGTGCTTTAGTCGCTTGGAGTGAATGACAAGGGCTTGCACTCTGAACTTAACTTTGCTAAGGTCGTCAAGAATGAGCTCATGCCCAAGCAAGTCATAGGCAGCGTCTTTATACGCAGATGTGTGCGACTCTAAAACAAATGCGAATGATCGCGGATAATGTAAGCCGTCGGGTTTAAGCTGCATGTGACAGCGATCACAAGCACTTTGACATACTCCCGTCATCACAATCCGGTTGACTGACGACTTGGCAGCAGCGTTGAAGTTGGTAAGAATGTCATCATGGGCCCCCAAGTCTGTTAGTAGGGCAGTGTAGCAGGCATGTTTAGCAACGCGGAGAGCGGCTGTTGCATTCATGCGGTGCACACATGCACACTCAGACTTAATCCTCAAAGCCAAGTTAGTCTGCGATACACCCTGAAGGAAGGGAAGCGCGTTTTCAATTGTATCGTTGACAGAATGCAGGCTCGTAGGATTGCTCGAGTGGTAAGAGAAAAGGGCGTCTATAAATCCCGCTCCTTACTCCAGTCTCGAGTCACAAGCCCAGCTCCGGTTGCGATAAAGGCGTTTTGGATGTTGCTGGGTGTTTTAGTTAGCTCCTCCTTAGACAGCCTGTTAAAGGCCATAACACGGAAGGCACATGTCAGGTGGCAAACAATAGATTCAAGTTTAGCCGCAACCTGATGCCGAAGGGCAGCTTCAGTAACCCTAACCGCCAATGGTTGTGGGGGAGGCGGAGAAACAATGCGTGGTGTTCCACCTGTTTTGTGAGCGGTCTGCTTGGCACTCGGCTTGCGAACCTGTTTTGATGGTTCGACTTGATTGGAGCCAAAAGAGCCAGCGGAAGTATTCCACCGCTCGTTGTTATTTATGGCCCCGGCACTTCCCTTCCCGCCTGTCTGGGGACCAGCGCTGTCTTTGGAGTCCTTCTGTTTGTCACCCAGGTCAATCTTGTGAGGCTTGGAAGCAAGGTGAGGAGCAGCATGCTCTGCGGGCTGACTACAGAAAAAATTGAGGGGTGTCTGTGCAGGTGGCAACGTTGTCACCTCCCCCTTTGTAGGGGCGGTAGCACCTTGTACTCCCTCTTTACCTATGCGACCGTTAGAAATCTCTTGCTTATCTACTTCCTTAAGGGCAGCAAGGGCAGTGCCTATACTGCGGGAGATACTGTTCGCTCGCGCAGCTGCTGCCTCAGAAGCTGAGGCTGGCGCGGAGGTATTACAACCTGGTGCGACAGACTGCGGAAGGTGCTTCTTGGGTTCTTCCCTTGACACTCGACCAAAGGCAGGGATGGGATGTCCTTCAGGGACCTGCGAAGCACCCGTGACAGTGAAAAGGAAGGAGATCGTAACCTTGTTCTCTATCCCAAAAACAGTCGCGAAATCGCGCCTATACGGGGCAAGGATAACAGCATCACCAAAATTGGACACAAGGATGCCACCTGCAAAGGACACGTGAGTCCGCTGCTTTTGTTGGACAAACTGAGGCAAACGGACATTGCCTTTCCCTGTCAGCGCATAGACTGCGTAACAAGAGTTATTATGTTCCTCGTCTGGCGGTTCGTCGGAAAAGAAATGGCTGCAGTGTCGTCCAATAAGACCTTGTGGAGGCTCACTTTCTCCAGTGTCGGGCTCCCCGTTCGCGTGCGGACACTCAAGCAAGGCCTGCGAAATGATTGAATGGTGCCGTCTGTCTGCAGGGCTCTTAAGACCAATGTGCAGAATTGGAATTGATTCCTGCGTAGCGATGCACTCACACTGCATAACCTTGAAACGCACAGAGTAAGCGTAGCGCTCGACTGCGACTTTGTCCTCCGCATTGACAGGTGTGAAAAAGGTAAGCCTAGTAGCAGGAACTTCATGAGTGTTGCTGTAGCGCTTCCAGTGTTGCTCAGGTTTCTCAAGGGTGGTCCGCCTTGAGGCTGAGGGAAGGAGCGCACTAGTATCCTTAACGAAATACTCGATCAAAACTCCAGCGGTTGCCTGATCATAGGCGGTCCACAATGCGGCCTCATCAGAAGCAGGTATAACAACGTGCAGGGCAACCTCTTGAACTCCTTGACAATCGATGAAGGCGTGTCGCACATATGTGGGGGTAGCTCCGAGGCTTTGAATGAGATTGCGGCCTTGGTCAGCGTCTAGCGTGCCCTGCAAAGACTTGACTTGCAGGTGGATCTCTTTAACGACCGAAGGGCACACGCACTCAACGAAGTATGAACGGGTGGTGAGGTAAGTCCCCGCACAGTGTTTCCTCGGGACGAACTTATAGGCTCCACGGATTTTGCTTTCCGGTAAATCGATTGCGTTACGACGCAATGAATCAATGAACGCCTGGTAACGAAGTGGCGTTACCCTCAATGCCAGATGTTGCCTCACGACACATGCAAAGATGTTACACCGGTAAGCATGTCGCATGATTGCGTCAATATGTGGGCCTGGCTGTGTAGTGACCGGAATACTACACACAACTAAGGCTTGCAGCTGTTCAAAGGCGTCCATAGGAAGAGAAGTGGAGAGATGGCTGAGCACATCGGGGATACACCCCTATCACATGCCTCATTGGCCTGCGATATATAGGCCTCAACCAATTCAATAGCACTCGAAACAACACTCGCATCAAGTTGCTGATGTTTAATTCCGAACGTAAGCCCCTGCGTGCGGTCCTGTGTGGTTCTTCGAAAGAAGACCTGGTCTCGCAACTTGGCAAAGCCCATATAAAGCCAATCAGTGGCAATGTCGGCTGGCAAAAAGCCGACGGCAGCGCTTAATGAGATAAACCAAGTGACATTACCGGAATCCACATAACCCTCCTGCATGGGCCGCTCAGCATCATGCTGCCGAATCGTTACCCAGACAGGATAGGCTTCATTTGCTGGAGCACCGGGCTTCGCAGGCACAGGTGACGGGATAAGGTCTTGTTGATCTCTGAAATGATTGATCTGGACGTTGTAATCTGACGAGGGAAGATACTTCTTCCGAACATCATAATAGACGAGGTCTTGTGGGAAGCCCTTGGGGGTCGAATAAACAACCTTAACTTCGTTGGAGGCATCAACCAACGCTAAAACTTCCTTGACCCTTCGTGGTATGGGATCAATCATTACAATGCGCATGTAGGGCTTAATGGTCCCCGCCAACGCAGCAACATCTTCGATCCAAGATGTACAGACCCGGTCAATTCCTGCAGCAAAGGCCTCGCCTTCTTCTATAGCAGACGGGAAAGACGCAAACAAGACATCAATCTTTAGATGCATCACAACAAGTTTTTCAAGAAGATATCTCCAAAGCTCTTTGCACGATTCTCTGGCTGCTATGTCATGTGCAGTTATTCCGGCAGCTGTTAGCGCTTGAAGCCTCAAGCGACAATTCAGCTGTAAGTCTGTAGGGACACGCCTCAGTAGTCCACGGACTCCAGTACGACCGAAACCAAGAAAAGCCGACTGACGTATGTCAGAAGGAACAGAGAAACTTGCGAGAGGTAAATCCCTTTAGGAAAAGCCAGCGGACCCCTCCCGCCTTCACAGCAGAGAGTCCTTGTCAGGCTTGAGCCTTTTTTTCAGGTGCTCACGCACTCTTCTCAGATGCAGTCCGCCCGGTTTTGCGCACAACAGGCTTCAACTATCATTTGGACGTGGCAAAGGCTGTGGATAAATCGAACAAAACGCCGATTGACGTATGTCAGAGGGACCAAAACCTCCAAACAAAAAACTTCGAGGCGTTCGGCACAGAAAGCCCACTAATGAGTTTAAAAGGCCCTTCCACACTGCAAGACAGAAACTCAGAGATGCCACAGTCAAAACTTGAGCCCTCGAAAGCGAGGGGGCCACCAAACCAGAAACAAACCTTCTAGAGACGTACTCTCCGCCCATCCCACGACGACCACAAAGCTTCTCTTATAAATTGAGCCGAAACGCCTTTTTCGGAGCCAAAAGGGGCTATCTGTAAGTGTTGTCTGTACTGGGATTTCAAGCCAGGCAGACAACTTGACCTCGGCCCAGCAGCGCCCTTGCGCTCGCTGGACTGGACGTTGTGCAGTTCATGACTCTTGCATGCATACTTGGAAAGCTGGGTCTGGCAGATAGAACGCGCACAGGCAGACCAGACCAGTCTCAGCAAAAAAGGCGGCAGGCCAACCAGGCGTCCCTCGCAAAATCCACTTTGGGAAACTCCAAAGGTCTTTGCTGGCATGGATGATGCGCAACCGACACAGAAGCCGCAGAAGTTCCGCGTGGAGCCCAATATCCACAGCTGGCAGCGCAGCAGCACTTACCTCATGACATGCGCAGCCGACGAGATTCAGCCGCTGTGGGTGCAGGGATCAAACTTGCGACCCCAAAAATGGGGCCGTCTCGCGGCCCCAGAAAGGAGCCGCGAAATGCAGCCAACCTCCTCTAATATATTTGACTGGGAACTATAGAGGACCCAAAATTGGGGCCGCGTGGCGGCCCCCATTTTGGGGTCGCGAATTCCTTCATTCTGGGGCCCAAGCCCAAGTCCAAGCCCCTGCATTCCGGACTGCTACACACCGAGGCGACCCGCTCACGGCAGGCATCCAGTGTGAAAAAGACTCTCCAAGAACCAGAAATTTCCACAGACACGTGCTTGTGGAAGTGATTAACATGAGAGAAGCGCGCACAGTATGGCGAAAAATATCCAATGGCCGTCTCAAGTGCTTTGGTGGCGCGATCAAGAGAGCCTGCTCTCTGAGCGCCTGTCCCTCCACACGAGACCTAACAGACAGTTCTTTGTTCAACTCACGCCAGAGGTCGTACCCTGCAGCGGCACCGCCTTGACTCAACTCGACAAGCTTGGCTACGTCAACTCCTCGCTGAAAACCAGCGAGAGCCTGCTTCAAGAGGTGCCTTCCCCTTTGAGAGGCTGATCTGCTGAACCGAGCATAGGTTTTTGGAGTGTTCCGGAACCCAGGGTTCGAACTCCCGGGGGGCCCGGGGGGGGGGGGAGAACATATAACTCCGGAACTCAGGGTTGAACCCTGGGTTCGAACTTCTCGAACCCAGGTTGAACCTGGAGTTTGAACTCTATGTTCAAACCCTGGGTTCGGGAACTCTATGTTCGAACCCGGGGTTCGGGAACTCTATGTTCGAACCCTGGGTTCGGGAACTCTATGTTCGAACCCGGGGTTTGGAGAACTCCACGTTCGAACCCCGGGTTCGGGAACTCCTCCCCCCTTCCCAGAGAGTCCGAACCCTGTGTTCGGAACTCTATGTTCGAACCTGGGGTTTGGGGAACTCTATACCGGAACCCCGGGTTCCGGAACCCCCCCCCGTCCCCCAGCGAGTTCGAACCCTGGGTTCGGGAACTCTATGTTGGAACCCGGTGTTTGGGGAACTCTATGTTGGAACCTCGGGTTCTGGAATTCGTCCCCCCCTGGGGCGTTCGAACCCTGGGTTCCGGAACTCCACGTTTGGGGGGGCTGCGCCCCCCCCAACCCCCCCGCTGTTTTTAGAAGCTTGCCGAAAACAAAGAAAAAGACTGCCAATGACCAGTCCCTGCCACAAAAGAAGAAAAAGCCACACGAAACCGCTTTATGGGTGGTTTTTGCGAAGAAATATAAGAAAGACAAAACAAAGAAAAAGATTGTCAAGGAGGAGGAGTTGAAAAAGACTACCAAGGACCAGTCCCTGCCACAAAAGAAGAAGAAGCCACACGAAACCACTTTATGGGGGGTTTTGGCGAAGCAACTCAACTGCAAGCACAACAAAAGAATAGGAAGACACACGAAATCGCTAATGGGGGTTTTTGCGAAAAAATAAAATGAGAGAACAAGAAGCAAATGATACAAGAGTTCGAACTCTGGGTTCGGAAACTCCATGTTCGAACTCTGGGTTCGGAAACTTTATGTTCGAGACCTGGGTTTCAACTCCGACAGGGTTCGGAAACTCGTATGTTCAAACCCTGGGTTCAAACTCTTCGCCTTTCAGAGTTCAACTCCAGGTTTAACTCCAGTTCAAGAAGTTCAGAGTTGAGTTCAACTTGGAGTTCAACTCAAAGTTCGAACGCAGGATTCGGAGGGAACTTCGATGTTTGAACCCTGGGTTCGAGGCTCCGAACTCTTAGTTCGGAGTTCTAGAACCCTGGGTTCGGAACTCTAAGTTCCAAACCTTGGGTTCGAACACCCCCCCAAAAACCTATGTTGGCTGAACCTGAACACCGCTCTCCACAGCCTCTTGCAGTTCCTCCGCGTAGCGGTCGTCTAAAAGACACAGCCAGGAGGTCAGTTCTTCGCGGTAAGCGGTCCACGTGGAGATTTCCTCATGGCGCGATCTCATCTTGTCTGCTGCCAACTTTGGCAGGGACGGAATGTAGTTTTCCGCCCGTTGCTGCGCAAGCCTGTGTCCACATCCATCTTCACAACACCATCAGAGTCAACTCTGAAGGAGCCCAGAGCTGCAGCAGGCGTCTCTTGGTACGAACTCGCAGCAACGGGTGCTGCACTTGCGGCCGAACTTGCAGCATTCGCACTCGCAACGGCGAGCGTTTTCACCATCTCGGTGAGCTTGCGACTTGCAGACTCACTCAGAAGGATCGTGCCACCGGACCCAGGTTAACCACAAGTGGTGGTGCATGGGGTCAGCGGGGGGAAAGAACCTTAACGACGTAGTCGGCCAGCGGATTCGATGGAGTGTGGGCGGTGCTTGCAGTCCCAAGGAGATTTCTCAAGGAGAAGCAAGCCTAAAGGTGCCCGGAACAAGAACATCTGTTCGCGCAGCAATGGCAATTTGGAGCCGCCCTACAATCGACGCCAGAACCGCCTCCGGAGACGGTTTTGGGGAACGTCTGGTGGAGGACCGTTTGGAAGGTCGGGGCTTGTCCAAAGCAGCTGTGTGCTTGCCCTTGTTGCTGCTGCTGCTGCTGCAGCCAGCGGAATGCAACTGTGGAGGGCCGACCTGGCGAAGCCAGAATTGCTTGTGTTTTGCGGGCCTGGAAATGGGGTCGCCCGACAGCCCCATAACGTGGGCTTCGTCCTGGCAGTGCAGCGGGCTCGCCAGTTGACCCGCGCGGATTTTTGGTGTTCTTTCTGTGGATGGGAGTCGTAGTTCAAGCTCTGGGAAGTTGACCGACGTGGCTTCAACGTTTCCCTTTTGGTTTTGCAAACTCGTCGGCCAGACTATGCAGCTTTATGGAGGTAACCAAAACAGAGATCGTACAAAGACAGGGAAATTTTTCCAGAGGTGACTCCAGCGTTTCTGAATACAGCAGATCAAGCCATGCAGACTCTCTGTACTGCACAGGAACTGTGATGTGTCTTCGCAAAGTCTGCTGGAGCCTGGTCTAGGTTTCCAAACCATCGCCACAGTAGTCTTCTGGAGTTCTAGCATTGTGTCCTTGCGGATGGGCCATGTTCATCTTCTTTCTGTTCGTGGCTCGACGTTGTTGTGCTTTCGCCCTCCTCTGATCATATGGAGAACTCCTTGGTGGATGGCGTGGAGCGACTCATAAGCAGGAACGAAAAGATTTGAATGCTGCCAAAAAGGAGGCCACCAGCCATGTTCATCTTCTTTCTGTCTTTCAAAACGCCTTTTGGAGGCTGCCTGCTTGGGTTTGCTGATGGCCTCTGGGTTCCCAGGCCGAAGGAGCCTGGAGTGTCGTTTCTCTATCTGCCTACTGGATGTCCTCTGCGTAGCAGGACCTGTCCGGAACTTTCTGGCCTAATAGATTCTCTCTGGCAGAAAGTGTCCATGGCCTCTGGGTTCCCAGGCCGAAGGAGCCTGGAGTGTCGTTTCTCTATCTGCCTACTGGATGTCCTCTGCGTAGCAGGACCTGTCCGGAACTTTCTGGCCTAATGGATTCTCTCTGGCAGAAAGTGTCCGGAACCTCGTTGTTCCTTATATGGCCTAATCGATTCCCTGTGGCAGAAAAAATCAGGAACCTCGTTTTTCCATATGGCCTAATGGGTTCCCTCCGGCAGAAAGTGTCCCGAACCTTGTTTTTCCATATGGCCTAATGGATTCCCTATGGCAGAAAGTGTCCGGAACTTCGTTTTTCCATATGGCCTAATGGATTCCCTCTGGCAGAAAGTGTCAGGAACCTCGTTTTTCCATATGGCCTAATTGATTCCTGTGGCAGAAAGTGCCCGGAACCTCGTTTTTTTATATGGCCTAATGGATTCCTTATGACCTATCCTATGGCCTAACCTATGGCCTAATACACCTTCCCTATGACCTAATCATTTTCGCGTTTTAGGAATACAATCTTTTCTTTTCCCACACGGAAATGATTAGGTCATAGGGAAGGTGTATTAGGCCATAGGTTAGGCCATAGGATAGGTCATAAGGAATCCATTAGGCCATATGAAAAAACGAGGTTCCGGACACTTTCTGCCACAGGAACCCATTGGGCCATATGGAAAAACGAGGTTCCGGACACTTTCTGCCAGAGGGAATCCATTAGGCCATATGGAAAAACGAGGTTCCGGACACTTTCTGCCAGAGGGAATCCATTAGGCCATATGGAAAAACGAGGTTCCGGACACTTTCTGCCAGAGGAATCTGTTAGGCCATGACGTCGCGATGCTCGCAGCCTCTTCTGCTCCGTGTGAGTGACAAGATGAGTTTCCAACTCCGCATGTTTCCAGTCGGACAGTAGGCTTGCTGGGGATGCGAGAGCTTCCTCCAGACGGTAGGGGTTGGCAGGGTTCACAGACGCGACGTCATAGACTGTTGTGTTGCATGTACGGACCCCCCCCCCCTCCATTTCAATGATGTCGTCTGCTCGGAGGTGCGTGTCGTCTGCTTGCGCAGGGCTTTGTGGCCGTGCTGCTCCAAACATTGAGATTTGGGGGAGGGGGATGTGCCGCGGTGGCCTTGTCGGCGTGCCGGTGTCACAGCAGTACAACCGTTTCTGATGGTCAGGTTCTTGTCCGTTCGGAGGTCAGTGGCTTAAAATCTGGTCTTGTTCCAGCTACCCTCCCAATGCGTAGTTTCTGGGGACACATGGTGGTTCCCCCTCTGTATCGAGAAGGTCGGCGGATGCTACGGATTTTGAGAAATGCACTTAACTGCGGGACCCCCCCATTGCAAAACGGGGTTGCATCTTCATCTCCGTCAAATCTGTTGCTCTTTAAGTCAGTTCCATCATGTAATCGGAGTCTGGGATTGCTTCATGGTTGCTTGTCTCTTTTGGAACTTGCAGACTCGAGGTGCATGTTGCTGTCAAAAATCCACCTCTATGGCCTCAGCAGGCCTCAAGCGCCCGCAAGTGAAGCCTCGAAGGCCTTTGTGAAAGTGGTCAGCGCAGGCGGCTCCAAATGTGGGGTCGAATAGTCTGAGCAATTTTAGCTTCGCTTGAGTGGCCCCCCTCTGTGCGCGCTTCTCTCATGTTAATCACTTCCACAAGCACGTGTCTGTGGAAATTTCTGGTTCTTGGAGAGTCTTTTTCACACTGGATGCCTGCCGTGAGCGGGTCGCCTCGGTGTGTAGCAGTCTGGAATGCAGGGGCTTGGGCTTGGGCTTGGGCCCCAGAATGAAGGAATTCGCGACCCCAAAATGGGGGCCGCCACGCGGCCCCAATTTTGGGTCCTCTATAGTTCCCAGTCAAATATATTAGAGGAGGTTGGCTGCATTTCGCGGCTCCTTTTCTGGGGCCGCGAGACGGCCCCATTTTTGGGGTCGCAAGTTTGATCCCTGCACCCACAGCGGCTGAATCTCGTCGGCTGCGCATGTCATGAGGTAAGTTTGGGGAACGTCTGGTGGAGGACCGTTTGGAAGGTCGGGGCTTGTCCAAAGCAGCTGTGTGCTTGCCCTTGTTGCTGCTGCTGCTGCTGCAGCCAGCGGAATGCAACTGTGGAGGGCCGACCTGGCGAAGCCAGAATTGCTTGTGTTTTGCGGGCCTGGAAATGGGGTCGCCCGACAGCCCCATAACGTGGGCTTCGTCCTGGCAGTGCAGCGGGCTCGCCAGTTGACCCGCGCGGATTTTTGGTGTTCTTTCTGTGGATGGGAGTCGTAGTTCAAGCTCTGGGAAGTTGACCGACGTGGCTTCAACGTTTCCCTTTTGGTTTTGCAAACTCGTCGGCCAGACTATGCAGCTTTATGGAGGTAACCAAAACAGAGATCGTACAAAGACAGGGAAATTTTTCCAGAGGTGACTCCAGCGTTTCTGAATACAGCAGATCAAGCCATGCAGACTCTCTGTACTGCACAGGAACTGTGATGTGTCTTCGCAAAGTCTGCTGGAGCCTGGTCTAGGTTTCCAAACCATCGCCACAGTAGTCTTCTGGAGTTCTAGCATTGTGTCCTTGCGGATGGGCCATGTTCATCTTCTTTCTGTTCGTGGCTCGACGTTGTTGTGCTTTCGCCCTCCTCTGATCATATGGAGAACTCCTTGGTGGATCGCGTGGAGCGACTCATAAGCAGGAACGAAAAGCTTTGAATGCTGCCAAAAAGGAGGCCACCAGCCATATTCATCTTCTTTCTGTCTTTCAAAACGCCTTTAAAGGCTGCCTGCTTGGGTTTGCTGATGGCCTATGGGTTCCCAGGCCGAAGGAGCCTGGAGTGTCGTTTCTCTATCTGCCTACTGGATGTCCTCTGCGTAGCAGGACCTGTCCGGAACTTTCTGGCCTAATGGATTCTCTCTGGCAGAAAGTGTGTCGTTTCTCTATCTGCCTACTGGATGTCCTCTGCGTAGCAGGACATGTCCGGAACTTTCTGGCCTAATGGATTCTCTCTGGCAGAAAGTGTCCGGAACCTCGTTGTTCCTTATATGGCCTAATCGATTCCCTGTGGCAGAAAAAATCAGGAACCTCGTTTTTCCATATGGCCTAATGGGTTCCCTCCGGCAGAAAGTGTCCCGAACCTTGTTTTTCCATATGGCCTAATGGATTCCCTATGGCAGAAAGTGTCCGGAACTTCGTTTTTCCATATGGCCTAATGGATTCCCTCTGGCAGAAAGTGTCAGGAACCTCGTTTTTCCATATGGCCTAATTGATTCCTGTGGCAGAAAGTGCCCGGAACCTCGTTTTTTTATATGGCCTAATGGATTCCTTATGACCTATCCTATGGCCTAACCTATGGCCTAATACACCTTCCCTATGACCTAATCATTTTCGCGTTTTAGGAATACAATCTTTTCTTTTCCCACACGGAAATGATTAGGTCATAGGGAAGGTGTATTAGGCCATAGGTTAGGCCATAGGATAGGTCATAAGGAATCCATTAGGCCATATGGAAAAAACGAGGTTCCGGACACTTTCTGCCAGAGGGAATCCATTAGGCCATATGGAAAAACGAGGTTCCGGACACTTTCTGCCAGAGGGAATCCATAGGCCATATGGAAAAACGATGTTCCGGACACTTTCTGCCAGAGGAATCTGTTAGGCCATGACGTCGCGATGCTCGCAGCCTCTTCTGCTCCGTGTGAGTGACAAGATGAGTTTCCAACTCCGCATGTTTCCAGTCGGACAGTAGGCTTGCTGGGGATGCGAGAGCTTCCTCCAGACGGTAGGGGTTGGCAGGGTTCACAGACGCGACGTCATAGACTGTTGTGTTGCATGTACGGACCCCCCCCCCCTCCATTTCAATGATGTCGTCTGCTCGGAGGTGCGTGTCGTCTGCTTGCGCAGGGCTTTGTGGCCGTGCTGCTCCAAACATTGAGATTTGGGGGAGGGGGATGTGCCGCGGTGGCCTTGTCGGCGTGCCGGTGTCACAGCAGTACAACCGTTTCTGATGGTCAGGTTCTTGTCCGTTCGGAGGTCAGTGGCTTAAAATCTGGTCTTGTTCCAGCTACCCTCCCAATGCGTAGTTTCTGGGGACACATGGTGGTTCCCCCTCTGTATCGAGAAGGTCGGCGGATGCTACGGATTTTGAGAAATGCACTTAACTGCGGGACCCCCCCATTGCAAAACGGGGTTGCATCTTCATCTCCGTCAAATCTGTTGCTCTTTAAGTCAGTTCCATCATGTAATCGGAGTCTGGGATTGCTTCATGGTTGCTTGTCTCTTTTGGAACTTGCAGACTCGAGGTGCATGTTGCTGTCAAAAATCCACCTCTATGGCCTCAGCAGGCCTCAAGCGCCCGCAAGTGAAGCCTCGAAGGCCTTTGTGAAAGTGGTCAGCGCAGGCGGCTCCAAATGTGGGGTCGAATAGTCTGAGCAATTTTAGCTTCGCTTGAGTGGCCCCCCTCTGTGCGCGCTTCTCTCATGTTAATCACTTCCACAAGCACGTGTCTGTGGAAATTTCTGGTTCTTGGAGAGTCTTTTTCACACTGGATGCCTGCCGTGAGCGGGTCGCCTCGGTGTGTAGCAGTCTGGAATGCAGGGGCTTGGGCTTGGGCTTGGGCCCCAGAATGAAGGAATTCGCGACCCCAAAATGGGGGCCGCCACGCGGCCCCAATTTTGGGTCCTCTATAGTTCCCAGTCAAATATATTAGAGGAGGTTGGCTGCATTTCGCGGCTCCTTTTCTGGGGCCGCGAGACGGCCCCATTTTTGGGGTCGCAAGTTTGATCCCTGCACCCACAGCGGCTGAATCTCGTCGGCTGCGCATGTCATGAGGTAAGTTTGGGGAACGTCTGGTGGAGGACCGTTTGGAAGGTCGGGGCTTGTCCAAAGCAGCTGTGTGCTTGCCCTTGTTGCTGCTGCTGCTGCTGCAGCCAGCGGAATGCAACTGTGGAGGGCCGACCTGGCGAAGCCAGAATTGCTTGTGTTTTGCGGGCCTGGAAATGGGGTCGCCCGACAGCCCCATAACGTGGGCTTCGTCCTGGCAGTGCAGCGGGCTCGCCAGTTGACCCGCGCGGATTTTTGGTGTTCTTTCTGTGGATGGGAGTCGTAGTTCAAGCTCTGGGAAGTTGACCGACGTGGCTTCAACGTTTCCCTTTTGGTTTTGCAAACTCGTCGGCCAGACTATGCAGCTTTATGGAGGTAACCAAAACAGAGATCGTACAAAGACAGGGAAATTTTTCCAGAGGTTACTCCAGCGTTTCTGAATACAGCAGATCAAGCCATGCAGACTCTCTGTACTGCACAGGAACTGTGATGTGTCTTCGCAAAGTCTGCTGGAGCCTGGTCTAGGTTTCCAAACCATCGCCACAGTAGTCTTCTGGAGTTCTAGCATTGTGTCCTTGCGGATGGGCCATGTTCATCTTCTTTCTGTTCGTGGCTCGACGTTGTTGTGCTTTCGCCCTCCTCTGATCATATGGAGAACTCCTTGGTGGATCGCGTGGAGCGACTCATAAGCAGGAACGAAAAGCTTTGAATGCTGCCAAAAAGGAGGCCACCAGCCATATTCATCTTCTTTCTGTCTTTCAAAACGCCTTTAAAGGCTGCCTGCTTGGGTTTGCTGATGGCCTCTGGGTTCCCAGGCCGAAGGAGCCTGGAGTGTCGTTTCTCTATCTGCCTACTGGATGTCCTCTGCGTAGCAGGACCTGTCCGGAACTTTCTGGCCTAATAGATTCTCTCTGGCAGAAAGTGTCCATGGCCTCTGGGTTCCCAGGCCGAAGGAGCCTGGAGTGTCGTTTCTCTATCTGCCTACTGGATGTCCTCTGCGTAGCAGGACCTGTCCGGAACTTTCTGGCCTAATGGATTCTCTCTGGCAGAAAGTGTCCGGAACCTCGTTGTTCCTTATATGGTCTAATCGATTCCCTGTGGCAGAAAAAATCAGGAACCTCGTTTTTCCATATGGCCTAATGGGTTCCCTCCGGCAGAAAGTGTCCCGAACCTTGTTTTTCTATATGGCCTAATGGATTCCCTATGGCAGAAAGTGTCCGGAACTTCGTTTTTCCATATGGCCTAATGGATTCCCTCTGGCAGAAAGTGTCAGGACCCTCGTTTTTCCATATGGCCTAATTGATTCCTGTGGCAGAAAGTGCCCGGAACCTCGTTTTTTTATATGGCCTAATGGATTCCTTATGACCTATCCTATGGCCTAACCTCTGGCCTAATACACCTTCCCTATGACCTAATCATTTTCGCGTTTTAGGAATACAATCTTTTCTTTTCCCACACGGAAATGATTAGGTCATAGGGAAGGTGTATTAGGCCATAGGTTAGGCCATAGGATAGGTCGTAAGGAATCCATTAGGCCATATGAAAAAACGAGGTTCCGGACACTTTCTGCCACAGGAACCCATTGGGCCATATGGAAAAACGAGGTTCCGGACACTTTCTTCCAGAGGGAATCCATTAGGCCATATGGAAAAACGAGGTTCCGGACACTTTCTGCCAGAGGGAATCCATTAGGGCATATGGAAAAACGAGGTTCCGGACACTTTCTGCCAGAGGAATCTGTTAGGCCATGACGTCGCGATGCTCGCAGCCTCTTCTGCTCCGTGTGAGTGACAAGATGAGTTTCCAACTCCGCATGTTTCCAGTCGGACAGTAGGCTTGCTGGGGATGCGAGAGCTTCCTCCAGACGGTAGGGGTTGGCAGGTTTCACAGACGCGACGTCATAGACTGTTGTGTTGCATGTACGGACCCCCCCCCCCTCCATTTCAATGATGTCGTCTGCTCGGAGGTGCGTGTCGTCTGCTTGCGCAGGGCTTTGTGGCCGTGCTGCTCCAAACATTGAGATTTGGGGGAGGGGGATGTGCCGCGGTGGCCTTGTCGTCGTGCCGGTGTCACAGCAGTACAACCGTTTCTGATGGTCAGGTTCTTGTCCGTTCGGAGGTCAGTGGCTTAAAATCTGGTCTTGTTCCAGCTACCCTCCCATGCGTAGTTTCTGGGGACACATGGTGGTTCCCCCTCTGTATCGAGAAGGTCGGCGGATGCTACGGATTTTGAGAAATGCACTTAACTGCGGGACCCCCCCATTGCAAAACGGTGTTGCATCTTCATCTCCGTCAAATCTGTTGCTCTTTAAGTCAGTTCCATCATGTAATCGGAGTCTGGGATTGCTGCATGGTTGCTTGTCTCTTTTGGAACTTGCAGACTCGAGGTGCATGTTGCTGTCAAAAATCCACCTCTATGGCCTCAGCAGGCCTCAAGCGCCCGCAAGTGAAGCCTCGAAGGCCTTTGTGAAAGTGGTCAGCGCAGGCGGCTCCAAATGTGGGGTCGAATAGTCTGAGCAATTTTAGCTTCGCTTGAGTGGCCCCCCTCTGTATGATTTCTGATTTTGCTCGCTACCGCACGCTCGTTGCCAGCAAGTACCCAGACCTTGAACTGCAGCAGGCTGATGTTATCAGCTGCATCTTGAAGCACCTTCATGATGATTGCAAGAAGTACCTTTTGTTGCATGGGTCTTTGACAACGTTGGAGCAGCTTGAGCGCGGTTTGGTTTTCTATGATGAGCAGCTTCGTGTTTTGAACTTTCACAAGGAAGCCTCGAACGCCAAGGGCTTTGCAGCTTTTGGTGGTGACCGTTCTGAAAAGGGTGAGCCCAAGGGTGGCGAGCCCAAGGGAAAAGGTCATGGAAAAGGCCAAGGCAAGCATGGTGATAAAGGCAAAGGCAAAGACAAAGGAGGAAAGGGAAAGGACAAAGGCAAAGATGGCAAGAAGGGCGGAAGGCCACGATCTGCAACGCCGGCTCCTGGAAAGAAGAAGCCGGGCACTTGCAATTACTGCCACAAGCCGGGCCATTGGGCCAACGAGTGCAGGAAGAGGATTGCCGATGAGAAGGCTGCTGCGACAGCAGCGGCGGCAACAGAGAGTGCCGCTCCCAAGGTGGCCCCTCCTGCACCTTCCTCGACTGCGGCGCCAGCTCCCACTGCTCCAAAGGGTGCTGGGAAGATTGGCAAAGCGGCCCTCCTTATGTCGTCACTGTTGCCCGCGGCAGGGCAGATTTCTGAAGCAATGCCTGAGAGGGGACAGTTTTTCACCATGACTGCCTTGATTTTCACGTTTTTCATGTTTTGCATGGTAGGATGCTTGATTTGTCGGTTGGTTGCATTCTTGAGTAGCCCACGGCAGTCATGTTTCACGTATGCTTGCGTAGCCGTAGCAGTGATTGCTTTGAGCCTTGCTTCCGCGCCGCAGCCTCAGCTTCGGGATCGGTCTTCAGAGTGCCTTGCTTTTCCAACTTTGGCACTTCCTGCAGTCACTAGGGACGACCCCTCGTATCTCTTGATTGATAGCGGTGGGAGTGTTCACCTTGTTTCGCAAGACATGCTTGGAGTGACTGCGAAGCTGATCCAAGAGCTTGAGGTTGAGCCTCTCTTTGTAAGTGTCGCCAACGACCAGACTATGGAGATAACTAGGTATGGGTTGCTAGAGCTTTGGTTCCCTTGTTTCGAAGAGGGGCCCTCTGGAACCCAAACTTACAGAGAGATTCGAGTGCAGCTGGAAGCGTATATTGCTCCCAATTCGATAAGCATCCTTAGCTCAGGCATCTTGCAGTCCTTAGGCTTTAGGATCTTTCATTATGACTATGATCATCAGTTACACGTAGCCTATCCTCCGGGTGGTCTGCGCTTTGAGACAGAATTGTACGCCAACACGTCGTGGTTGAAAGCTTGCACCTATGTAGAGCCAGATCCTTCTATGCTTGTTTTGCAAAGTGAAGAGAAGGGAAGCGTAGGCAGTGCAGTTTCGTCGGTTGCCTCGTCTCACCCCTTAGGAGAAGTAGGATCTAGGAGTGTAGGTAGCTTGTGCGTCGGTCGGTCGGTTGCGTCTTCTCACCTTTTAGGTCCCGGCAGTGAATACCCCGAAGCCCAAAGCCGCTCATGCTCGGAAGGACAAATAGGGTGTGTAAGGCGTGATGTCTGGTTCGAATCCGGACCAAGAGATGGAGGACCAGGACATGGAGAACTCGACCTTCCGGGTTCAAAGGTTGCCGGCGGAGCAGACGGAGCTCTCCAACGACGTGGCGCTGCCGACTCCGGTCTCTTCCCCGGAATTGTCTCCTCACCTCACAGAGCCGGACCTGCCGACAGCAGAGGTGGAAGAGAGTCCGCCGATGAGTTTTGCGAGCCTTTTCGAAATCAGCCCGGTGGAGCCGCCGAGTCCGTTGATTCTGCCAGGATCGGAGACTTCTCCCCGCGGCGCTCTTACGAAGGCTGGTGCCAAGGCACTGGCCAGGCAAGACTCTCCAGACAGCCCGGTCGTGACTACTCCTGTGTACGCATGGCATGGGAGGGTGGCTCCTCTCAAGCCACCCATGCCAGAGCCGGATACAACTCCTATGCCTCCCGTGCCGGAGCCGAGCACGGTCCCTATGAGCGTGGAAGCACAGGAGGAGGAGACGGACGAGGACGAGTGTTGGGGCAACTGGAGACCAACGTCGAGCACCACAGCCTCCAACATTGCTCCTGGCTCGGGTGCGCCCGCAGCCAGCTCCCAGGGCGCCGTTATGCAGGAGAAAATTGCGGATCTAGCCCAGTTCAGCCAGCGAAAGGAGGCAGGGGTGTTGTCCGCGATACGTGGGGCACAGCAGCCTGTGACTCCACCGAAGACCCCAGGCTCAACAGCTATGGTGCCAAGTACGCCCCCAAAGGGGCCAGCCACACCACCGAAGTCTCCGATTACACCACCAAAGGGGCCAACTACACCGCCGAAGTCGCCTATTACGCTCCCGAAGGAGCCTATGGCAACACCGAAGACGCCGAGTACGCCTCCAGTGGCACCTGTGGTTTCCCCGAAGCCGCCGGCAAGGGCAGTGAACATTTGGACAGTGACACCGCCGCCGCCAAAGAGGGTGGTCGCAAAGGGCAAGGCGAGGACGGCTTCCGCGCCAAAGGCGCCAAAGGGGACGCCACCAAAGACTACGAAGCTCCAGGAGGAGCCGCCGAAAGCCCCCACGGCACCAGCTTCAACGCCAGGGGGGGACACAGAGCCACCGGAGGTTCCCACGACACTATCTACAACGCCGGTGGGGACCACATCTACAGCGGTACCTCCGGAGGTGCCAAGTCAGCTACGCCACATGCCTTTTTCGGCCATAGAAGGAGTGCGCCTCGGCTTCATGGACACGGAGGATGCCGCGACCTTCGCCCGCAGAGCGGCCCTTGCAAAAGCAGCAGCCTCAAAGGAGAAGGGGAAGGCCCCGAGACCACCGGCGCCACCGCCGGCGCCACCGTTGGTGGAGAATACGCCGGAGCCTCCTCGAGTTCCAGCTCAAAGGTCGGTGCCAGCAACAATGCAGATGCAGGTGCCCATACATTTTCCCGTGCACATGCAGGTTCCCATGCAGATGCAGGTTCCTATGCAGATTCCGGTGCCCATGCAGATGCACGTGCCCCCGCAGATCCCCATGGATTACCGCTACAGGCCCTATCCGGCCCGACCGACCACAGCACCGAGGCCGAGTACAGTACCAGTGGCGCCGAGTTCAGCGCCGATGCCAACGCCCACAGCAGCGCCTTCTCTCCGGGCGCCATTTCCAACATCAAGGCCGTCGTTCATGCCGCCGGCAGCCACACCAAGGCCTACAACAAAGAAGCTGATGCCGGCATCCAAGCATGTGCCAAAGCCACGGAACACACACTACCACATCGATTACACGGACCCGGCGATGATGAGTGTGGCGCCGCCGACCAGTATGGCAACGGCAGCGAAACCGGCACCTTTGGTTCCTCCGCTTGTAGACCTCGAAGAGGTCGAGGCAATCAGCAGCGACAGCGACCTGTAACTTTAGCCGCTCTTGGGCAGCAGCCAAAAGAGAGAGCTCGTGAAGTTCTCTTGCAGAGTGCCGCTGTCAGAGAAGTGCTGCCGGTAGGTTGCCCAGCGTGTGTTCAGCTAGGTAGTCCAGCTTGCGTGCAGGTAGGTTGCCCAGCTTGTGTTCCGGTAGGTAGTCTAGCTTGCGTGCAGGTAGGTTGCCCAGCTTGTGTTCCGGTAGGTAGTCTAGCTTGCTTGCAGGTCGGTCGTGCAGCCTGCGTGCCAGTAGGTAGTTCAGCGTGCATGTCGGTCGGTCGCCCCTTGCTTGATTCAGGTGATGTGGGTGGTGCCATTGGTGTTGAAGAGCTAGAGCAGCTTTTTGATGATGATGGTGATGACCGTGAAGGGTTAGAGAGAACCACCCCGAACAACACCAAACCCCCGGTAGACCCTGAAGAAGCTCTCCCCGAAAACATCGGTGCCGAAGCTAGATTGCGCCACCAACGTCAGGGTCATACCCCCTACTGGGGTGGCTGTCCTAGCTGTGTAAGGTCTAAAAGGCTAGCGCCCTCCCGAACACGCAAAAGTGTCGACCCACTTGAGGTACAGATGGATCAATACTGGTATCGAGGCATCCGATTGATCGCTGTGGTCCACGTGCCGACATATTGTATAGGGACAGCTGCGACTTGTGTGGGAGATAACCGAAAGGTCACGGTGGGTAAGCTAGTCAGATTCCTCAAATCATTCGGCCTTAAAGAGGTTCATGTTGTGCACGACGGGGAACCGCTTGTAGCAGCTATGGCAGCCGAGGTCGTTGAGGTTACAGGTGGGAGTTCAGTTTCTACGAAAACCTCGCCTAACAGACACGCCCCGGTAGCTGAGAGAGCGATCCGAACGCTTAAAGAAACAGCTTTGGCCAACGAGCTTCATGCTAAGGGTGTGAGTGGTTTGAAACTGTTGGCTAATGAGGAAGCGATGGAACTGCTTCACAGCCATGCTGCTGCTTCACACAACCGGTTTGGAACGTCACAGGGTCAAATGTTGAGTCCTTTGCAGCGAGCTTTGGGTGAGAGTCACACGCCTCACTTGTTGTTTCCTTTCGCTTGCATCATGTACATTCAGCCCCCAGAACACCTTGCATCACAAGTTGATGGTCGATACGACATTGGTGCCTATCTCGGCCCCGTGATTGGTGGGCAAGGTCATCACTGCATGATCAGACTCTCAAATGGGTCTATGAAAAGATGCGTCGCCCGGGCTCTCAAGATGGCCTACCCAGTGACGTTCTCGTCGAACTTGTTACCCACTATCGCCGAGGCTAATCCTGATGAGCCTGATTATGAAAGCCTACCAGGGGTGGTCCTACCGAGGAAAGCAATCCCGTTGCCGCAACCGGCGCCTGAATGGCTTGAAAACAACAAAACGGCACGTTGTCCGGGATGCTTAGGTAGATCGCGCTTCCACTCTAGGCGTTGCAAAGTTCGCTTTCATGATTACATCAGGGATACGCTCGGTGATCTTGACAATCCTGAACAGCAACAAGCCCCTGAAAAGCCTCAAGTAAAAATCAACCCGAACCCTGAAGTTGTGGAGTTTGAAGAAGAGAGCTTGGACTACGAACCCAGTCTTCCTGGGTCTCCTGTTCCTGAGGATCTGCAGCACCTGGTGCCCGAACCCTCACAAGCAGCCCAAGACCCTGAGCTCCCTCAGGAGTATCTCCCTGGTGGGGACGTTGAGATGGATCAGGTTGATATGGACGACTACACTGTGCCCATGGATGTTGCTCAGGTCCCGGATGTCCTTGACAGTGCGAGCATGCCTCAGTACATGTTCTCAGTGATTCCGGACCAGAAGCATCACCTGAGTCCTGTTGATTACGGTGAGGTCGGCTTGTTTGCTGCTCAGCTTAAGAGAAAAGCACCCGCTCAGCACAGTAACCCCGATGAGGGGGTAGACATGCCTTTCGGTGATCGGGAGGTGTGGGTCATCAAGCCCACTTCTGTGGTTGATGATGTCAGTGGCTTGCCTTTGGATCCTGAGAAAACGTGGGTTGGCATGCAGAAAGAGGTGTCTGATATGCACAACTTGGGTGTCGGCAACGCCCGCACCTATGATGAGATTAAGACCCACTGCCAGGAGACAGGTGCCAAGATCATTAAGTCGCGTTTTGTCTTCACTGACAAGGTTGATGTTGACGATCAGCACATTGTGCGTGCGCGCCTGGTTGCAAAAGACTTTGCTTTCAATCAACCTTCGGCGCTTGACTTGGGCATTGCGAGCCAGACTGCTTCTGTGGAGGCCTTCAAGGCTTTCAGCTGTCGTGTTGTCCAGGATACGCTTGTCCTTTGGGGACTTGACGTTTCGACTGCCTTCTTGTATGCCAAGTTGGTTCTTGATACCGTGCTTGAGTTGCCGGAATGCTTTCAGAACCTTGATGGCTCTAAGGTTTACGTCATCCTGGAGAAAGCCATATATGGCTTGAGATCGGCAGGCCTTTCGTGGCAGAAGCATCTTGCTGGACTTCTTGCTGAGGTGGGATTGTTTCCTTCTCTTATTGAACCTACGTTGTACAAAGGGTATTGGGGAGACATCCTTGTGCTTTGTCTTGTGTACGTCGACGACATCTTGCTAGCCACAAGAACGAAAGAGGCAAACCAACAGCTTCTAGACTTCCTCATGGGCCGTCTTCAGGTCAAGTTGACTGGACGCTTGGATGAGGACGGCAGGATCGGATTCCTAGGCCGTGAGATAATCAAGCGTGGCCATGAGATCTTGTTGGCTGTGAAGAAAGAATACGTCGATTCGATCTTCGAGGCTTTTGGGTGGAGCCAGGAGAACCGCAGGAAGATGAAGCCCTGCACTGCACCACCAGACGTCCGATCGATCCTTGACAAGGAAGACCCCGAGAAGCCCTCCGAAGAGCTCTCCCCTGAAGCCGCGAGCCGCTTTAGAAGCACCCTAGGGAAACTAGGCTGGCTTGTGCAAACCACAGGGGGTTTGTGTTATTTTCACTCCATGCTGTCTAGAGGTCAAGCCTGTCCGCGCGCTGTGCATGAGGATTGTATGCGTAAAGTGCTCCGTTGGCTTTTGGAGGTTCCCGATCTTGTTCAGGTCTTTCAGAAGGACTCCAAAGCTCAACCTGGGACTGCAACCCTCGTTGTGGATTCAGCGACGCTAATTGGGCCTCTGAGCGCTCTACTGGACGGAAGAGCACCAGCGGAGGAGTGATTTACCTGAATGGGAATTGTATCAAGACTTACTCGAGGCTCCAGCCTATCGTAGCACTCTCCCGTGCGGAGTCTGAGCTTTTCGCTATGGTTGAGATGGCGCGCGAGCTTGTAGGATTGGGGCAGCTTTTGGGCCACCTTTTCGAAAGCGTTGCGCAACCCCTATACCTGCCTACGGACAGCTCTGCCGCTCGCCAAGTCAGTATGATGTCCGGCTTCCTGAGAAGGATGCGTCATGTGGACCTTCGTCTTTGCTACTTGCAGGATAAGGTTGAGAACGGCGAGCTCCTGGTTACACACGTCCCAGGAACGGATAACGTCGCCGACTTGCAAACAAAGAACTTGAGTGTCGCGCAAACTTGGTATCATATAGGACAGTTGTGTCTTGAGGAACGTCTCACCCGTAGTGACTATCTTCGAGGTGATGCGCCCCCGGTCCGTTGCCTTGTTTTTGCCGCGTTCAAAGGTCTGTTTTCTGCAAGCGTCGATGATCCTTGGAGTGTGTTGGTTGGTCGTTGTCGGTTGCAGACACCGCATTACATTGTGATGGTCGAGTTCTGCACCTCTGGAGAAGCCTGGTTGACTAAGCATGCTAGCCACTATGGCATCCATGCTATTCCCGTGACGGAAGAAACGGATGGGACTCTTCCGGAGACCATCGAGCTCATTGAGCACGCCCTTCGTTCGGCACACCGTCGGAACATGCATGTTGTTGTGTGGGCCTCGACGCCCTGTACCGGTGGTTCGCCTTGGCAGCGCTATCACCAAGCCCGATCTGCAGATCACTATGATGAAAGGATGAAAGGACTCTTCACAGTCCACAGAAAGCTCTGGAAGAGCTTCTTGAAGCTAGTCAACACATCTGATTCGGCAACTTGGGTCATTGAATGGCCGCAACGTTGTGCTTACTGGGGATGGTCCGCTACGAAGTCATTCCTTAAGATCAATCCGCATGAGACCGCTCTTGTGCATGGCTGCGCCTGCGGTATGGTTTGAATGGACGCACTTCCTGTGAAGAAGGTTTGGAGGTTGTGCTCGAACAGTCATGTTCTCATTCACTGCATGGATAAATTAAAGTGCCCTGGAAACCACGAGAATAGTAAGATGTTCGTTCTGAAGAACACCCAGCACTACCCCGAAGCTTTTGCTCACACAGCTCTTAGGGCTTTGAGTGCTTGGTAGGTGCTGACGCCTCTTTGTACAGCCGCAGCCGTTTTTGGAAGAGCCATAAAACTCTCGTGGACCGTGAGAAGATCTACGAGCCCAATACGCAACAGCAGCCACTGGACCGGTACCTTTTCTCGACGACAGGTTCATGAGGGGGAGTTGATTTTCAATCCTATAATGGTGCCCCTGTGTCTCGCCAAGGTCAGGAACACTTTCTGTTTTCTCCTTAGTGAGTTTTAGAGAACCTTAGGTGTAGTTGTGAACGGTAGGAGTAGGGAAAAGTTGTCTGTCTGTCGGTCGCTGCGCTCACGCTTCCTGTCTCACCTTGCGGTGAAAGTTATCAGTGTCAGAAGCGTGTCCAACCGGAGTTTTCCTCACGAGTTTTCACGAAGAATGGTGTTTCCCTAAACTTTCCTGAAGCATGATGAACATCAGAGTGTTTTCAGTTTGTTTGCTGTGAGAGCGGACTTCTAGACGAAGTCCGGGGAACACCTGGGCCGTGTAGCAGAGTTGCCAGTGCAGAGAAGCCGTTAGGAGTCCTTAGGACTTACCTCGGAAGTGAGTGTGCTGAAGTCTCTGTCCGCGCCCCGTTTCACTTGGCTCAAGGCTCAAGACTTGCGCTGCGTGACAAGCGCGTGGTGAACAGTTGGTTGCGACGAAAGGTGTAAAAGTGCTGTTAGCTTTCACTGCTGTAGCCTTGCGTGACGTAGTCAGTCAGTCGGCTTGCACCTCCTTTTACTAAACCTAGAAGTGTGCCTCAAGGCGCGTTTGGGTTTTAACGTCTAATACCAGTTGCAGCATTTAAAGCGGCAGTCCTCATCTTGTCTTGAACCACCTCGTAACGGACCCGAAGTTCCACGTCAAGCAGAAAACGTGGCAGAATTGAACATTAACTGAACTAAGCGGATTTTGCAAGGGGATAGGGTTTAAAACCTTGAATACCTACGCTCTAAAAGCTTTAAGGCCTTGGGTTTCTGAGGGCTTAAATTGGAGCTTCTCAGAGGTTTCTAACTGAGTTGGACGAATGTTTTAGAGGTTTGATGAAGGGAGTTGATTTTCAATCCTATAATGGTGCCCCTGTGTCTCGCCAAGGTCAGGAACACTTTCTGTTTTCTCCTTTGTGAGTTTTAGAGAACCTTAGGTGTAGTTGTGAACGGTAGGAGTAGGGAAAAGTTGTCTGTCTGTCGGTCGCTGCGCGCACGCTTCCTGTCTCACCTTGCGGTGAAAGTGATCATTACCAGAAGCGTGTCCAACCGGAGTTTTCCTCACGAGTTTTCACGAAGAACGGTGTTTCCCTGAACTTTCCTGAAGCATGATGAACATCAGAGTGTTTTCAGTTTGTTTGCTGTGAGAACGGACTTCTAGACGAAGTCCGGGGAGCACCTGGGCCATAGAACAGAGTTACCAGTGCAGAGAAGCCGTTATGAGTCCTTAGGACTTACCGCGGAAGTGAGTGTGCTGAAGTCTCTGTCTGCGCCCGTTTCACTTTGGCTCAAGACTTGCACTGCGTGACAAGCGCGTGGTGAACAGTTGGTTGCGACGAAAGGTGTAAAAAGTGCTGTTAGCTTTCACTGCTGTAGCCTTGCGTGACGTAGTCAGTCAGTCGGCTTGCACCTCCTTTTACTAAACCTAGAAGTGTGCCTCAAGGCGCGTTTGGGTTTTAACGTGGTAGCGGAGCTCAAGGTTGCTCCTCAGAGCCATGGACCCACGAGCCGAGCCTAGCCGCGACCGTTCCCCAAGCGGACGGAGTTCAGGGCGAAGTGCTAGTCGTGCCAGTGGAGTTTCTTCTGGCTTTCCCTCAACCCCTCGAGAGTTGAGTGCCCCTGGCTCGCGGACTCGTGGAAGGTCCCTCCCTGCTCGGAACAGTCCGACAGCACACCGGCCTGTGAGTAGACCCAGACCTCTTGTGAGTGCAGGTCAAGTGCCTCAGGTGCCTTTTCCACAGGTGCCTCAACAGGTTCCTTTGCAGCAGGGTTTTCAGCAGCAGCAGCAGCCTCAGTTTGGAACGCAACCGACTTTCCCTCACGGAGGAGGGAATCCGCAGCAGGCATCTGTGCCTAGTCCAGAAGACAACACTGTCAACCTTTTCAGGCAGATGTTGCAAGCCCAGGATGAACAGATCCGAGCTCAGCAGGGCCATATTTCGCAGCTCACCGAGATGGTGAAGACGCTCGCCGTTGCGAGTGCAAACGCTGCAAGTTCGGCCGCAAGTGCAGCTCCTGTTGCTGCAAGTTCGTCCCAAGGGACGCCCGCTGAAGCGCTTGGAAGCCTGGGTGCCATCAGAGTTGACTCTGATGGTGTTGTGAAGATGGATGTGGACACAGGCTTGCGCAGCAACAGGGCGGAAAACTACATTCCGTCCCCCAAAGTTGGCAGCAGACAAGATGAGATCGCGCCATGAAGAAATCTCCACGTGGACCGCTTACCGCGAAGAACTGACCTCCTGGCTGTGTCTTTTAGACGACCGCTACGCGGAGGAACTGCAAGAGGCTGTGGAGAGCGGTGTTCAGGTTCAGCAGATCAGCCTCTCAAAGGGGAAGGCCGCTCGTTCCACTAAGCTGTGGTACCTCTTGAAGCAGGCTCTCGCTGGTTTTCAGCGAGGAGTTGACATAGCCAAGCTTGTCGAGTTGAGTCAAGGCGGTGCCGCTGCAGGGTACGACCTCTGGCGTGAGTTGAACAAAGAACTGTCGGTTAGGTCTCGTGTGGAGGGACAGGCGCTCAGAGAGCAGGCTCTCTTGATCGCGCCACCAAAGCACTTGAGACGGCCATTGGATATTTTTCGCCATATGATTTCTGATTTTGCTCGCTACCGCACGCTCGTTGCCAACAAGTACCCAGACCTTGAGCTGCAGCAGGCTGATGCTATCAGCTGCATCTTGAAGCACCTTCATGATGATTGCAAGAAGTACCTTTTGTTGCATGGGTCTTTGACAACCTTGGAGCAGCTTGAGCGCGGTTTGGTTTTCTATGATGAGCAGCTTCGTGTTTTGAACTTTCACAAGGAAGCCTCGAACGCCAAGGGCTTTGCAGCTTTTGGTGGTGACCGTTCTGAAAAGGGTGAGCCCAAGGGTGGCGAGCCCAAAGGAAAAGATCATGGAAAAGGCCAAGGCAAGCATGGTGATAAAGGAAAAGGCAAAGACAAAGGAGGAAAGGGAAAGGACAAAGGCAAAGGTGGCAAGAAGGGCGGAAGGCCACGATCTGCAACGCCGGCTCCTGGAAAGAAGAAGCCGGGCACTTGCAATTACTGCCACAAGCCGGGCCATTGGGCCAACGAGTGCAGGAAGAGGATTGCCGATGAGAAGGCTGCTGCGACAGCAGCGGCGGCAACAGAGAGTGCCGCTCCCAAGGTGGCCCCTCCTGCACCTTCCTCGACTGCGGCGCCAGCTCCCACTGCTCCAAAGGGTGCCGGGAAGATTGGCAAAGCGGCCCTCCTTATGTCGTCACTGTTTCCCGCGGCAGGGCAGATTTCTGAAGCAATGCCTGAGAGGGGACAGTTTTTCACCATGACTGCCTTGATTTTCACGTTTTTCATGTTTTGCATGGTAGGATGCTTGATTTGTCGGTTGGTTGCATGCTTGAGTAGCCCACGGCAGTCATGTTTCACGTATGCTTGCGTAGCCGTAGCAGTGATTGCTTTGAGCTTTGCTTCCGCGCCGCAGCCTCAGCTTCGGGAGCGGTCTTCAGAGTGCCTTGCTTTTCCAACTTTGGCACTTCCTGCAGTCACTAGGGACGACCCCTCGTATCTCTTGATTGATAGCGGTGGGAGTGTTCACCTTGTTTCGCAAGCCATGCTTGGAGTGACTGCGAAGCTGATCCGAGAGCTTGAGGTTGAGCCTCTCTTTGTAAGTGTCGCCAACGACCAGACTATGGAGATAACTAGGTATGGCTTGCTAGAGCTTTGGTTCCCTTGTTTCGAAGCGGGGCCCTCTGGAACCCAAACTTACAGAGAGATTCGAGTGCAGCTGGAAGCGTATATTGCTCCCAATTCGATTTGCATCCTTAGCTCAGGCATCTTGCAGTCCTTAGGCTTTAGGATCTTTCATTATGACTATGATCCTCAGTTACACGTAGCATATCCTCCGGGTGGTCTGCGCTTTGAGACAGAATTGTACGCCAACACGTCGTGGTTGAAAGCTTGCACCTATGTAGAGCCAGATCCTTCTATGCTTGTTTTGCAAAGTGAAGAGAAGGGAAGCGTAGGCAGTGCAGTTTCGTCGGTTGCCTCGTCTCACCCCTTAGGAGAAGTAGGATCTAGGAGTGTAGGTAGCTTGTGCGTCGGTCGGTCGGTTGCGTCTTCTCACCTTTTAGGTCCCGGCAGTGAATCCCCCGAAGCCCAAAGCCGCTCATGCTCGGAAGGCCAAATAGGGTGTGTAAGGCGTGATGTCTGGTTCGAATCCGGACCAAGAGATGGAGGACCAGGACATGGATAACTCGACCTTCCGGGTTCAAAGGTTGCCGGCGGAGCAGACGGAGCTCTCCAACGACGTGGCGCTGCCGACTCCGGTCTCTTCCCCGGAATTGTCTCCTCACCTCACAGAGCCGGACTTGCCGACAGCAGAGGTGGAAGAGAGTCCGCCGATGAGTTTTGCGAGCCTTTTCGAAAGCAGCCCGGTGGAGCCGCCAAGTCCGTTGATTCTGCCAGGATCGGAGACTTCTCCCCGCGGCGCTCTTACGAAGGCTGGTGCCAAGGCACTGGCCAGGCAAGACTCTCCAGACAGCCCGGTCGTGACTACTCCTGTGTACGCATGGCGTGGGAGAGTGGCTCCTCTCAAGCCACCCATGCCAGAGCCGGATACAACTCCTATGCCTCCCGTGCCGGAGCCGAGCACGGCCCCTATGAGCGTGGAAGCAGAGGAGGAGGAGACGGACGAGGACGAGTGTTGGGGCAAATGGAGACCAACGTCGAGCACCACAGCCTCCAACATTGCTCCTGGCTCGGGTGCGCCCGCAGCCAGCTCCCAGGGCGCCGTTATGCAGGAGAAAATTGCGGATCTAGCCCAGTTCAGGCAGCGAGCCAGCGAAAGGAGGCAGGGGGTGTTGTCCGCGATACGTGGGGCGCAGCAGCCTGTGACTCCACCGAAGGCCCCAGGCTCAACAGCTATGGTGCCAAGTACGCCTCCAAAGGGGCCAGCCACACCACCGAAGTCTCCGATTACACCACCAAAGGGGCCAACCACACCGCCAAAGAGCCCGCCAAAGAGTCCGCCAAAGGCCGCGCCAGCGCCGCCCAACATCTGGACAGCACCACCTCCACCGAGGGCCGCTCCGAAGGCTGCCGCTCCAAAGGTTCCAAAAGCAGCGGTTCCAAAGCCGCCGAAGGGTCCAAAAGCAGCGGTTCCAAAGCCGCCGAAGGGTCCGAAAGCAGCGATTCCAAAGCCGCCGAAGGGCACGACTACAACAACGCTGGCTCCTTTGACAACGCCGGCCCCTGTGGCAACGCCGGTGCCAACAACAACACCTCCGGTGGCGACGGTGGATCCTGTGGTGCCGACGAGGCACATGCCTTTTTCGGCCATAGAAGGAGTGCGCCTCGGCTTCATGGACACGGAGGATGCCGCGACCTTCGCCCGCAGAGCGTCCCTTGCAAAAGCAGCAGCCTCAAAGGAGAAGGGGAAGGCCCCGAGACCACCGGCGCTACCGCCGGCGCCACCGTTGGTGGAGAATACGCCGGAGCCTCCTCGAGTTCCAGCTCAAAGGTCGGTGCCAGCAACAATGCAGATGCAGGTTCCTATGCAGATTCCGGTGCCCATGCAGATGCACGTGCCCCCGCAGATCCTCATGGATTACCGCTACAGACCCTATCCGGCCCGACCGACCACAGCACCGAGGCCGAGTACAGTACCAGTGGCGCCGAGTTCAGCGCCGATGCCAACGCCCACAGCAGCGCCTTCTCTCCGGGCGCCATTTCCAACATCAAGGCCGTCGTTCATGCCGCCGGCAGCCACACCAAGGCCTATAACAAAGAAGCTGATGCCGGCATCCAAGCATGCGCCAAAGCCACGGGCGGTGGTGGGCGTTCACTACACCATCGAGATGCCCACGCCAGAGGAAATATTTGTGGCGCCGCCGACCAGTATGGCAACGGCAGCGAAACCGGCACCTTTGGTTCCTCCGCTTGTAGACCTCGAAGAGGTCGAGGCAATCAGCAGCGACAGCGACCTGTAACTTTAGCCGCCCTTGAGCAGCAGCCAAAAGAGAGAGTTCGTGAAGTTCTCTTGCAGAGTGCCGCTGTCAGTGAAGTGCTGCCGGTAGGTTGCCCAGCGTGTGTTCAGCTAGGTAGTCCAGCTTGCGTGCAGGTAGGTTGCCCAGCTTGTGTTCCGGTAGGTAGTCTAGCTTGCGTGCAGGTAGGTTGCCCAGCTTGTGTTCCGGTAGGTAGTCTAGCTTGCTTGCAGGTAGGTCGTGCAGCCTGCGTGCCAGTAGGTAGTTCAGCGTGCATGTCGGTCGGTCGCCCATTGCTTGATTCAGGTGATGTGGGGGGTGCCATTGGTGTTGAAGAGCTAGAGCAGCTTTTTGATGATGATGGTGATGACCGTGAAGGGTTAGAGAGAACCACCCCGAACAACACCAAACCCCCGGTAGACCCTGAAGAAGCTCTCCCCGAAAACATCGGTGCCGAAGCTAGATTGCGCCACCAACGTCAGGGTCATACCCCCTATTGGGGTGGCTGTCCTAGCTGTGTAAGATCTAAAGGGCTCTCACCCGCCCGAACACGCAAAAGTGTCGACCCACTTGAGGTGCAGATGGATCAATACTGGTATCGAGGCATCCGTTTGATCGCTGTGGTGCACGTACCGACGTATTGTGTAGGCACAGCTGCTACCTATGCAGGAGATTACCGAAAAGTTACCGTGGGGAAGCTAGTCAAATTCCTCAAATCATTCGGTCTCAAAGAAGTTCATGTTGTACATGACGGGGAACCGCTTTTAGCAGCCATAGCAGCCGAGGTTGTTGAGGTTACAGGTGGGAGTTCGGTTTCTACCAAAACCTCTCCTAGCAGGCACGCCCCGGTAGCTGAGAGAGCAATCCGCACGCTTAAAGAAACCGCTTTGGCCAACGAGCTTCATGCTAAGGGTGTGAGTGGTTTGAAACTGTTGGCAAATGAGGAAGCGATGGAATTGCTTCACAGCCATGCGGCTGCTTCACACAACCGGTTTGGAACGTCACAAGGTCAACTGTTGAGTCCTTTGCAGCGAGCTTTGGGTGAGAGTCACACGCCTCACTTGTTGTTTCCTTTCGCTTGCATCATGTACATTCAGCCCCAAGAACACCTTGCATCACAAGTTGATGGTCGATACGACATTGGTGCCTATCTCGGCCCCGTGATTGGTGGGCAAGGGCATCACTGCATGATCAGACTCTCAAATGTGTCTATGAAAAGATGCGTCGCCCGGGCTCTCAAGATGGCCTACCCAGTGACGTTCTCGTCGAACTTGTTACCCACTATCGCCGAGGCTAATCCTGATGAGCCTGATTATTAAAGCCTACCAGGGGTGGCCCTACCGAGGAAAGCAATCCCGTTGCCGCAACCGGCGCCTGAATGGCTTGAAAACAACAAAACGGCACGTTGTCCGGGATGCTTAGGTAGATCGCGCTTCCACTCTATGCGTTGCAAAGTTCGCTTTCGTGATTACATCAGGGATACGCTCGGTGATCTTGACAATCCTGAACAGCAACAAGCCCCTGACAAGCCTCAAGTAAAAATCACCCCGAACCCTGAAGTTGTGGAGTTTGAAGAAGAGAGCTTGGACTACGAGCCCAGTCTTCCTGGGTCTCCTGTTCCTGAGGATCTGCAGCACCTGGTGCCCGAACCCTCACAAGCAGCCCAAGACTCTGAGCTCCCTCAGGAGTATCTCCCTGGTGGGGACGTTGAGATGGATCAGGTTGATGTGGACGACTACACTGTGCCCATGGATGTTGCTCAGGTCCCGGATGTCCTTGACAGTACGAGCATGCCTCAGTTCATGTTCTCAGTGATTCCGGACCAGAAGCATCACCTGAGTCCTGTTGATTACGGTGAGGTTGGCTTGTTTGCTGCACAGCTCAAGAGAAAAGCGCCCGCTCAGCACAGTAATCCCGATGAGGGGGTGACCATGCCTTTCGGCGATCGGGAGGTGTGGGTCATCAAGCCCACTTCTGTGGTTGATGATGTTAGTGGCTTGCCTTTGGATCCTGAGAAGACGTGGGTTGGAATGCAGAAAGAGGTGTCTGCCATGCACAACTTGGGTGTCGGCAACGCACGCACCTATGATGAAATTAAAACCCACTGCCAGGAAACAGGTGCCAAGATCATTAAGTCGCGTTTTGTCTTCACTGACAAGGTTGATGTTGACGACCAGCACATTGTGCGTGCTCGCCTTGTTGCAAAAGACTTTGCTTTCAATCAACCATCCGCGCTGGGCATTGCGAGCCAGACTGCTTCTGTGGAGGCCTTCAATGCTTTCATCTGCCGTGTTGTCCAGGATACGCTTGTCCTCTGGGGACTTGATGTTTCGACTGCCTTCTTGTATGCCAAGTTGGTTCTTGATACCGTGCTTGAGTTGCCGGGATGCTTTCAGAACCTTGATGGCTCTAAGGTTGACGTCATCCTGGAGAAAGCCATATATGGCTTGAGATCGGCAGGCCTTTCGTGGCAGAAGCATCTTGCTGGACTTCTTGCTGAGTTGGGATTGTTTCCTTCCCTTATTGAACCTACGTTGTACAAAGGGTATTGGGGAGACATCCTTGTGCTTTGTCTTGTGTACGTCTACGACATCTTGCTAGCCACAAGAACGAAAGAGGCAAACCAACAGCTTCTAGACTTCCTCATGGGCCGTCTTAAGGTCAAGTTGACTGGACGCTTGGATGAGGACGGCAGGATCGGATTCCTAGGCCGTGAGATAATCAAGCGTGGCCATGAGATCTTTTTGGCTGTGAAGAAAGAATACGTCGATTCGATCTTCGAGGCTTTTGGGTGGAGCCAGGAGAACCGCAGGAAGATGAAGCCCTGCACTGCACCACCAGACCTCCGATCGATCCTTGACAAGGAAGACCCCGAGAAGCCCTCCGAAGAGCTCTCCCCTGAAGCCGCGAGCCGCTTTAGAAGCACCCTAGGGGAACTAGGCTGGCTTGTGCAAACCAGGGGGGATTTGTGTTATTTTCACTCCATGCTGTCTAGAGGTCAAGCCTGTCCGCGCGCTGTGCATGAGGATTGTATGCGTAAAGTGCTTCGTTGGCTTTTGGAGGTTCCCGATCTTGTTCAGGTCTTTCAGAAGGACTCCAAAGCTCAACCTGGGACTGCAACCCTCGTTGGATTCAGCGACGCTAATTGGGCCTCTGAGCGCTCTACTGGCCGGAAGAGCACCAGCGGAGGAGTGATTTACCTGAATGGGAATTGTATCAAGACTTACTCGAGGCTCCAGCCTATCGTAGCACTCTCCAGTGCGGAGTCCGAGCTTTTCGCTATGGTTGAGATGGCGCGCGAGCTTGTAGGATTGGGGCAGCTTTTGGGCCACCTTTTCGAAAGCGTTGCGCAACCCCTATACCTGCCTACGGACAGCTCTTCCGCTCGCCAAGTCAGTATGATGTCCGGCTTCCTGAGAAGGATGCGTCATGTGGACCTTCGTCTTTGCTACTTGCAGGAAGCTCCTCTAGTGCTCAAGCGCTCTATGGGGCGCTCAAGTTCGGGGCCGTCGTGGCCGAAATCTTTTCTGGGGCTCGACATCAACGGTAAAAGGCTCTCTAGACTGGCTTTTAGGCCCTCGAACCTTCAACAAGTTGGCCGTAGTTTTCGCTGCATGGTTTTCCGATTGGCTCTTTGCTGCGCTCTTTTCCTGGCGATTTCCTGCGAGATTTGCTTTTGCTTTTCTGGAGAATGCCGCCTGGAAGGCGTATTCGGGTCCGAGCAAAACGGAGGCGTCGGAGAGAGAAGAGACGAACGAGCAGCTCGAGCAGCTCACACACCATTCGAAGCTCGTCGATCGATTTTCCTCGGCGATATTTTCTTAGCCCTACAGGATCCATTGGATCATGCGACAGCTCGGCCGACCGGGAAGCGCCTGCAACGGGTATTGATACTTCCACGCACATTCGAGCATATGCATTGGACTTGGTTGCGGACACACTGCAGCTTGCAACAACGAGCCAGTATCGATATGGAACAGACCTGGCTAAAGAGCTGCTACGAGGCAGCTGCCCGAGGCAAGTTCTGCTACGAGCATGCGACCTGCTGTTCCCTAGGGAACGCTCCCTTCTGCTTGCAATGGTTCAAACAAGCTACCCGGCCCTGTTGCGAGAGGAGCGGGCCACACCTGCAGTTTTCACAGCATCATGTTGGGACACACATTCGACCGCGTTGCTGCAGTGTTGAGCTGACCTCACACATGCCCTGTCATGAGAACTATCCTGTTACAGGTGGCTGGCTTACTTTAGCTACTGCTTGCTGCGACCTCAGTCATGGCTGTGGTGCCTCCACGCCGAGACTCCATCCCCTTTGCAGGTCCCTGGGACCACGAGGAGTCTTCGCTTGGAATGATGGGTCAGTCCCCTGTTCCAGACACAGTTGTGGTGACACCACGCTGTTAAGCATTCACACTGCCAGGTCCAATGTGCTCGGCAAGCTGGTGACATGGTCAGGAACTTGGGTTCAGCCAATCAGGGATATGCATTTTCACAACATGTGGCTAGAGGTTCTTTCATGCTCCCCTTTGCGAACTGCTGCAGCGGAGTGCCCAATGTCCTCTTCTAACTCCCGGCCCCAGTACGTAGCAGAATGCATGGCATAGCCCGCAGGTGCCAGTATGCTGCTTCTATAGGCCTGGGTTGTTCCTTCATCATGCCAGTGAGTCCAATGATCCTGTCTGGTGGCTGTGGTGCACCCACGCTGCCAGGGCAACAAGTACAAGCTGCTCACTGCCTAAGCCAGGCGCGGTGTGCCGGTTCGGTGAGTGCTGGGTGTACCCGCCTCGCGCTTCCTCAGGTCTCTCGACGGAACGAGCCTGGATGTACAGAAGGCTTCGTGCACTCTGACACTCGCATGTGTTGTCGTGTAGGGTTCCGCACTGGTGATGCTGTACCTGCACCTGTTCATATACGCCTCTTGACCTGCAGGAACCATCAACGAGGATGCCGTGCAGGCCACTGCACCAGACCGTTGCTCAGCCGTCACATGCACTCAGCCACTGCTACTGGTCTTGCCATGCCTCTCTCTGGTAAGTTTTCGCTCGAGGGACGCATAGCCGCCGTAGCTAGCTACGGTCCAGTGTCTCTTTCAGAGCACAACACATTTCTCCACATGGGCGCTCATAGCAGTGACTCGCGGCAGAAGAGATCGGCTTGCAGACCGGGCCGCCGGGAACGATTCATCATCAAGCAGACGGCCAAAGCCAAAGCTGCCCCGGGGCCACCGTTGCGACAACCACCGAAGCCTCCCTTGCCTAGACATCGAGTGCTGCAGTATCCCGAGAGTACAGATTCACTGCTTCAACACCGGACACATGCGATACCCACACTGCAGCGAGATAGCTCGACTGCTGTTTCTATCGAAGAGACTATTGCGGGGACCGGTGAGCATAGCTTGGACAAGAAGGCCAAGGGCTGCAAGCACCAAGCTACTTCCAGTGACAGTGCCTATGTTACCTTTGAGCCTCTGCCCTGTGAAGTTTATCGCCCACAGCTGGTCTCAGATCAGCAGAGGGGCAGACCGAACCAGTGCGGGAAGACGGCTGCAGCATACATAGATGCTCTTGCATTGTGTCGGTCAGCTTGCACAAATGCTTACATCGCATGTCTGAGGTGCTTGCGAATCCGGCCACACAGCACACAACAACATGTTGCGGCAGGAAAACACGTGACAGCCGCTCGAGCAATAGGGTATGTACCACCTGCAGGTCGGACTCTTCCGTGGGGAGGGTGTCTACAGGACTTTGGGACACATGAAGACTCTGCACAATCCTCTGGGGCTCATCAGGGACCTGTTTTGGTAGCAGGGAGTGGGCGGGGCGGCTGGGAGATGTGTGCTCCAGTCGATACCTCAGCACCGCTTTCACTTTACCAACCAGGCAATTCGGCCGGCCCCTTGTCAGGTTTTCGCATGCTGAGAGCCGTGTGCGAACCTCGATTCTCTGCAACCACTGCACTACTCAGCACGGCTCCATGCATTGGCCTCTCTAGGTTGTGGATCACTTTCTGGGGCACCTTGACATCATGGTCAGGAGCTCTGCCAAGGCCACCACAAGTAAACCAAGAGCCAAGCAGCGATCCAAAGCAAAGCCCAAACCCAAGCAGACAGCCACTCGTGACACACCTGGGAGACGCAACCGCGCCAACAGGGTCGCCCGATCCAGCACCAGCGACAGCAGCTGCGAAAGCAGCAGCAGCACTGAAGGACCTGGCACCCGCACTGAGGCGGCATCTATGCCACCAGACCCGAGGTCTCCTTCGAGGGACCCTGGAGTGGACATGGACTCCCGCTCTGACTGCGAGTGTGCTTCTCTACCTGGTAGCTCTGAGATTGCATCAGAACCCACGTCGGCAGTGCAATCGCCGAAGAACTGCAGTGCAGAAGAGCCGCCACAGAGCCACGGCGCGACGCCGGGGCCTCGCCCTATTGTCTCTGCTCTTATGCCAAAACATTGCTGCTTCAGGACACGGGACACGGGCCACGGGACACGAGGCAGGCCGGCCAGAGCGTGCGCCAAGATGCTGGTACGTGCATCGTTACGATGCAAATGCCACTTTGCACTGCTACATGAGTGCGTCAACCACCGGCCGACGCCGAAAAGTCCGAGCCCCAAGCCGAACGGCACATCCACCCGGGTACGGCCGTACCTGGTGCTACCAGGAGACCTCATCCTGGAGGCATGCCTGGATCCGTTTCCGGAAGCTGGCTGACTGGCCCTGCCCTTGGTTGCAACAGCCTGCAAGCTCAATGGAAGTACCGGCTAGCATGAGTGCAGGCAGAGAGTCACATTGTGAGCCTATACACCGTGTCACATTCAGAAACCACGACAAAGAAGCATTGTCTCTCCCCATAGAGCATAAGCCCTATTATCAGAATCGCACTAGACCCGGTCCCAAGTCCGGGAGGCACTACATTAAGTCGATCTCATTGCGCCCATTTCTTTACCTTGTGCTCTTTATACATTGGGCCAGCATGATCGTAGTGTCTGGAGTGAGGGTTGGCGCCTCTAGTACCCGCTACGCGCCAGGAGCGTCTTCGATGCTTCCGTCAACTTCCCAGTCTGCAGGGGACGTTAAACACGGGGATGGGGTAGCAAATGCCCCAGGCAAGTGGCAACCAGCGCGCAAACGCGCCTACCGACGAGCACTCGCCCGGGCCCAGAAAAGCCCGGCGGGCGGGGTCATGTACAGAGGTCACTGGCTAACTGGAAGAGCCGATCTTAAGGATCGAGCTGACACCAAGATTTCCCAGGCAGCCACGGAGGCCAGACCCACCATCGATGTACTTAGCTGGAACTGTGGAGGCCTCACCTCGGCCAGGTATGCCGAGTTAAAGCAGTGGCTCCACATGCAGACCCCACAGGCACGTCCAGGGATCACCATCATCCAGGAGACATTCTGGAAAAGCTCCAGTGAGTGGGAGGACGATCTGTTCTCCTATGTGCACTCAGGCACGAACCGCAATAAAGAGGGGGGCCTGTTGGTGATAATATCCAAGCAAGTGTGCCAATCGAACCTTATCAGGTATGATGAAATTCAGCCGGGCCGCCTTCTCCACGTCAGGCTGGCAACGGAGCCGTGTACCAACTTGCTAGCAGTCTACCAACACTCATGGCGAAGTGACCTCAGCACTGCCGCAAAAGAGCTGCTGCTCTCTAAGCGTGCCACGGTTTGGCGCAGGATTCAGCAATTTGTGCATGGGACCTCTGCCCGGTCCCAACTTGTGTTGGCAGGTGACTTCAACTGCCCTGTCACTGAATGTCTGCCTTTTGTTGGAAAGGGCTACCGTCGCAACGTCCGTGCGGGGCACCGTGAACTTCCGCCCATGGCAGCTGACTCGGATGAATTTCTTGATATCTTGAAGAATGAGGACTTGCAAGTACTCAATAGCTTTGGCAAGTCGGGCCTGGCCTGCAGCACATACATCAACGCGTCGCAAAAGCCTGTCCAGGGATCGCAGATCGACTTTATCATCATGCGCCGATCTCAGGCGGATGACGGCAGTCGCTGTGCCCAGCTTCTGCGAGACTTCCCGCTTCTCCCCATTGAGGGCATGTGGCATTACCCACTGCGGGCACGCTTGCCGTGCCCTCGGTTGCCACGACACCAAATGCGGGGACAACGCCTCACACCTGACTCTGCTTCACTGGCCTTGAACCAACAGCCTGTCAAGGCACAGCAGTTCCAACAGTTGGTGGCACAGGCACTTGACCAGTGTGTCGACATGGAAGGAATCAACACTGCACTTACTCAGTCCTGGTCCCAGGTCTTCGGGCCCGTTCGGCGACAGAGTACGGTCCATGCCAAGGACTGTTGTCTTGCGAATATGTGGCACCATAGAACCAGAGCCACACAAGCTAGGTCGTGGATGGCCCGATGGCACCACATCTCCCGATACCAGGCCATTCGCCGCACTATTCAGCAGCATGTGCGGGCTGCCAAACAAGCCAGGCTTCAGCAACAACTTCTTGATGCTGAGAGTGCGAGCACCCGAGGAAACCCCGGAGCATTGTATCAAATCATTCGTCGCATTGCACCAAAGCTCCGACGGAGGAAACTGCAGCTGAGAGACGAGCATGGCCGACTGCTTGGCCCCCGAAAGGAGGCGGAACACATACTTGCTCACTACTCGGAAGTATTTGCTTCAGCTTCTGCCACGGAGGACTCCTGGCTGACACAGCCCTTCCACTTCGAGGAAATGGAATTCCAGGCCGCTCTTTCTGAACTTCCGTTGCATAAAGCCTTGCCTGCCCACTGTGCCCCTGCCCCACTCTGGCGCTGGTGTGCTGACACAGTCAGCTCGTGCACGGCTCGGCTCTTGAAGTGTGGCTTGCAAGCAGGATCGTTTAGGCAGCAGTGGCCACTTGAATGGGCGATCTCATTTCTGTGTCTCTTACCCAAAACAGATCAGAAACTTGATGCTGTGATCAAGCTCCGCCCCATCTCCTTATTGCATCCTCTTGGTAAATCTTTCGCTGGCATGCTTATGTACCGGGTTAGGGACACCATCGCACACAAGCTGGCGGACACTCCACAATTTGCATACTTAGTAGGGCGTTCAACAGCGGATGCGGTTGATCGGGCTGTGTGGCACATCTACCAGACTAGGCAACGGGTCGGTCAACAGTACACGATCCACCACAGGCGTGCAGGTATACCTCAGCACGAGATCCGCGGCAGCCTTACTCTGAGCATTGACTTACGTAGGGCCTTCGATTCCATCGACCGGTGTCTTATCGCTAAGTCGTTGGAGTGGGCTGGCGTGCCCACTTCTCTGGTCGAGGTCATTGTCGGCATACACGAAGCCATGCGTGTTAGCTATACTTCTTGCTCGGGAGAGGCCCTGTCCACCGCGACAGGACGCGGCCTCCGACAAGGATGCCGTTTGGCCCCTATCATTTGGGCTTGCATCACTGGCTATCTGATGGCCAAACTAGGCCCGTTACTTGATCAAGGAGAGCTGCGTCCCCTGCTCACTCTGTTCGCAGATGACACTCTGGGCCAATGGGAGATACAATGCAAAGAGCACCTGTCCATGGCATTGACCCAGGTTGCCTTCCTACTCGACTTCTTGAAGGCACACAACCTGTGTGCCAATACAGAGAAATCGGTGATCCTCATCAAGCTTGCAGGTGCCAAGCATGTGTCGCTCTGGAAAAAGCACACAACGCACGACCCCGAGCTGGGACTGTGCGCCAGAATTCCGTGTCAGGGGCATCATGTATTGCTTCCTGTCAAGTCCAAGCACAAATACCTAGGAGTAATGTTGTCTTATAACCATTTGGAACGCGAGACGGCTGCATATCGAACACGTTGCGCCCAGGCCAGTTTCGCGAGGATCCAGGTGGCCACTAAGCGCACCAGTAGACTTTCTCTGCGCTGCAGGGTTCGCTTGTGGAGGGCAGTGGTGTGGACCACGATGTGCTACGGCATTGATTGCACAGGCCTCGACATCGTTGGACGCCGTCAGCTTTATGCCACGGCAGTGCGACACTTGAGAGCTATGGCCAACTCGCCGTCTCACATCAGCAAGGAAACCACCTCGGCCCTTCTGCTCAGGCTGGAGCTGCCACACCCTGCGGATATGCTGCTGGACAAGGCAAAGGCCAGACATGAACGCACTAGTCAATCACAGGTCTTCGCATTGCAGCCACAGGGCCTGACACAGGTTTGGGAGGCTGTTAGGAGCTCACTTGAAGTGCCAGGTAGGAAGTCCCCTGCTCCCTCCCATCCAACCGCTGCGGTGACACCGCCGGCTGTGCAGTCTGCTGTGACACAGGAGGACAATTGCCCACCTGCCGCTCAGAATAGCCCGGAGGACCCGGTAGCCGTGCTAAACACAACACATGCTGAGGTCCCGACCCCCACTGAGACGATACCTCCGGCTCCGATTGAAACGGGTGCCCATGCTGACCTGGTGTGTCCTGTCTGTGACTACCAAGCTGCTGACACCACGGCCTTGAGGTACCATATGACCTCGATTCACGGCCTTTCTGAGAGGGAGCTTGCCATGGCCACAGCTGCACCGTTCAAGTTCGAAGAACATTCGTACGCGGGCATGCCCACTTGCAAACACTGTCGTAAGTCCTTCTCTGGCATACCTCAGTTTCGTAGACATATAGAGGCCCAAGCATGTCCTGTCCTGCACGGATACACGAACAATAGCAGGGATTACGGACAGCATCCGCCGCTCCCGAAAGAAGCGAGCACAGAAAGCACTCCGCTCAGGGACAGGCCGAGCACGCTCCAACATCTCAGCGAGGGGGGCTGGCTGCAATTGGCTCAATCCCCAGGATTTAGGGAAGTTGCACTGGCACACTGCCCGCTTTGTCACCTTTGGGTTGCCAACAGTAGCGGTCAAGTCAAGAAGCATATGCGCACAAAACATGGGGACCAACAGGACTTGATTCAAGAGGTCATTGAAGTCTGTCGTAAGTCGTCTTACTTTATCCAATCCCCGTGCCAGTTGTGTGGCATTGCTTGGAAGGGGGCACGAATCCGCCACCGCGAAGCCTGCGCTGTGCTCTTTGCTGCGCGGCTGCTAGCTGCTCACCACGGCTATGTTTTCCGAGATGAGCATGGAACCCGAGCCCTCGCCTCTGATGGAGTTCGAGTCGGTGTTCAACCAACCGCTGCCGAGCCCGTTCCCGTCCTTCCGCCACCCGCCGTCGGCACACCCGATGCCGCCAAAGCGCAGAGGGGCTCCGCTAAGCCAAAACCAGAGCCAAAAACTGAAGCATCAGGGCAAGGGTCAAGGAGGGCACGGCGGATATTGGGGAAAGGGCCCGAACAAGGGCAAAGGAAAGGGCACTCATCAGACACCGTGGCAGTCGTCTCAGGATCCCTCGTGGCAGCTGGCACCAACGTCGTGGCATCCGAGCTATCCGAGCTACCAAGGCTATCAGGGCTACTCGGACATGTATGTGACACAGCAGGAGATCCAGCTGCTTCGGCAGCTGCTGGTGCGACACGAGTGGGAGCTAGCAGCTCTTCGTGTGGATCGAGGGTTCGTTCTCCACATGAGGTCGGGCCCGGACGGCATCCTGAGAGAGGTGTTTCAAGCGAGCAAGCTTTGGAACGAGGCGAAGACCCAGGGTACCCTTCAGAATCTTACATTGCGCCAGGCTCTCCTCATGAAGGTCTTCACTGTCCTGAAGGATCGAATGGAGCATATGAACGAGGGCCACATCGCCACAGCCCGCAAGCACGGTTGGCTCAGCCGGGACGGTATGCAATGGCAGTATCTGAAGTGGTCACAGACTCACGAGAGCCTCATCCCGGAGGATCCAGTTCGACAGGTCCCGCACGACTCCCTGGTGCAACACATCACGTCGATCCTTCGAGCATTGAACATGGACCACATGATCCACCGCTTTGCAGCGACTCGCAAGCTGACAGAGAATGTGGAGAACACGATGCCATTCCTGTTGCAGATCTCCCTTCAGGGCCAGACATCGCATCAACTGTTTCAGGCTCTTCAGGACTTGTGCGGAGCGGGATGTCTTCAGCTTATCGGCATGACAATGCGTCGCGAGCGACTGGAGTTGCAACCCATGGCCAAAAAGCTGAATTGGTGAGTACGGCAGGGCAGTGCATAGGAGGCTCCTCCCCAGTGGACTTCCCCTCTCCGGTGGCTCCGGGTGGGCGCCACACTCAGATTGAGGCAGATGCGGTACGCTCTAAAATAAAAACTTGGAAGCTTCTCAATCAAGGTCGCAACAGCTGTTATGCCAATTCCTTACTTTTGAGCCTTGTGTGGACTGAAACCTTTCTCGGATGCCAACTCTTCGAAGGTCCTCTGGGATCATCGCTGCGATCCTTGGTTCAGGCTGGCCGGGCAGTTGACATTTGGTCTGTGCTGCCCTGGATTAGTGCCACCCGTACCTGGCGAGCACCTAGGAGGCAGCATGACATTGCGGAGTTTTTGCTCTACATGCGTCCACAGCTCAATGCTTCATTGATCGACGGTTCGTGGGGGACTGCGGGGTCCGCGCCCCATCGTGGCTTGGAGGTTGTGGATGAGGGCCACACGTGGCCTATGCTGCTTGCAAACAGGCCCGCCTCAGCAGCTGATGATCCCACACCGTGTTCGGAGTGCGGCTTGCAAGACTTGCTATCGTGCTGGCATCAACAGGCGGAACCACAGGCGCTCCTGAAGCCGCCAAAGTTTTGTGCGATTCAAGTGGGCCGTTTTGACAGCACGAATGATGGAGCTTGCATTAAGACCGACTTCAAGCTTTGCCTGGAGCCCTTAGTGCACATTCCTGCTTTTCGCGACAATCTGCAAGATGTGTACTTCGTTAAGTACTTTGTGAGAGCTTGTGCAGTGCATCACGGTCCCACACCCGACAGCGGTCATTATCGCTCAATTTTGATGCCACCGAATGGCGTGCTTGCGCAGTCCTTCTACACTGATGATAACGCCACGGCTCGCAAAGTAAAGTCCTCGGAGCTTGTGGGGATCCAGCAAAACGCATACATCATTTTCTTGCAGCGCGCCGACTGAAAACCAGTCACGCTTTTTTGCTTAGTAGTGGAGTTGCTGTTACACAAACGTTGCATCTCCTTTAGCCTTCACTCGTCAAACTAGTTGTACAGTCTTAGTTGGCGGACCTGCTTGGCTGTACGCAGCGGGGTCCTTAGCCTTTGGGAAGATCCAACAATGATCTGCAGCCCTGTAGCTGCCGCGGCATTAGAGTAATACACTCTGATACCGATGCCCTTCGCTTAATCGCTCTCGAGCGATTGCGCATCAAAGTCAAAGTCAAAAGCTACTTGCAGGATAAGGTTGAGAACGGCGAGATCCTGGTTACACACGTCCCAGGAACGGATAACGTCGCCGACTTGCAAACAAAGAACTTGAGTGTCGCGCAAACTTGGTATCATATAGGACAGTTGTGTCTTGAGGAACGTCTCACCCGTAGTGACTATCTTCGAGGTGATGCGCCCCCGGTCCGTTGCCTTGTGTTTGCCGCGTTCAAAGGTCTGTTTTCTGCAAGCGTCGATGATCCTTGGAGTGTGTTGGTTGGTCGTTGTCGGTTGCAGGCACCGCATTACATTGTGATGGTCGAGTTCTGCACCTCTGGAGAAGCCTGGTTGACTAAGCTTGCTAGCCACTATGGCATCCATGCTATTCCCGTGACGGAAGAAAC
>CAJNDT010000410.1:0-142500 GCA_905221615.1 Symbiodinium sp. CCMP2592
TTTTTATCAAGCACTTCAGCAAATCCCTAATTTCCATGTCAATCGAAATATCTTATGAGCCTCGTTTCCGGTTGCTAGGAGGAGGATTACAGGAACAGTATCTCGACCAAGCGACTGTGACCATGTCTGTTCCGTTTTGGTCACCATTCATGATCCAGTTGGGCTCCCGGTAGTGCGACCTCCGAACACACAGCAACGTGTTCCTGCCGTGTGCAAAGCCTACTGCAACCCTGCACCAATCGCTCATGAAACTGGCCTCGGACAGAGCTGTTTCGGCTAGGCGCCGCGGCGGCCTTCGGCAAAAGTCACGAAGTCACTGCATATGTGAAGATTAGCTACACATGCTGGAATCAAGGCACTATGTTGTTCTGCACGTTCCGAGGAAATTGAGTTAGAGAATAGGTCTCACTGTAATAGGTCAGTTTGCTCCTTTCAAGCTCTCTGCGACTCCGGCAGCATCAGAATCTAAGTCATCCGAGCGCAAGACCTTCAATTGTCCGGGGTAGGGCAAAAAGGCTGAGGCAACGACCGACATGATTGTCTGGAAACCAGAAGACCTCTGCTTGAATGGAATCAGCAAGGTAAGGTTTCTGGACAACTTCTTGTGCTGCAGAATCCTGGAGGTCCCTTCCTGTCTGACAGAGCTTGACATTCGCTCTTATCCATCGAATCCGTCATCGCAGATCGCAAGTGGCGCTGAGATCTGAGCACATGCCTCGCGCACGTGGCATCACGTCGGCCTGCAAAGCTCAAGCTCTCAAACCTCTTTGTGAACCGAGCCTCTCTGAGAGATGCTTGCTCCGCGAATTCTGGGGCGCATCGAGCACAAGCATTGACAAGCTAGCAGTGGCATGTGGTCTTTTTGCTTACCGAAAGTTGCGGGTGCAGCAAACGCAAGATCCTGTATCTCAAGAAGCGCTGAACCACCTAAGCGCCCAGTGGACAGTGCCAACGGCTCCTTCGTTTGAAGCAACTCGGCTACTACTGCTCTTCGCTTTTCTCTTTGCTTTCTTGGAGACTGCTCAGGTCACTGAGCGGCGCAGTAAACTCCTTGATGTCGCAGATTTGTCAGGCGTGGCTTGCAGCTACCACGTCGCGAGTTGATCGTACGGGCCCTCGAGAGTTAATGGGCTTTGTGAAGCTCGCCCACGAAACGTGTGCACACACAAAGGCAAATCTAAATAGCTCAATCTTCCATGCAACGACTACCAAGCCCCGATGCAAGATCCACAAATCTTGCCAATGCGGCGGAGTTGTGCGCCTTGAGTTGAGCAGCCTTTTTACACCGGGAAAGGCGTGGCATTGAACGGCTTCCTATCCGCCTGAGTCCTGCAGAACTGACTTTGGCTAAACCCAGAGCCCAATGCCGAAGCCGAAAGCCTTGCCATGCGCGACGCATGCCCTCTCTACCCAAACGCCTCGCTGGGGATATCATCCACACCCTGCAGCAGCCACACATGAAGTACACAGGGCGACCATGATCTTAATTACTATGCGAGGCAGACAGGAATTAACTGCATACAGCAAACAGCAATTTGGCGCACTTGGCCGATCGAACAGCGAGCCTAACGTGTGTTTTTTGCCCGCATTTCTCAACAAAAATAGTCTAGGAGTCTACCTACTTGGCTGTGCATTACGAGTACTGCTGAAGCTCAAGTTGCTCAAGTCGATGCCTGAAGGGCGTCTGCAGCGTTGGCTTTGGCTGCGGATCCCTGGCGCCGCGAGCTGAAGCAAGCGTCGGCAGGACGACTTCGCAGTGACATCTCTCGGCAGGAAGCATGGGCTGGTATTTGCACTTCAAGGGCCTGTCGGGCAGCCGCCGTACGAAGCACCTCATAGGTCGTAACCTCACTGATGAGCAGGCCAAGACAGATGGAGAGAGGGTGACGGAGCAGGAGGAGCATGGAGGGGAGCGAACCGAGAACAAACGGGAAAATGCCTGTCACATGAGGTGTGGAGTTTGTGAGGTGTTGGGAGGTCGGGATGCCACCGAGATCTCAGCAGTTTGCATTGACACGCATTCCGGAGTTTAAGGTGTACGTGTATTGGGCTGCTTGGACCGTGCTTGCCCTCCTTCATATCAAAACAGTGAGCTTTCGAGCGCTCTCAAATCCACCTCATCATCATCATCATCATCAGCCCTCCGTAGGCCACAAGTCGGCTCCAAAGTCACATCTGCAGCCGCAACATCGCCGCAAGGGACCGCGACCCTTCACAAGAACCCGCATTTGCGAACCGTCGCTTCACGCCAATCTTGGCATGAGAATTGCAGGATCCAGCTGTCAAAACAGCGAAAGCCACTAGAACCACTGGCTCAGACTCATCGGCATGGAAGCGATAGATCTCGAAAGCACTGGCGCCCAGACCAGTACGGTTTGAACGCGAGGACTTCCTGCTGCCTCAGAGAAACAACCCAATCTCTGGAACCAGAACGAAAGTTTCGATGTGCATGACACAAGCAAATTGTCAAGCGATTTGGAAAGTGGGCCCAAGATGTTCTCGCAATAGGCTCCACACCGCTTCGGAGCTTCCCGAAGGTCCCTGGCCAATGCATCGAGTCAAAGCTGATCATTTCGATGATGTCAAGATTTGCAGAATACCGATGCTGCCCACTCCTCTTAGCGCAATAACACACTCCCACATACTCCCACTCTCTTCTTACAGGCTTTCTTGTGGGCGGACGAGAAGGATCCGAGGCTGACATGCTCTCTGGGGGGTGAATCGAATCTGCCCAAGGTCACGAACTAAGCCGCCGGTCCTCAGTGCTTTTCTTTCTGTTTCTCTCTCGCTCGCATTAATCATTAATCATTCTTCGTTTCTTCTGCGTATGCGGCTTGACTAAGTAGGTAGATATCTCCCTCAGGCCAGGTACAGCACAAACCCCGGATGGCCACCCCTTTGTCGGAGACAAGTTTCGCTGCTTTTGTGGCTGCCATTGCTGTGTACCCCGGCACCCAGCCAACTTGGGCTCAACGACTTGAGTTAGGAGTTGGGCAGTGCGTGGTCCCTCGGACAAACGCTGCTTTCCGCTCCTGTATTCACTGCGACAGCTTTGAGCTTTCTAGATGTCGCGGCGAGAATGGAATCTTTTCTTCAAGCCTTCGGTGTGATCGCCCCTGGGCGTTGGTATGCCATCTGTGACATTGATGATGAAGCTACAATCCTGCCACCTTTCAGACTTGTTTCATCTTGTTTCCCCTCCTCGATCCAGTGCTTCCGAAGATTGGCCAAGGTCACTGCTCTCTGCTCGATTTCCACAAGTCGGGTTTGTCGAAATTTGGCTTCCAGGCTTGCTTGGCGCGGGCTTTGGGGTGCGCTTGGCGGTGCGAATAGAAATGGTGCGAGCAAAGGCCACCTGACTTCACCTGCTCCACCTCTGCAGCACTTTTCTAACCCGCTCCAGTGGCCCGAGTGGGCTTGGCCCAGGAAGGACCGGGACCCTCAGGATGTTGCTGCTCATGGCAAGGTCTTGAAAATCGCAAGGAGTCTTGCACGGACTCTTGACCTGCATAGCAGCACCGCCCTTGAGCGTTAAAGACTTCGGTGCGGCTGCGGCAAGATAGCTTCAAAAGGGGGTGGGGAGCGGGGGGCAGGGGCAAGGCAAAACAATGTATTACATCGCAGTGCTTGCCCGATATTCTCGATTTGCAGCCAACCGACTAGCTGACTAAGCATCTGTGTACCTGTTCCATGTGAGTCAATGTGGTCTCGCCGTTCGCACCAGATGCCTAAGGGACAGTGGGAATGCCGCGGCATCGTTGTGGATCATTGGAGAGCCCGCGGTTCTGCGGACCGTCGATGTGCCGGCAAAATCCTTGAGCCTGTGAGCGCTGAGTGATAGGATAGGCTCATAAAGAGTCCAGCAAGGTTGCAAGCCAAAGGTATCCAATTATCCAAACTCAAACAGAGCAACAGAGGAGACTGCCCAGCATGAATAAGACTGTGCAGAGATGTGCAGAGTGCACAGTCACGGAAGGACGAGAAGGGCCAGATGAGGATGCTCCCGTGCATGGTCTAACGGTCTGAAGATTGTCCTTTCGCAACTTGCACAGCATCTACCTACGAGCCTACGAAGTTTAAAAGCGGTGAAAGTGCCATTCGGCAGCACCTGTGTTGCGGACTGTCGGAGGCCAGTAGCTTGGACTGCCTTCGGTACAAAGTCCGACTTGAGAATGCCTGGCTCACACTTCATGAAGACTTCGGTCCTCGGTGCACTCGCGCATCTAGCTCACACACACACACACGCGCTACAAACGAGCAAGCATAAGCACTCTGCCACTTTGTCTCTCCTCTCGCCAACACGGGCGAGCATCTCCGACGTGTCAACAGTCTTTTCAGCTCATCTACTCCGGTGAGCGTCGACAGTAAGCCAGCTAGGTTGGGTGGACAACGTGATGCTTCAATTTGCTGCAGGCCTGCCGTAATCGGTCTCTTGCCTTCAGCCTGCAGTGTTGGTATGTGTTGGTCATAGCTTCATTGCTACGGATCTGTGCCCCCTTAGCCACTGAATGTTGACAGGCCTGCAAGCTGCAAGCTTTGTTTAGATCCGAAGCAGTGGCTTGCAGAGGCAAGGCAAACTTCTTACACGACACTTGCCACCGTTGTGAAGATGCAGAGGGTCTAGTCACAGCCTGGTGTTGATAAGACTCGCTTGTGCTCGAATGTTAGAGAACAGACTTGCTACACGGAGCAGACAGTTCCAAACTAGCCGAGGGCAGCGCGAGTTTTTAAGGCGGCGCCGCGCCAGGCGGGAAAATGGACCTGGATCAACGAAGTAACTGGATGCAAGCGTGCTATGGCCTTGGGCTTGGGCTGCTGGTGCACGAGAACCACGTTCACACCGCACGCTACATTCACGCTACCCCTGCACGCTCCATGTGCTTGCTCTCCTTTGCAAGGCTGTATGTATCAGGACTCAACAGCAGTTCCATCAGTTGCAATTTCTTCTCGGTTTCCTTGAAGAACCGATGGACGCCGGGCAGTGCCCGAAGCATTTGGCGGGCGGCGATTTCAAGAGCTGAACAGCTGCAATCTGCAGGGGCCACAGTTTTGTTTCGGAAGCTACGAGATCGAACACCCGGCTCTGCCGCACACCAGTCCTTGCTTGGTTCGTTTCCCTCCTGCGGATTGCCCGCCTCTGGTTCACTTCTAACGCTGACTGTCAGCGACTTGGAAGCCGACGTGCGGTGCTCCTCCACGGACGCTGTGAGAGGCACGTGCGTCGCCATGAGCGGATGAAAGTCCGTCTGAGATGAACTATGATCATCATGCACCTTGGTGCGACATAATGTAACGCAACAGGAAAAAAGAGCATTGGGCAGAACAGCGAATCCCATGAGCCTGGAAGTTGTGAAAATTCTGAAGCTTCTGCGTCGGAGCCTCGACCTCCGTCTCCTGGAATATGAAACGCTGCACTGCGTTATCCAACACAAGACTCGTACGAGTAGGTTTGCTAGCTGTTGCTAGATCCTGGGTGTTGCGGCAAGTTCAGGGCCGCGGGGCCGTCGGAGCTGAAGCCTTCCTCCAATCCTGGAATCTCGACCCCACCTCCTCACTCTCGGAGTCGGTGTCCGTGTTGTCCATGGGCGAGTATGCCACATACGGCTGGGCGTGCTGCTCAGCCTCTGAGTGAATTCCGGACTGAACGTGTACTGGCTTGGCGCACCACTCTTCGGGCACATTCCAGTCATTAAACAGTCGTCACTGCCTGGCTAGGTCCTCCGTGCTGGCAGCTTGCTGGCCTTTGGCTCCTCGCGCTGTGGCTTCGACGACGACTCGACCATTATGAGGCTGCGCGCCGCCTTGGAACAAGGTGCTTCAATTTGAAAGGTCTCGGTCCTGTGATTGTAGTAGCATCGCGGTATTTGCTTCACTTATGCCCTCATGCCGTACGTAGGGGATCTTAGCATCCTCAGCGCGCAAAGGCCTTGCACACTTTGTCTGCATAAGAGCCATGTCCTACGACAAAGGTCAAGAAGGGCATGGAAAAATCATGCTCTGAATGCTGACTGTTTCCGGAGCCCTCTCAGGAGCCCACCTCCACCTGACAGACAAGCTGAGAAAAAACCAGACTGTGCATGCATGTCCCGGATTTAGTCAAAGGAGAGCTTCAGCAGCCAGACACGAAGGCACTGATGGACTTGATGAGGACATCAACATGAACAGGCCCTCGAAGGGCACACAATGATATATATATATATATATATATATATATAATATACACCATGCACAAAAGTTTGCTGGCATTCGCTGCAGCTCAAAGCAGCGAAAGCGCTTCCGCCAACTCGTGGGGCTTCAAGATATGTTCCTACTACTGCTACTCTCATCGCAAACTCACAAACACCTTCTACCACTCCTACGATTACTCCTATGCCGACTCCTACTACGACTAAGACTACTACTACTACTACGACTATTACTACGACTACTACGACGACGACTACTACTACTACTACCACTACTACTACTACTACTACTACTACTACTACTACTACTGCTACTGATACTGCTACTGCTACTGCTACTGCTACTACTACTACTACTACTACTGCTGCTACTCCTGCTGCTGCTGCTGCATCTACTGCGACTACTACTACTACTACTACTACTACTACCACTGCTACTACTACTACTACTACTATTACTACTGCTACCACTACTACTACTACTACTACTACTACTACTACTACTACTACTACTACTACTACTACCACTACCACTACTACTACTACTACTACTACTACTACTACTACTACTACTCCTGCTGCTGCTGCTACTACTACTACTACTACTACTTCGACTACGATGAGGACTACGACTTCGACGACTATTCCTATTCCTATCACTGCTACTACTGCTACTACTACTGCTGCTGCTACTGCCACTGCTACTACTGCTACTACTACTGCTGCTACTACTAGTGTGACCTACTACTCCTCGTGCTGCCGCTCCCGCTCCTGCTCCCGCTGCCGCTACGGCTACTGCTGCTACGGTTGCGACTGCTATTACTGCTTTCTGCAAGGGCGACTGCTACGACGACTACTGCTGCTGCTTCTGCTACTGCTACTCCTACTAATGTCGTGGCACTATGAGATCTCCTATGTCATCAATCACTTAGGTCTTACTGCTACCGTTGGGGCCCAACGGGGGCTCAGGCAGGGGTGTAAGTTAGCACCTTTACTCGGGACGCCTGCCCTGGCGCAGATCTATCAAGACTTGCTGACCGAAGGCGATCCACTCATCACTGCTATTTGGATGGAGCAGAGCTCCACCATTTATGCTGATGACATACATCTCAAGGAGACTATGAGCGGTGCTCGAGATCTGGAGAACATGGTGCATCGCTTCTGCAAGGTTCTGGATGCATTGGCTGCTCATGGAATGGTCATTAACTCAGCCAAATCTGCTCTGCTGCTGCGACACAGGGGAAGCTTCATCAAGGGGTGGCTGCGCAGACATCTCAAACATACCCCGGATGGGGATCTGCTGCGGCTCCGTAGCCCGTCTGGCAACCTTTACGAGATACCGCTCCGCGACCACCATACCTACTTGGGTATTCGTATCTCCTATCACTCCCACTCTAAGCAGGCCGTCAACTACCACTTGCAAGCAACGAATCAGGCGTGGCAACGCCTACGGGGTATCCTGTGCGAATCTAGCTCAGAAGCAACCGCTTGCGACTGTGGAGCTCCACTGTGCTACCTACAATACTTTGTGGTATTGCCGCCTCAAACCCGGGCGCCAAAATCACGTAGGGCCAATGCACCTGCACTCGCGCCTCACCTTGATCGAGGAAGTGCCACGCCTGTTTGTATGGGCTCGGTGCCTGTGTCCCAAGCTGATTCCTTGGAGGCTGATGCCACTACTGAATCACATGATCCTGATCAGGCACTCCCCTCGAACAGTTCGGCCTCCTGCTACATGCGAAACACCTGCCGACCTTGTGACACCCTGCCTTTACTCCGATGGCCTCCCACAGGTGGACGGATCTCCTGGAGCTTGAAGTGGTCCAAGTGTATCTTCAGCATCATTGTCCGCTGTGCTACCAGTGATTGGCGACTCCCACAAGTATCAAGTGTCATCTCACAGTACAGCACCCTGAATGGAAAGAATACCAACCTGCGGCTCTTAAGCTCCTTACCGGATTCAGACGGCATACAGTGGTTCCATGTCGCTACTGTCATCAACGCAACATTAACAGGGATCGACATTGGAAACAGTGTCATGTGTTGCATCTATGTTCCTTCCTCGCAGTACATCATGACTGTAGCCGCGGATCCCATGGAGCTGGACGCACAAGAGCAGCTGTTCTGGGCACAGGTCGGTCCTGTCAAACGGGAGCAGGAGATGATCAAGGAGACCACGACAACGGCGGATATGTCCAAAAGACAACGGCTTGGCCCACAGGACAGGAGCAAAGGCAAGGGCAAGACAGCCAAAGGAAAGGGCAAGGGCAAAGCAAGCTCGGGTCCACCCAGCTCGGGCAGTGCGCAACAGGCGCTGGGCTTCACAGGTGGTTTCGGAAATCGCCTTCCCAATCCGTGGGCCCAGACTCAGGATCTACAGGGTCTTGGCGATCCGGACCAGGAGTGGATGGAACAGCCGCTGAGCAAGCTCACTCAACTTGTTCTGAGACAGGAGCAAACCATCGCTGCCATCCGACAGGATATGGTGATCTACCTCTTCGTTCGCTCGGGAGCGGAAGGAAAGGTGCCGGTGCTGTGCGATGCGGCGAAGAGGTGGAGGCGCCTGAAAGAGGAGGAGCCGGAGAAAATCAGCTTTTCCTTGAAGCTGGCCATGTTCAAGCAATTGTTGATTTCACTGCATCAGCGGCTGACCAACACCATTGCAGACGGGGAGGCGATGGAGAGGGCCAAAGCCGTGAACTGGATCGACGACCAGAAACACTGGCGGCACCTGATCTGGAATCCGACACAGCAACGTTTGGAGATCGACAATGCTCTCCGCCCCATTCCGGCGGAGGACCTATTGGCCCAGCTGGTCCAGACGAGAAAGGCGGTCACAGAAGAGACTCTCGTCCGATTCAAGTCCATGAAGAAGCTCTCCACGGAGGTGACCTCGGACTGGATCCAGTTCCAACTATGTCTCTCTCTCTCTCTCTCTCCGACCGGAGGGAGGTGCCATGTGGAGCACGCTGAACCAGTGGATAGGGCAAGCATCCTGGCACACGCTGGGCTGCCGACTCAGGCGCGATCGTCCCAACTACGATGCCCTGGTCCAGGAGGGGTGGCAGCTGCACTCAATTATCTTTGCTGTCTCCTGGACTACGTTGCAGGCCCGGCTGCACGATCCCCCGGTATCGCCTGCAGCGCAGGTCCTTACCATGTTGTGACCACCGGCTGCAACCTCATGTGATGCACATATTCAGGTTTTGCAGTCTGTGCCGTGGCTCATGATGCTCCAAGCTTGGCAGCATGTTCACAGCCAGCACGCATGTACCTTCTGCCCAGGCTCTTGCGTACTGGGTTCAATGGCGGTTGGGAGGCTCGAAATTACTCCTTGGCAGGCATTGTGAACCTTGACATTGGACCGACAAATGTCCCGATCCCCATTGTGCCGACTGCAGGTCGCACACTGAGCCTCCAGGACTCCATTGATGGGTGGAGTGCTGAAGTTACGGCCCGATATGCACTCATATGCCCATCACAGATGCTGTGCATACAACCTCAGCGATTTGCCACCAACGAGGGGGTAATGTGCAGAGACACGCGACCACTGGTGGCGTAATCAGAATGTATCAGACTGCCAGTATTTGTGGCTGCTGACTCAATGCGAATCTGGCATGCCTCCTACCAGGTCGTGGCTATGCAGCTCCATTATGGAGTAACTCCTTGATTCAGGGCATTATCGAACTATCCTCAGGGGCCAGTCGCTGTTTGGAGGAGAAAACCAATGGATTACGGATGGCTCCTGCAGTGCCAAGCCGGTAAATCACGAGCATGATGGTCAGATATACCTATTGTGGTTACGCCAAGTATGACTTCCTGGCGCCTGAATATGCTGAGTGTAGTTGCTTATGGATGGGGCTGGCCCGTGCCCCCCAAGAACCCAATCGAGGTTCCAACGATCGGAAAACCCGGTTGTTGTCTGCTGGCGAACTCGAATCTTTGCTGCGTGGGGAATGAAATGCTGCTCCTACTGCTGCTCCTGCTCTTACTCCTACTCCTACTCCTACTAAAACTAAAATTTCAATTGAACGCTGCGCGAGCGTGCTCTGCGCTTTGCGGGCGCCTTTGGTCTCGTGCACTCGTGAAACTGCTGCTAGCATTCATCGCTCAGATCTCTCAATCTGCTCAGTCTACTCAGTTACTACGTTGCAACTATGGCTTCCTCCTCCGACACCTCGTTGTGAACAGACGCGTCCGTCTGTGCACCTGTCCCAGCAAGTAGGCCGTACTTCAGACGAAGCCGACACCTGGAGTATCCGTCTCGTGGCGTCCCACACGGATTACTCATGCTGTTGACAGAAGGCCGTAAAGATCACATGCGAGTACCTGCAGGGTTGGTTGAGTCAAACTGTGATGGTTGACTGATCGGATCAGCTCAGAGGTCGTGCAGAGTCCTGCATTTTGACTTTGGTGATCACTCTGCGCTGCAGCTTCCGAAGAGATGTGCAGAAGCGTCGGAAGAGCATCGAATTCCCAGAGGCTGTGCCATACGGGATTTGGGGAGTCTGTGACATTGCTCTAGGGTCACTGGTTGTGACCATGCGGCCACTGCGGTGAAGAGTGGTAGTAGCCGTGCCAGGACCACTGTTGCCACCAGTCCCAGTCTTCTTCCTGACTGGAGCGTGCCGGCCTGGCCCACTGACTGGAAGATGAGGATGAAGGGGCATCGCGTTGGCGTTTGCCCTCTGTATCGGCCTCATGCACCTGCGGGCGCTTGTTGGGTGCAGCAGCCGCTGCTAATTTGGCCATACGCCGGTCTTCCTCAATCCCCTTGTTATGCTGAATCCTCATCTTCATGACGGAGTAGGCATCTTTGTTGGGTTTGACCCTGAACATCCTAGCTGGGAGACCTGCGGATTTTGCAGTTTCGTTGTAGACCGTCATCATTGTAGTAGCGATCATGTTGAACTCAATCCGCGTTGGGAAGTGCCGCTGGAACTCTTTCTCGTCCCACAACCTGTTGAAGCAGGCATGGATCAGGCCATGCACCTTTGTGGGAGCATCCAGCTCCTGATAGGCTTCTCCAGAGCCTGTGGCTATGGTGACTCGTCCGTCGCTAGTCAGGACTCGCCGCACAGACATGGCGGTGTCCCATGTGAGGCCAGATTGAGTCTTGACAGACTTGATGGCTGAGAAGAGCGGAGGCACCTGGCTGAGAGCCTCCACTCGTGTGGACCAAAGGTTCTGCTGCTCTTGGTTGGTAAGACCTCCTAGAATAACCGGAGCCACCAGAATGTTGATGGAAGCCAATGCTCGGATCCAGTCCTGGTGGGACTGAGAGCTCAACAATTGAGCAACCTCCAGCCTCGTGTATTTGACCTCCGTCTGGGGAGCCGGTTGTGGGACATAGCCAACTGGTCCAGCATTCTTCTCTGGGGGCTCGTAGGCTGACGGGGGACGGGAAGAGGGAGGGGGAGGCGTGAGAGAACGCTGGGAAGCTTGTGCTGCTTGTGCCTGTGGGGGGAAGGCAGCCTTGGGGCGGTGAGGGGGAGCCGGGGAAGCAGGGATAGCTGGAGGGGGAGCCGGCGCCTCAGGCGAAGAGGAGCCTGCGGGAGGCTGGGGGTTCGAGATGGCCACCTGGGCCGGTGGAGCTTTGACCGGAAGTGTGGAGGACGACTTCGGTGCTATCGCTTGGCTCTCCTTGTAGGCCGCCTTCTCTGCCGCAGTGGAAGTAAAGGGCATGGAGGGGGAGTCGGAGGCGCAAAGCCTGCGGCTTTGTCGGACCCTTTGGTGCGGGTGCGACTGGGAGGGAGAGGGATCTCCTGCGGTATTGTTGGCTTAGGGGGAGGAGGAGGATGAGGCACTGGGGCAGTGGCGGTCCAGGCTTCTTGTGCTGCAGGTTGTGACACAGGGTCATGCTTCTGCGTGACAAAGTGGTTTTTGAGACCATGGCCTGTGCTGAACTGAACCCGGCGATTATGCTTCCGACAGTGGAGGCAACATAACCACATGGATCCTGAGACTTCCATTTGTCCTAGGCCACGAGGAATAAGTTCCAGCACATCCTGCTCCGTGAGATCTTGGTTGTAATGGTGGGTGTCGCGGACAGTGGCCATTATCTCCGCAAAGGAGTTGTTCTGGATGCTGTCGGCCACGTACGTTTCAATTTCCTCCTGTGTGGGAGGAGGAGGAGCCGCAGTGGCCGTTGCCGTGGTCTGTGACCTAGGCGGCTGAGTTGAGCTGTGCTCTATGGACCTAGTGTCAACCTGGATTTCCAGAGAGATGTCTGGAACTTGGCTCTGGAGCATGCGATTCGTTCGCTCCTTAGTGGTAGGATCTCCCTGAAATCCCTTCTGCCATTTCCAGCATCTGGTGTAGGCGACCGTGGTGTTGTTGGCTGAGACGAAAAAATGGCCGTCGTTGTCGTAAGTTTTGTTACTAAAACTAAAACTACTACTACTACTACTACTACTACTACTACTACTACTACTACTACTACTACTACTACTACCACTGCTACTACTACTACTACTACTACTACTACTACCACTGCTACTACTACTACTACTACTACTACTACTACTACTACTACTACTACTACTGGTACTACTACTCCTCCGAATACTACCACTACTACTGCTAGGACTACTTCTACCACTACCACTACCACTACTACTACGACGACGACCACTACCACTACCACTACCACTACCACTACCACTACCACTACCACCACTAACACCAGCACCACTACCACGACTACGACTACGACTACTACTACATTCTACTACCACTACCACTACCACTACCACTGCGACGACGACGACGACGACGACGACTACTACTACTACTACTACTACTACTACTACTACTACTAGTACCAGCGCTGGTGATGGTGATGGTGCTGGGGTAGTAGTAGTAGTAGTAGTAGTAGTAGTAGTAGTGGTAGTACTAGTAGTCGTCGTCGTGCCAGTCGTAGGGGGTGTAGTGCAGTGCAGTGTAGTGTCGCGCAGTGTAGTGTCTTGTTGTGAGGTGGAGTGTAGTGCAGAGTCGCGAACTAGCAGCAACAGTAGTCGTCAAAGTGGCAGTAGGAGTAGAAAAAACGAAGAAGCAGTAACACTCTTCCTAGATTTTCTATAGAGCTCCGACAGCTGCTACCCTTTGACCCGTGAAGTGGCCCGGCTCCATTATCAGTGCTTGTCTTTTTCCAAGAGGCCCGAGAAGTGGAAGGCACTGGGGAGCGTGCTGTACCTTCGGCTCGATTGATGAAGCCTCTGATGACATCTTCACCTCGCTTTCCAGAGTCAGAGCCTAAAGCTTCAGGTCTCTTGGCCTCTGGGGCCTGGCAACATCTCCGCCGGATTGAAGCTCATTGAGAACACAATGCCCAGCAGCCCAGCAGATCAGACACGGCTGTGGAAGCCATACTTAAGGGCGCTGCACAGCCACATGAGCAGGATCAGGATCAGGACCACCTGCAGTCTTAGGAGTGCCTGGGGTTGGAGGTGCAAGCTGAGAAAGTAGATTCTAGGACAGGTGTTTGAGCAAGATGGCCACCGACGGGATCTCAGCAAGCGAAGAAGACCTAACCTGGCACGGCTAGGACCTCCAACACCTCTGGAGTAAAGTAGCAGATGCAGGTGGTTCGTGCAACCTTACTAGCAGCCTCTGACTTAGAGGAAGATGTGGGAAGAAAAACGGAGGGTCACCGAATCTCTGAAGGCCTGCGAAAACCTGCGAAAGCGAGCTTCTCAGCTCCTGGCCATCAAACACTGAGCGAGAACGCCAGGCCAGGACTCCCACCTCAGAGAGCAGAGAGAGAGAGAGACTGAGAGACGTCGTCTATGACTTAGGGATAGATGCATGGTGCATGATGATGAGATGGAGCATATACCTCAGAATTTGTCATGGTGCAGGTCTCAACATCGCCTATGAAAGTAGGATCTTCAACTTTCTCTACGCCTAGGACCTAGGACTTAGGACCTTGAGTGCTGAACCCCGAGTCACAAGAAAAGCGGTACCAACTGCTCCGACCACATACTATGGACCAGACACTTCATCTGCAACTACTACCAGTTTAGTATCGGCCGAACCGCAGCTGTAAGATCACTGCCATTCTGCTCGAGGCCAGAAGCTGACCTCGCGGGTCCGCAGATTCCAGGCCTCGAGCTCGGTGCAGCCGTCTCAAAAAGCTACAGAAATCTACTCCGACATCAGCTAGCAACAGCGACTCAATGCGATCCGAAAAACAGATTCAGTGATGGGGCCGTCATCTCGGCAAAAAGAACTTGGAACATGGGGAATCTTGGCCTCTGGGGGACTTGGGGATGCATGAACTGCATGGAGACGAAGGGGAAAATGCTTGGGTTAGTCTTGGGTTGATAAGATATTCAGAGGACAGCTGAGGTTGCTGCGGCCCAATACTTCCGGCACCTTGTCCAGACCACAGCATGGTCGTGTGCAAACTGATGGCTCTACATCCAGGATATTCGCTAGCCAATTCCTGGGATGTAGACTCGTCGATCTGATCGTCGCCTGCCATGCTGAGACTGCATGTCTAAATCGCTCCCGTTGGAATGCAGCACTGCCATGTCGACCATACAGTTATGTATGCTTGGATTGTCGGGGTTTCCATGCTCGGTTGAAAACCTTACACAAACGAGCGCAGTTCCTCGAACAATCTGCCACGTATGCTTGAAGGCCCACAGGCCGGGGTGGCTCAGCGCATAGGAGTACTGGGATTTGAAGTCATCGGTGCTCACGTTGCACTCCTCACAACACAGGCAACGAAGGCGGCCAGTGGCCTTCAGGTCGCTACGGCACGGCTTTTGCAGCTCGGTCCTGCCCCACTTCCATGAAATTGAAGAAGCATGCACATCTTCCATACTTCCTGGGTCACTTTCAAGTTCAAGAACTTGTGAATTGGCAGAATCCTCGCAGCCATCCTGCAAAACTGAGCGCTGCACAGTTTGTCCTTAGATGTTTGCGGCAATCAATTTGTCTAGTCTAGAGTCTAGAGCGCACATGCTGCAGATCGTACTGCACGGAAGCATTTGTCCAACCGTGCAAGCACAGGCAAGTTCAAGCACATGATTTGGACCCTGCAGCTCGTTGATGATCCCCGTCGTAAGAGCTATAAGCACCATTATCCTTATTGACAGTGGCAGCACGGGTGCAGCAAGCGATGATAATGTTGACAGCGATGACAATATGGTGTTGACGGAGCGCTCCCACTAGACTTCTTCATAGGCAATTTCTAGTCAGTCCGAAAAAATAGGACTGATAACGATGATGACATCCGTAGTATGCGATTGGTGCATTTGAAGCTGATGATGACGATTATCATTAAATCATGACCTTGATCCCGATGACGGCAGCAACAACAACACTCAAGCTATGACAAACACAGGGGAAACAGCCAAACCAGGGACAAAATGTCTGCCAGGACGATGAAAAGCAAAGAAATACAAAATACATACAAGACCAAACGCAAAAGAAGTACACATCATTGGCACCTCCACGCACCAAGACGACCTTTGCCGGGGCCTTCATCATCATCATCATCATCATCGCCATCATCATCGCCGTCATCATCATCTTCTTCATCACACCACCATCACAGCATTATCACGTCGTCGTCACATTGGCAGTATGATCATCGTCATCAGCAGCCGCATCAGCATCATCGTCATCTCCAAGATTATCCTTGACCAATCGACATCAACCTCACCGTCAACAACACCGACCCCAACACCAATACCACCAACACCGCCAAAGCCACCGCCACCGCCAGCAGCAGCAGCAGGAGCAGCGGTGGCACCAGCAGCAGCGGTGGCACCAGCAGCAGCGATGGCACCAGAAGCAGCAGCACCAACACCAGCATAGCGTACAACATGGAATCACCGTCAGCAATATCAGCCACCCACCCACTGCCGCAACCATCACCGTGCTAAAGCTACTGCTCTTGCTCCTCCCCTTGCTCCTACTCCAATCCTCACTCCTACTCCTCTTCATAATCTACATTACTAGCACCACCGAGATGGTGCTTGACATACATAGCCTTAGGCTCGGCCGCGAACCGCAACCTGCAAACAGCAGTTCCAACGCAGTGGCTCCGGCAAATCGTCGAGAGGGCATAAAGCTCTGCGCATCGGCAGCAACAAGGCTATGCAGTCGAAGGTACCTTTAATGGTGACTTCGCCTCCACACGTGCAGGCGATTGCAACACTGTTGCAAGAGGACACCCAGCGTCTGAATTCATCCCAGGCATATTCGGAAATCGTCAGGGGCGTCTGCGAGGCCCAAAACTTCGCTAGACGACATGGAGCCAGCCAGCTTTGGGAACGTGGATACTGAAGCTGGCGCAAGGGAGGAAAAATGAGGAAAAGCCGGCTTCACGGCCCTTGCTTGGCGCGAGCCGGGCCGCCACCAAGTCTTGTCTAACGACAGGGCAGGTGCTGCTGCCGAAGCGGGGTGGCACTGGATGAGGGATTCGGTCGGCTGGTTGCTGCTCCCACCACTGGTGCCACAACGCGACTGCAACTAAGACTGTAACGACCACGACGACGACTACCACTACTAGTGACTAGTGCTGCTGTTAAGATTCTCATGGAAGCCTTCACCAGTGGCAACACCAAAACCAGTACTGCCACCGCCGAGGCCGCCATCCGAAACCCCGCTACAACCACCCGTTGCTGTCGTCCCCCCTCGCCGCAATACACAACAGGGAGATGTAATCTCTTCGGCATCAAGACCAGCAGAGGCACTGTCATGATCATCAACAACATGACCTTCGACATCACCATCATCGGAATCATCATCGCCATTCCATCATCATCATCGTCATCATCGACAGTCATCGTCATCATCAGCATCATCATCCTCGTCCGCCGCCAGCTTCCAAGTCATCATTTCCACCATCATCAACAGCACTGGGGACAGAACCATCATGAATACCGTTGTCGTCATCATCAGCAGCGACAGGCTGAATGTGAGCAGTACTGCAAGTATGAACACAAGTCATCCCCAGCGTGCTCGTGTAATCGGCGTTTGCACCATTTTGACAAGCGTCGTCGTCGTTGGAAACCTGAAAGTCTTTCTGCCTCGGCACGTGGGAGACAGCTAAAAGAGGAGGCTTCTGGCGTGGCGATTAGTTCAGCATGCCTGCGAGCAGATCGGCTGAAACTCACTGATTGAGGCAGGGAAGCTGAAGCATACTGTTAGTGTGCCTACCGCAATTGCCCGACTGTCTTGCAAGCATGTAATCATGTCAGGTGCCCTGAACGAGGACATGCTAAGGCGACGGCTTGTCCACGAGACAGCCCAGGAGTTTCCCGGCAGCTGCTGCAATGTCGGACATACAGGTCGACCTGCCCAGCACCGGGCTGTCCCAGCACTGCGAGCAGAACCGTGGGGACTTCAAACTCTTCCCCAGCCCTGGGGCCCTGAGGCCCTGGGCCTGTCATGACCAGGACCAGCGCCTTCAGAAGGCAAGGCCTGCCTAGGAACGGCGTGTCAAGTGAAAGAGAGAGGCCCCCTTGCAGAGGCATAGAACCACCTCCCTTCCGATCGCGCTGCTTTGAGCTTCACCACAAGTCTGCACTGCCACAACATTCGGGAAGACTGAAGAATGGCCAAACTCTCAAAGCCGAGACACATGTCGGGACCATGCGACATGGAACTCATGGCTATGACGTTGCAATGTCGGGAAAGATCCCCTGCTTGCGACATGCATATCTAGGCTTGCGCGCAACTGCTGCCGGCTCACGAAGGAAGCTCTGATGTCGAATGCTCAGGTTGAGTGGGGCAACGATAGATGTGCGGTTGGCGGTCTCGGACATGCTATGACATGCCATGAAGACACATCTCTTGTCTTTGAGCAGCGCAGGGAGGCGAACGGTTTGGAGTCTGGGGCTTGCGGTGAAGCCGAGCGCAGCTGCAGCTTAGAGTCAACACTTATGAGCAAGACAATGCCTCCACCACTTCAGCATGGGTCAAGACCTGTCAGGTTCGTATCAGAAACGGATCCAAGCTCCCATATACCATATGCAAGGGGCAAGGCCTGGCAGATCTTGCAGCGAAACCGCTGAGAGAGCCCCTGCAGAAAGCTCAGTCATGCTGCCATTGCGGGCGACATCCATCCTGCTCCATACCGCTCGGCGCCTTCGCACAAGGCTCCGCATCACCGACAGGTTCCACCTTCGTCAGCAGTAAGGTAAGCAGTCTGCGGTCTGCAGGGACTACGCGTGGGCTCAGCTTTGTCTTCGTGCCTGTGGAGCTCGGCCTGCCGCGATGAGAGGCTGAGGGCCTCGTCTCAGCTACGAGCACGGCTTCTCTGATCTTCGGTGAAGCCTCTCGGGTGAAGCCTCATGCGCAGCCCTAATCAACCTCCTAAACTCTTGTTTTTGGCGATGACAATACTTTCGAGACGGCACGGAGCATGAGAAGATGGTCTCTGGGAGGGAAGTGGATACCGGAAGTATCTGTCGGCAGCCGTGATACTGCATACTTAATATGTTACGCTCCGAGTTTCGCGATGCTTTGCCTCCTGCTCAGGCCTTTATAGTTTACAAACAAGGCAATATTGACATCTGACTGCAGCCAGTTGCACTACTACGCGCAACACTGTCTATCCACAAGGTAAACATCGCCGGCAAGCATCAACCTGTCCATGATGCTTCTTGAAGAACTGCCGAAACTCCGCTTGGAATGTGGTGCGCAAAGTATTGCAGACTCAACCCAACACGAAAGGGCTTCAGCTGACAGTTCTTCAACTACGCCATCGAGTTTGCATGTCTCGACAGCAGGAGCTTAGGCTTAGGCCCTGTGCACAAACGCCCTCACAGCGCTGAGGCAAGACCAAGCAAGGCTTCCAACAGCATTTTTCGCCGCAGGCTGCACCGCCGCCCTGGAACCCAGTCAGCTCCGCCTCCCTTCTCCTTTGCTGCCGTCTTGGCTCTGAACCGCTCCGAACTTGCGGAGGAGGGACTGGGACGAAAGCTAGAAGCGTCAACAACCGAGGCTTTTCCAGTGAAGGCAAGCATGCATACACGCCTACTGAATTGAACTCCAAATACAGAAACCCTAACTCTTGAACCCCTCGAATGAGCACCAATACCATCCCCCTCAATGTGGGTGACACCCACCGGGCCAAGCCATGCTCTGCTTGCGCTTCTTGTTCGTCGAGATGCAGCTGCTATTACATATGACTGTGTATTCGAGTACTAGTATAGTATGAAATTATGAAATGGTAGAAAAACAGTATATGGAAGAGGTTGGATCAGAGCTTCATGCACACACACACACACATATATATATATATATATACATATACAAAAACATACCATAACTTACTCCCCCAATAGCCACAGAAATAAAAGGTTAAACTTTCAAACTACTGCTAAACTATAAGAACCCCAAAAGTTTAAACGTTTTGTATTGGAGAACTAAGATAAATACATGTTATATATGCCTAGAAGCCAATCGCTTCAGGTCGGGCGCCCAACATAGAACAAGTACGCGACGCGTGAGCGGAGCCAGCAAGCCACATCGTGAACATCACTGGGGGCCTCTTGGATCCCAATCCGAGCCAACAAGCGCGGAAATAGTAAAAAACAGTATATGGAAGAGGTTGGATCAGAGCTTCATGCACACGTATATATATATATATATATATATATGTATATATATATGTACATATACACAAACATACCATAAATACATGTGTATATCATGCTTAGAAGCCAATGGCTTCAGGTCGGGTGCCCAACATAGAACAAGTAGGCGACGCATGAGCATCATGAGCTGCAAGCATCATAAGCATCGGAGCCAGTAAGCGCACATCGCGAACATCATTGGAGCCCAATCCGAGCCACAAGCCCGCATCACGAGCATCATTGGGAGCTTCCTGGGGCCAACAAACGCGCATCATGAGCATCATCGGGGAGCAGTTTTTCCACTCGGAAGCGGTCCGAAGCACCACATTCAAACACCCCAAAACGGACCCGGCGGGGAAACGCAGAAAACCAGCACCAGGTGGGGGATAGCCCCGAATACGCGCAAAAAATGCCCACCTGGCCGGGGGCCCTTCCCCACACCCCTAGATGCAACCTTTCGGTTGGTAAGGAACTCAGCTAGCCACGGAGGCTAGCTTTCGTGATTTCATGCCTGCGGCCGCAGACGGCAGCCAAGGGGATCTTTGCCGGCGTCTGCTACAGGTATGGATCCTCAGATGCCTGGCAGAAGCAGTGATCACCGAGTGCAAGCTCGTGTGTGCTGCGTCCTTGCCTTTGCTTGGCAGGTGCTTTTGCTAAATTCTCTTGTTGTGCCAGGTTCGTCTGCAACCTGCTAGAAAGTCGCACGCGACCAATCTGGACAGACCTGGATGGATGACGCGACTCTTTCGAGGCAGTTTTCTTGGCACTGAGCACAACACAGACCGATCGATGTGCTATTCGAACCGGATTGTCGCTGGCTTAGCATGCCAAGGACCGACTCAAGACGATCGAGATCTTCCCAACCTAATGTACAAGCAGGCAAACCCACCCACGAACCCTCAGTCTCCAACAAGTCCAAATACTTCGGGCGGACTCAAAGACTTCTCACGCACAAACAGACTTGCCCAAATGCACGTGGTCTGGGACGGCCATGGGGTCTGTCCCCACCTGCACTTGCTTGGGATGCTGTGCAGACTGTTATCGCGAGCTTCCAATCCCTGCTGCCACCGCCTGCACAGCTTCGCCTGTTCCTGTAGGCTCAGCCGCGGCGGGAACGATGGCTTGGAGTTGCGCGGTGCTGGCGTCGGAGTCGCTGTCCGCCCCAGCCTCCCAACTTTCTCATGCCCGAGGCGTCTCATTTGGCTCCAGGTCCGCGGCCTCCTCCCGGGCGTCCAGCGCCCGCAGGAGCTCCAGGTCCGCGGCCTCCACCAAACTCCCCGTCCAAATCCCGCCGAATCCAATCTCTTCAAAGAAAGCTGCAACAAAGCCGAGATCTGAAGCTTGCTTCGTCATAAAGAATTACTCCTTGAACTCACGCACGATGCTGGGGCCTGGGGGTAATTAGAAGTTCTAGAAGGGTGTGGTGGCTACGACCTCCCTGCTGCAAGCTTGTTCTTGGCTATGTCTGGCCTTCGAACTCTCAGTGGCAACGACGATGTCTGCTTCCTGGATAGGGGTTGCCGGTGGCAGTAGTAAACAGTACGCTAACAACGGAGTCAGGATTTGAGACCACCTTTGCAGAGGTCTGCATCGCGCTTGCCACTTGTTCAACATGCCACAAAAACACTGCGGACGCCCAGCGCACAGCCCTGACAGCCCTAGAGAAACTCCACCGACTCCACCCTCCAGATCGAGCGGAAGAGGTCCTCCCACCGCTGCTCGCAGAAGATCCGTGCGTCCTCACGCAGGCAGGCAAACGCTGTGGGGAGGGATCGCTGCATATTTCTGCCTGTCGTCGTCCTCGTAGTAGTAGTAGTAGTAGTAGTAGTAGTAGTAGTAGTAGTAGTAGTAGTAGTAGTAGTAGTAGTAGTAGTAGTACAGCAACAGCACTGCTTAAGAAATCATTGGTTTGAGAAACTGAGCCCCTCGGACAGCCGCGTGACAAAAAAATCTGAATGAAATGCGGCTATTCAAAGTAAGAAATCCAGGGTACCCTGGACTCGGCGTGCCAATTTCGTATTTTGCTCTTATCATTTTGTGTTTGCTGGTGTTGTTCGCACAAAAAAGGAAACCAAGAACCAGAGGGAGTAGATTTCGTATTCCAGAAGCTCGGCGCCAAACCCTAACAAAGCAAACCAAGAACTGGGAGCACAGGAGGTTTCGAGCCTACAGCACTTTCCACCGCTCGGGCATGGCATCCTTCAGACTCCCGAAACGCCATCATATCAATCCCATGTTTTCCCCAGCTCTTATCAGAACGGCCCGAAGAGAGAAATCGAGCCCCTCAATTTCTTATATTGGTGGCTTTTTTCCTAAATATGGCAAAGCCTAACTTAAGCCCTTATCAAGCCCTTACAAAGCCTCTAGAACCCTCCAAAGCTGGTATTAAGGCCTACTTATCAAGCCCTTATTAGGCAAGCCCAGAACCCACTAAAATAAGGAATCGAGCCCCTCGTTTTCGTAAATCTAAGAAATCGAGCCTCTCAATTTCTCATTTTGGTGGTTTTGTCCTATATGACAAAGCCTTATTCAAGCCCTTATTAAGCCCTTACAAAGCCTCTAGAGCCGTCCAAAGCTGTTCTTAAGGCTTTATTAAGCCCTTATTAGGCAAGCCCAGAACCGACTAAAATCAGAAATCGTGCCCCTCGTTTTCTTAAATCTAAGAAATCGAGCCGTTCGGATATGTTTGTTGAAGTCATGCCCCGTTATGTTCTGCAGGGACTGCTATCAAACAGGTGGAGCCCGGAGCCATGAGACACAAGTGCAAATCCAGTTCTTGCGTTGCTAGTTGAGTTGGTTTGCTTTTTTGCATGGTCATGCCGGTCTCCGATCACCCGCCGTCATCCATGCAAGCGGCCCTGCCGCCACCCGCCCTCTCAAACCCCCAGCATGTAACAGCACGGACAGATAACGAAATCTGGACAACGCTGCATCTCGAAGCACTGGACAACATCGCATCCGCGTTTTCCAGCAGTCAGCGCATTTAGCTGCCACTGCATTGCGGCCTGCCGTGCACACCACTCGCTGTACAACGATCCAGCCCACATGCCAAGACGGCAAGTACTGCTTGCAAATCGTCGCGCTGCGCTCCTCGTCAGGGGTCTCGTCCAGGACATCAGGGTCGCAGTCGGTTGCGCAGTCCTGGTCTCCCCTTGCTCTTTCGATTCTGACCTCTGTCATCGGACACCCCATGCATGTCTTCTTTGTTTCAAGACTACATCTCGAGTCCTTTCCTGTCTCGAAATACTAAACTGTGCCCCTATGTGTGCAAGGCTCGCAGGCATGCTACACTGCGCATACTGCATCTTGGATCTACTTATGAGAACACTACAACCTCTCGGAGATTCTCGGCGTGCGATTCCAACATGTAGGTTGCCGACTGAGCCGCGGGGCCTCTTCCTGATCCACATCCAGCTGCTCAGGTTTCTCTGGTCGGGGCACCTTCAAGAGGCCCCCCGCTGTGTGGGAACAATGACCTCTTCTCGTCTCTCTCTCCGTCAACGCACCTTTGAAGCTGTGCTTCGTGTCTGTGTCCCCCAGGCCTCCAAGTCAGGTAGGGGCTGGGTCCGAGCGATCCAGTTGCTGCCATCAGCTTCTTTGACCTCACGAGCCAGTTATGGGAGGCATCAGCTAGTCTGCAAGACATGAAGAAGATCTCAACAACAAGCTACTGGAAGGATCTGCAAGTAGCTGTTGCTGCGCCAAGCCGTGTCAGACGGTGCCAGGCAAGCAAAAGTTCCCAGCATAGGCTGCTGAACACTGAGAAACTCACACCCAGCAGGCCTTCAACGACGAAAGCTTCAATGCCTCGAGCACGTCCTGGTCGGAGTCGGGTTTCATAAAGTAAGGATGGGCAGCTGAAGCAGACTATCACGCTCGTGAGGCTCTGAGCGCCTTAAAACTCGGGTCCTGCTCGGAAGCGCGGTGCACGTCCGCAATTCGGGGACAGGACCTTGTGGCCGCAGGAATCACTAGAATCACCGCAAGCAACCCGGCTTTCCGAATGCTGCCACCAGCACAGAAGACGGCATCCGAAAAGATTTACCACAGTACGAGAGGTTTTGTATCAAGAAACGTCTTTTGGGCTTTGCTTGCAAAGGCGCATGATCCAGCGAAGCTGAAGCCAGCCCGGCTCTGGTTCCGCCGCGATCTTCTCCTGGAAGAACGGGTCCTTCTTCAAATTGCGATCCTGAAAATCAAAACTCTGCTTCCTTTGCAAGCAAAATCTAAAGTCACTGCTGGAGCTGTGCTGCCGCCACGATTGTAAACATGAGGAAGCCTCAGCGACACTCAAGTTCAATCACTCCGAAGATTTCACATCCCCGCCTGTGTGACTGAGCATTAGCGGTACTTTGAAGTTGCGCAGCATAGTGAAGCCTGCGAGTCTACCACTACGGGTAGCGGAGGAACTTGAAAGTCGAACAGCCTGAACTGAGTCGATACAACACACGTGACACGAACAGTTTCACCGTCCACAGCAATCATTCTGGCACAGCAGCGCAACAGCAAGTGACTGGCCTGTAAGTCAATCAAAGCAGCTAGCCGATCTGTCAGCTTTGACAGGAGGCGGCAAAAACAGCAGCCTTTCCTATTGTAACTTGGCAAGCATCCGAAAAGTAGTGCTCCACCTGACGTCGCACGACCTGACCAAGCGGAAAGCTGTCAATGCGACCGTCCTTTACTGGAGCCCATCTAGGGTGTGGTTTCACTATCGTCTAGGTCTAAGGGGCTTGGTGTTATCTGGAGATGCGCGCGAGCATCAGGAATAGATCCAGCGGGTCTGTTCCATATCCAGTCGTGCATGCTTCGTGGTGCAGGCCCTCGATTGAGGCAAACTCCCTCGATCTCGTGACTCCACAGCTGAGTCTACGAAAGCTGAATGTCAAGTTGCCTCGGTGTGCCTTCCTCCCTCCCACTCCAGCGGAAATCTGAGAGAAGTTTGGCTCGATTGACTCTTGCCATCTGTCAAACAGTGAGGGCCGGGACTCCTTGCTTTAGCTGAAATCATGAAGCCACGTTGAATGTGACAATCTTTACCCATGGGGAAACTAGGTATGATCTAACGTGCTACCGCTTCTGCGAAAACTTCAAACCGTGGTTGAAGCAGGAAAGCACCCATCAGAGAAGGATCGGCGGAAAAGCTACTATGAGACTACGGCAGAGGGAACTACAGGGACAATGCAACGACAGACATCTACAAATGCCGCTGTGGAAAGAGATGCAAACTTCAACCTTTTTGCCGGTTCGAAAGGGCACGAGCTCAGCCGCCAGCGCAAGAACTCTACTCTCTCTTGTCTTCTGCCCCACGATACATCTGTTCTGTCTTCCCGCGAGCCGCCATACCCCTGATCTATATCTGATGCATTGCACGCCGCACGTGGTCAGAGTCCTCAAGACACACCTTTCTCGATGGCGGAACTCGAGCATCCATTCTCGAAGTCTTGGGTTGTTGCCGGGGTTCTCGCGGATGGATACTTGGAGAAAAGTCGCCCCTTCTGCTTTTCGTTCTGACAAGGCGTGTGCTAATTGCACATCGGCTCGGGGAATCCTTTCTCAGAGTCTATACAGAGTCGGCGAGCAGCACAAATCCACCCGTCCCGAGATTCAGTCGAGCTTCACTTCGCAGTGCGCAGTGAACACCACACTCTGAGATGCATGTGTGCGGATGTTCACGAGAATCTACGTGCAGCTTGGTGCCGCGCTCGCAGAAATCGTGCCCGCTGAGCTTTGCTGTGTAGGTTGACTTCCTCCGGTCTGGAACATTCAACACTGTCCAACACACATCCACACTGCAACACTTGCGAAATCGCGCCGCAGGGAATGGGAAGCTCCATGTCTCGTGGCTGCTGGTGCGATGGATGTTTGACCATACTGCATGATTCGGAAGGTGCCCTGCTGATGTCTCTTGCTCAGGCTTCAGCTATCAAATACGCCATCTGATCGACTGCACGCTTCGGACGCCGATCCTCAATGCTCGGAGCTCGCCCAGCGGCTGCTGCCTTTGGCAAGGCTTCGAGATGCTGGTGTCTTGTCGACTATGCAGGGGCGGGATTCGTGTCGAGGGGGTCAATGTCCTGCTCCTGAAAACCAATCTACGGATTACAATTCAGTCTCAATGGCAACTGCCTCGTCGTCCAAGCGCCGTCGACGCTTGCGCGGCCGAGGCACCTGCAAGTGACAGGAGGCGAAGCCTTAACAGCCTTAACATATACCGTACAAGTCTTAAGTATTTATGTACACAGACTTGTTGATCGCTTCTATGAAGCAAGTTGTTGCCGATCGTCTCTGACGCCGCTTGCTGCCATTTCTGCGGCTTACCTTGTGCTGAGCATCGTGGCCCACCTGATCGTCCTCCTCGGTCGGCTGGACAAACAAGGTTTCAGCCTGACAAAACTCAATCGCCTGCGACTCTTCGCGTTCGATTCACCATGACACTCTGTCAAGTATCTGACTATCGTCTGGCCTCGCTTCGTTGGACAAGGTCCTGATGTTCAGCAAACGCCTCAGCTGCTGGGTTTCCCAACCGCACCCTGGACAGCAGTCGCTTCAAGCCTCCAGCAAGGGTCCTGCGAATGTGTTCGCTTGAACTTTCATTAAGGGAAGCAAAAGTCACTGTACCCAAGTCGGAGACATCCTCCAGATCGTCATCCTCCTTCACCCTCCAGCGTACGAAGCCTTCAGCCTGCATGTTGTCAGCCCGGAATCAGTTCACACTGAACTGCTCCATGCTGCACTCAAACCTGATGCCCCAAACGTCAATCTGGAGGGCATTAACAGCAAAAGGTGTCGCAGGCAAGCCCGACTCACAAGGAGTCTGCGATGGTCTGCTGTATGAACGGAAAATTCACCTAGGAGACAAAAAAGGATGGTACACTGAGCAGGATTGGCGCCATGGGATGCAAAGGCCATGGATTTGTTCTGCCTCTACGAAACGTTTCCAAGCACCTCCATGGGCGCTTCCAGGCGTCGCGAAAAGGCAGCGATAACCTTCGGGTGGTGCATCTACAAAGAGCAGAAACAATTTCACAACACCTGCATTAACAGATGCGACAGAGGTCACCGCCTGCCCTTTATCCAGCTGACCCAGGTTCTGTCATGCAGGCCTAAGCCCCTTTGCAGGGGTTTGTCTGGATCTGTCTGGTCTCAGTCTGCTCCTAGTAACGCCGTAACGCCAGCTCCACTGCTGCGACCTATTCCAAGAATTGGAGTGGACAGAACGGAGTTGGAGCACGGCAGGCAAGCCTTAGAGACCCACGTTCTCTCTCGCTGGGCATAGAGGGCATCTGAAGCCCCCGGGAAGATGGCCCACCCATGTTGTCGGGATCAGCTCTGCAAACAGGTTCTCTTTCTTTCTCTCCCCTGCTCTGCCCCGTGTGCTTTCGCGTGGCTCATCGGTCCTTTCTGCCTTTGCGATTTTGCTGGACTGCATGCGTCCGCCCCAAGACCTGTATACCAAGACTGCGGCAACCGCAAAGCATTTATCATGGCCCAGCCTCGAGGCTCTTCTCTTCAGCCGGTAAGGTTTCCTTCAAGCATCTCTTTGGATCTCCAGTGCTTCTGAGCAGAGCCGGTTTTGAACTCGCTTCACAGGGCTCGCCCTTTCAGTATGCTTCACTGCTCGTCCAACCCACATCACGATGTATAAACGGAGACAGAGAAATCTGGAAGCCATCTACTTGGATGCCTTCCGCGATTTGCCCATGCAGGCAGTGCGATGCGAGTGGGCCAGCGCAAGATAGTGCAGCCCCAGTTTCGTGACCAAATCGCTGCAGCACACGAGCTCCACAAACGTCCTCGACCAAAGCCGTACACAGTGGTCACTGGCTCTGACATGCTTCCAGCAGAATAGGCCATGGAGGCTTGTTGGCGTGACCGGCGCACTCACAAAGCGGGCAGCTTAAGCCCTTGCTCCGAACCGTCCCATCTGACAGCCCAATGGCACACTATTGCCAATGCTCCGGCACTCGGCTTACGACTGGTCCTCCGGAATGTCCAGCCAGATGCATGCCTTTACAGGTGCAACGCCAGTAAGGTGAAGTTAGTGTAGACACGACCATGCTGCGAAGCAAAGCAGTCCCTACATCACCCGGATGCTGCAGGAGGCCCTCAAGCCCAGAAGCCAGAACTACGGGAACTCAAATGCTTGAGTTCTGGCCATGGACGCTAGTGCGGCGACGTCGCTGCACCAACTTCGTAGTCCTCGGCCAGCTCGAGCCAAACCTGAATGCTTCCGACAGTGCGATAATGATACTAGATGATACTAGTTACTAGTACAACAGATGTCCGGGGGGTCAATGCTGCGTGCGGCGTAAACTTCGCAGAAGGGTGATTTGACGCGCAATTTTCATGCTCCCTTGCTGCCATACTGCCCGCCGCTGAAGTCGCGTAGCATTGCAGCGGTCCACGACCACTCGGCGGGACTTTCCCAAGGCCTGCGCTGCTGACTTCAAGCATCTTCCAGGGGTGTGTGTTCACAAATTCTCACATTGAGCGATCAATGAGAACCCAACAGCCCTAACGACGAAGAAAGCCCGCACAGACTTGGAGGTGAAAGCATCGAAAGTGAGGTTGCTTGGGTCCTTGTGGCAGCAGCTGGTGTTCTGAACCCTCGCAAATGGGCAGTGCCACAAGCCCCGCTTCGAACAAGAAACTCTGCACACTTTCCGGCCTTGCGCATCGTGACTGGTATTTTCGGACCGTGACTGTCATGTGGTGCTTGAGTTGAGATGTAGTGCCAGCCTCCTTTGCAGCTGCCACGCACGCCTTTCCTGGGATGCAACACGTGTATCTTACAGATGAGCTGACGGTGCATAGGAGGCACGAAAGTGTTCGAGTCTTCGAGTCATTTGGGGCCAGGCTCCGAAGCCTTTTGTCGTTGCATATCCAGGTCCAATGCTCTGCCTGGTGTTTGCAGCTACTGTAGCCTCCGCCCCATGTGCGCACGGAAAAACTTGCCATCTCAATCTGAGTCTGCACAGCCAAGGGCTTGGTCCGCCAGAACATGTCCAGTTGTTGCAAGCAAGCCGCGATCGCCCAGCTGGTCCTGAAACAAGCAGGTGCAGCAACGGGATGCGGTGGCAGCAGGCCAGGAGACTAGAAGCAGACACAAAATAAAGCCACGGGATGAACCTCACTCTCAACCTCTCCCAGCTTTTCAGGCCCGGCCTGGTTGACCACCTCCCAGCCCAAGGCAGCCAAGCGCCCGGAGAGCCGGCTCTTCCCGGCACCCGGGAGACCCACGAGGATGAGCATCCTTGTGGGCAAAGTCTTCACGCTCCTCCCCTAATCGCAGCGCCGAGTCTTGTCGTCGTGCTGGTTGGACTTTCCACGTTGGTGATTGTACCCTTGTGAGCGACAGCTCAGGAGGGCTGAATGATGTGCATGCGATGCTACAGAAAACCGTTTTCTGGCGAAGGTCTTGTTGCAGACGCAGAGGTGACTAAATACTCAATTGGAAATATCAGCTAGCCTTGAGCACTGTGGGAAACACAGAGGTCTGGCGGCAACTGTGGCATTCAAGCTGCTTGAACGGCCGCGACCTTGGATTTGCCGTTGAAGTCTAACGGCTGGGACCGACGAAATCCAAGACTTACATCTCGAGTTCCCCTCTCCAAAGGAAGAGTTGCAGATCTAGCTCCGGCATGAAGACTTCTCCGTCGAAGATGTCAGGTCCCTCGTCCGGGGCCTTGCTTTTCGCGTTGCTCTCGCTGCATTTGGGAAGCCCGGAGACATGTCCAAAGCTCCACAATGAACTGTTGCACCAAAAGCACTGGTCCGCTGGTCCCCCGAGCGGAACCCTACTCCGCAGAGGTAGAAGAGTGCATGAATGCACAGCCTCAAGAGGCTCGATGGGAAGATCGTCATCGAAGAGATCATCATCCTCAGCATGCGGATATTGGCTGCATTCCGAATTCGAGCATTCCAGGTTGTGTTCTGAGGTTCTACACTGCACTGCTGCAATGTCGGCTGGCTTCATCTCGCGATACAATTCACCAGATTGCCTCGTAACGCTTTCGAGATGTGTCTAAACAGGTGTCATTGTCAGTGACACAAGTTGTGCCTCAATAACATCGGATCCTTAGCTTGCAACGATACCACGCAGCCACTTGCTACTGAGGCCTGTGGCGCAGCCCCGAAACAAAACCGTTTACGGGAGTTCCGATTCTTGGGATCTCCCAAATGGACTTGACTCCGGAAAATTTTCGGCCGGCCTCCTCCCACTGTTGCCGCAAGCTAACGGCCCAGGAAGCCCTCAGCTGCGATCGCGAAGGTGACGTGCAGTTAAGCGAAGAGCAACTGTTTGCAATTGCGAGGTATGTGCAATGTGCGGTAGCTGTAGTCAAGCTGCATATCTGGGTGCTCCGTTGCTTCACAGAGGACTGTCGGCGGGCTGTCGCCTCGGTGATGATTACCGCCAAGCCCGAACAGCCGAATGCCTGGACAAGCATCCGCAAGCACCCCATCCATTCGTTTCCCAATGTCTGAAAACTGGGCTCGGAACTCTTGCATTGTTCCTCCACGCGTCGTTCCGTTTGCACCTCGTCCTTCCTGGGCTTGCATCGCTCCGGGCGGATCGACGGGCGAGAGGTGCAAGACAGCGCGAGAGTGGCAAGAGTGACGGCAGAGAAGCGACTGAAGAGATGAGTTAGGTCGGCACAGACTCAGTGGGAACCTGCAGCAGCAGCTACCCCGCAACGTGCAGCTATTAAGCTTCCATGCCGAGCGTCACCCAGCGGAAAGCCGGCAGGAGCGCCGTTTCGTCAAGCTCCGGGAAGTAAAACCTGAGAGTGCTGAACGCTTTCTCGCTACGGCGAACACAAACGCCTAGTGACGTGCCTCGTCAGCTCCAGCAGCTCCGTGCGGGCACGGTGGAGGGCCCCCGGCGGCCCATGCATCCACACGGCACCCTGGCTGGGATGCGCTGAGGACTCTCCATTGTCGGGTATAAAAGCATTCACCTCAACGATACGGAGTTCTAAAATTACTAGCATCGTCAGAACGTGCGAAGAAAAGCCTCATCATCGAGCTCCGCTGCAACGCCGCAGGCTCGTCCAAAGATGCCTCAAGAGCTATGTTTGGCAGAATCGGTTGTGTCTCGAATGCAGTCGTTCCCGCCGTCAGGATCCTTTGGACAACCGACGTATCTGTGCTGTGCGCGAGGGTCTTTCCCCTTGACATCGCCATGACTCTTGACGCTGCAGAACAAGAAAACACCGTGCATTCTCATGTCATTTACTTCAAAGGTGCTCCTAGGCTTGTTTTCGGCATTCCCAACAGTGTCTGTCATGTGTTTGACACTTTTGCTCAGCACCGTGATCGGTGAAGGCATGTAAACCAACTAGCGATGTCCTAAGTCATTGCGCGGTGACAGTCACGATATCAACATTGTTCTCTTTCAGTCAGCCTTTGATTTACAGACTGCGTGTCTTATGTATTCTGTTTTCAGGCCTTACATATGCAAATTCTTCGTGGGGAAGATCGTTTTCTACATATGTTCAGTGGAGAGAAGCTTGGACAATCTGTACATGATGTATGTGCTCACCTTTGTTCCTGCAGCGTGCGACACCTTTTGTACCACATCACGGAGACCTTACAAAACAAATGTCGAAAGACTGAAGTACATGCTACTGCGATTCAGGTCACAACTCTTTTGGAGCATTGGCTTAGTCATGGTGGCATATCTCCGGAGACCATGCGGCAACAAGTTTTGGGAATACAAGTGGGTCTATTGGTCTGGCTTTCGCCATCAAAGGGTTCTGTTAGATCTGATTTTCACGTGTGGCATGTGTACTTTGTCGTATCTTGGGTTCTCGGGCTTATGGATCTTGCACGGCTACATCACACAAAGCACTAATTCAGGATCATGTTGCGAGCACTCCCAAAGAACATCCAGAAACACTTTTTGGTTGAAGGTTTGGGGAGCAACTTTGAAAGCAGAGAAGCTAGTCTTGGCTGGAAGAGGTATGTTCAAAGTGTTTGCTCGTCTTTGTGGCAACGCCCTGGTTATGGCAAGGATGCGGATGCTGTCAATTACATCATTTTCACCCCTGAGAGCCTCACGTGGTACACTGGAAAAGCAGATGCAGTTCGAATGCTCAACAAACGTGAATGATATGGCCCTACTGCTCGGTGGCGTGATCATGTTATCAATACGGTACGGCACAAGTCCACCCAGCATCATCAACCCCGCTACCGTGCTTGGGCTGGCTGTTCTTTCCATTCCTTGCACATGGTGCCGATTACCCGTTCCCGTTCCAGCACTGCTGCTGTTCTTGCATATGAGCAAACGATTATTAGAACATTACAGCCGTGCGCATGCATGCAAGCCCAACAGACCTCGACCTTGGCCCAGATTCCGTCAAAAGCCTGACTTCGCGAAGGAAACGCAGCTCAACCTTTTGGAGTCTTTGGTTTCTCGCAAAAGTTATCATTCTCCTGACTGCAATTGGCCTTGTCACGTACTTTTGGGTTGGTGTTGGACTTGCGAAGTCTTGTCAAGAACTGAAGTTTTCGACAGGCTATGTTGGAACAGGCACAGGGCTTGGTTGTTATCGTTCCTCACCATTCCGCGCAGCAGACTTGATTACAAACGCCTGTGGAAGAAACCCAACGTGTTGGACTACATCTTGCAATTGTGGTTTCATTCTGCAGACCTCCACATCCCAGCCAAACTACTTCCCACCCAGACATGGAGAATCCTTGTGCCAGCAATGGTGATTGGTACTTGTCCTGTGTTCGGCAGATGCTCGCACCCATGTTCCAACAGATTGCGTCTGCTTCACATGAAAGAGTGGCAGCCTATTTCCGGCAAAAGACCAAACTGGTCCGATGTAAACCTCGCAATGTGTGCCGTTTATTTACACACCAGCAGCAACAAAGAAAAACTTATAATAAGAGATGCATGCAGAGATCACGTCGACAACGCAGGTTCTACCGACGTAGACAAGATGTTTGCTGGAGACCAGAACATTGGAACGTGCCGCTACGCGTCACTGTACTGCAATTGCGACAACAGGTTGAAATTCAGTTGTGTAGTTTCCTGCAGCAGATTGGTCTTGATTTCGCGCTTCCACCGAGTTCAACCATACAAGAGCCATCTGAATTACATCAGCACGAGTTTGGTGAGTATTTATTTGGCCGATATTCGATTGGAGCAACCGGGAAAAGTGCTCGTTCAAACAGACCGTGACATCCACAGACGAGTTTGTATGGATGAACTTGGTTACCAATGGAGACTCACACAGGGAATTGAAGGAGATAAGAAGCATTACAGGCTTCTTCGAAACACATCGCCTGAACAAGCCGCCACATGGAAGCAGCAGCTTATGGAACACTACTTGCCTGATTTCGCCAAACATGTTCCTGTGCTTCCTACACAGCGAAGTGCTTGCATAAAGATCGCCCAGGTCTGTGTTGTAAAGAGCAACATGCGCACGAGAGAGAAATCATCTCCAATTATTCTGAAACCCTCAAACCGACGCCAAGTAGTGCAGCGCGCGCGTTCAGACTGGCAAAACGGCTTTCCAACGAACCCGGATAGAAATCATGGAATCAGAGTGAACTTGGAAGCTGTGCAGCACAGAGTCAGTTTACTTGCATGTCCGAATGAGTGCCGACGACAGTGTCCATGTGGAAAGGCAAAGCAGATTGACATCACATGCATTCATACTAATGCTTCCCAGTCAACTTCCGTCAAACGGGGATTGCAAAGGGTTTTTTCGTTCTTCGAGCGCTTGCACAAGAACACGAAGCGGACAGCAGTGGCAGTGGCAAGTGGTAGAACAGCTAACGGGCACTCATGTTTTGCTGCGAAGAGATCCAACCGGTACTACCACGTCGTATCTTTCAAACACATCAAGAAATGCTTTCAGTATGCCCTACACGATCGGAATTTCTTCTGGGAGACACAGTTATACAAAGGCGCACTGGTTGTCCAGTGGGCGGTTCATTCAGCGAGCCCGCCACACTTGTGGACTTGGGTAAGGATGTTTTTCGTTTGTACACTGAGCATCGTCCTACCACTACTGGAACAGGCTGGTCATATGGAAACTACAGTATGTCTGAAATTATACAAGGAGTGCAACATGTGGATGATGCCATTATCATGTCTTGTATTTGGTGCTCTGATTGTCTACTTGAGGGCGTCCAGAAGCTATGGTCAGATGATGTCGGGACGACTTCGGAGGAGACGGGGAATAACATCACGTTCCTTCATTCTCAACTTCGTTTTATGGACGGAAAGCAAGTCAACATCAGCCCAAAGGTCTTCAACCAGGACTTTGCATGCGGTAGGTCAATTTTTCCTGAAAAGTCGCATTGGGGACCTTGGCTGGGCATACAAACACATTCTCTGCAGATACTTCGGCAGTTGCTGGTTGGTCAGCTTGTTAGTTTCAACAGACTTGCACAGGGAGATCCAGCACGGGCCGATGAAGCGTTCGTCTATTTGTTGTGCGAAATCCTCGAACTTCGATGGTCGAAGACTTGGTTATGTATCCTTGCACCGTAAACATCAGTCGAATTTCTTCAGGTGGCCCGCCGCACAGGGAAAATTATGCGAAGAACTTTGCCACAGCATGCCCATCAACGCTTTGTACATATATGGAGATGCCTTCAGCTGGCGATATCCGCAATCTAGTCCCAGATCCTGGAGTTGCGCCAAAATTGTCGTGGCCGTTTGTAGGCACGGGCTGACGCCCAGATCCCCATTCCCAAAGCCAAGTTGCAATGCCGTGAGCGCTCCACGTAGATCCGGAAGCAGCATGGGCGGTTACAAGGGTGACAAAGGTAAGCGTGGTGGTTACCAAAGGTACCAAAGTTCAACACCGCCATGGTTGTGGAATGCATTCTACAATGGGCGTGACAAGCGAGCTGCATTGGAAAAGCAGGAGGAGCAACGGGAGTCCAAGGAGGTTAACAAGGAGACTTCGAAGCAGATCGCCAAGACCGTGAGCAACACTTTGAGATCTATGTTGGGGACTCGTACCATCTCGTACCCACAAGCCGAAGGCCAAGAGTGAGCGGTTTGGTCTCACTAAGAAGGTTCTCCGTGCACTTACCCGCCACAGTTCCGAAGAGTCGTCTGCAAGCATGGCGGATTCCTCACGTACTTCATCTTCAAACTCATCGGAACAAGCAGTTTCAAAATCGGGCTTCTTGGGCAGAATGGTCAGAAAGCTTCATGACAAGAAGGTCAAGAAGGGCAAGATCGCCAAGTAATTCCCCAAGCATTCGCCGCTCGGTGTGACGACGCAGAAAGCTCAATACTCAGACGCCGTGTATTGGGAAGTAGCGCAGAAAGTCATCCCCAATGTTGACATTTCTGGATTTCCGGATGGGCACAAGGAGTGGGTTGCCGAGTTGGCAGATTGTGCGGTTGGCGATCACGTGAACAAGGTGCTGCATGACCTGAAACTTCCAGCTCTTGATGCGCACTCCATGAAGTTGAAGATCAAACTGATGCTCGACCACTTCGCGCAAGAGGAGGGTGAGTGATCCTGGATTGAAAGTATGATCTTGGGCTGCTTTCGGCGGATGCTCGTTTTGCTGCCCGGCACAGTGAGATTGTTACCATGTTTTCCAGTGCTTCTGCTCACGATCTCTCTTGACACTCTCATCCTGTTTGTGGCGAGCATCAGTCCAATCCGTGGGCCAAACAGCGTTGCCGTTGCTGTCATCGGCGTGAGTGTGATGCTGCTGTCCTAAGGCGTTGGGACGCAATTTTGGGTGGCTTCTCCTATGCTCGGTGTAAGTGAGATGAATCCCATCCCTACAATCACCATTCAGTTTGAAGCTTCCGCTTGGGCACTTACACGCTGTTTTATCCGGCTAATCACTGCCGGGTCGATGTTCCTGAGCATTCTCATGTCATTTACTTCAAACGTGCTCCTAGGCTTGTTTTCGGCATTCCCAACAGTGTCTGTTTGACACTTTCGCTCAGCACCGTAATCGGTGAAGGCATGTAAACCAACTAGCGATGTCCCAAGTCATTGCGCGGTGCTTTCGAAAACAACAGTCACGATATCAACACTATACCCGTCTCAACCTGTACCAATACCCTTTCGTCTTGAACACGTCCCGAACAACCCGATCGAGAAATGCCGCCGCTTTGCTCAAATCCTCGCGCAGGGCTCGTCGACGACAGTCGCCTGACAAAATCGCCGCAGGCCAGCGCATGCCAGCGTGCAGAGTGGGCAAGGCCACTCTGCTGCGTGTCTGTCGTGGCCGTTCGCTTCTAGGCTCACTCTTGGCACCTGCAGGAAAACTGCCCAACGGCTGCCAAAGCCAGGAGCCCTCGACCTCAGACGCGCTGAAGGAACTTGAGTTTGCTAAGCATCCCTTCATCACCGCCGAGGTGTTTTTGGCAGTTTAGGACGTTTTAGGAGGCTCAAAAATGGATCAAGAGACCTGTATAGCGCCGCTGAGGGAAAAACAACAGCTTTTCAAAAACTGAAGCAGCCTGAAAGGCTTGCCCACTGTTTTCTTGCTTGGGTGCGGCTCGGCCCCTAGAACAGCCGTGATGCCTCACAGGCGGGGGCGACGTCGACAGAAGCACCATCTGCAAACTCTCGGCCGAAGACCTCACGGCACTGGCTTCGGGCGGGCCTAGCAAGGTGCAAGTCGAAGACTGCACCTGGCAAAACAGCAAGATTCATTCTTGTCCATCTCCTGGGGGAGTCTTGACGATTCCATATGCGATCGTCTGCGGGTTCACGCCCTTTGGGTCTTGGCGAAATTCACACCGGTTGCGAAAGCACTAAAGCTACTACCCAACCAAACTCATCGATTCAGGCCCGGAGACGTCATTCAGCTGGTCCTCAGAAAGGTCTCCCCAGAGAGGCTCTCCGTCAACGGCCAGCCTTGGGGAAGGAAGCGGTATCCTGTTCCGGTGCTGAGGGATCGGGGCTGTCATCTAGCTGTCATCTGAATCATGAAAATGTTTCAAGCAGTGAGTTAGAGTTCCTGGGTGCCCGTGCAGCACGTCTCCAGGAGTCAAGTCTTGGCCCGGGTCGGCCTGGCAATGGAGGCTGCCTGCTTCCGGCCGGGTGGCCAGCGCTTGGCACACAGACTCAGATTTGGCGACCAAATTGAAGTTGCATGAAGTCGCCGTTTCCCATTGGCTTTGACTACTCGACAAACCATATACACTTTCTTCACGAGAAATGCTGCTACTTGTACCGGTAATTATGGTCGTAGCCTCCACATTGTCGACGAGGTAACCAAAGGGATGGGCCTCATGCTCATGGAAAGCGCTCGAAACCATTTGCAGGCATTACATGCATGCATTGCTGGAGTGTTGATCTGCGACAATGGGCCTTTCTCAGAATTCTGAGACTCAGCACGTGGCGGTCATCTCTAGGCCAGCCCCTTTCTCCTGAGTGCACCACGTCCCCGACCGGCACATGCAGAAAAACCGAAGTCGCTTCTGCAACGAAAATTGAACTCAGTCTCTGCATCAACACGAAGTACCACGGCGCGAGTCGGCACAGCAGCAGCGGGCGCACTTGGAGCTGTGGACCTGGGATTGAACCGCATCAATGACATGGTGGAGGGAAAGCTCGACAGCCCACTTCTTAACACACAGAAAACGTTCTGTTCTGATGAATTTACGTTGATACGTTGGGACCTGTGCTTGCAATCCGAAGTCAAGAAGCCACCTTGCATGGCCAGGACACGGCGTGACAACTTCTGTCACAGGATCGAAGCAGCCGGCAGTTACCTATCTCATATGAGCATGAAAGCGCAAAAAACGCAACCGCTTCATGTCTCGGTGAGGACATATATGAACTGGCAGATGTCGCTGCATGGCACAAACCGTGCCACCAACTCACCTCATCGCAGAGAGAAAGCACCATTGACTCGAGCTGCGGCTGCTCCGCCAACTCTGCATCATCCTGGCGATGTCGAGTAAAAAAGGCGCAGAGTGTTCGAGCAAATTTCCTCTTCCCTGACACAAAGGCTGCCTTGGACTGCTGCACCATACGGGTCTCGTTGTCTCTGGTTGTCTTGACGCCGTTTCGGTATGTAACCCTTTTTTCCTGGCGGACCATGCAATGGACCTGAGAGATTGTCAAGCAGACGACGGACTAGAAAGAAATCTTTATTGGTTAGCTTCTCTGTGTGCAGTTGGCTGTGTGCGATCTTCTTCAATATTTAGAGGATGAGAATCGGATAGTATGACGCAGAAAGACATCGGTGTGCGAAGTGAGTGGCACAGGAATTTGCAAGGTCAGCCGTGCCGATCACAACCGTCAACTGCAGGACTATGCTGCATCTCGTGGCCCGAATGCTGCCACAGCTTCCAGTCACGCACGGGAAACATAATATTATTGCCCCTGACGCATCTTCATTACAAGCACATGCAGTAGGAAACGCCTTCTGCTTGCCGACGCAGTAGAGATGGACATGCGGCGTGTCTGCCTCGTGCTGGCTGCACAGGCATCGTCAAACTGGTAGCAGAGTTTTGCAGGTCCTCACATTCCCTCTGCTAGAGTGTAACAAGAGATACAACAAACTGAGGATATGTACATGCAAAAGCTGCATGAAAAGACCGGCTTGGCTGCCCTTCTCCAAGAAATATTCAACAGTTCGGGGCCGCCTTTTTGTTAGAATTGGGAATCAATGTCGCACCTTGCAGGCAGAGCCATGACAGCAGCGGAAGACAGTGCAGGCGGGTTGTGTTCCGCGATCCTGCAGTCCCAGGGCCGTGGTTGAGAGGAGGTGCTGATTATGCAAACTACGACTACGAAGAAACGACCCAATCGAGGACATCAAACCCTGGCATTGGTTACCCGTTTCTATCCGTGTCCCGTACGACAAGGTGAACACGACACTGTCTAACGACTTTGACTGCTCAGGAGAGTGTAACTGGCATGCTGCAGCTGAATGCAGGCTTGTTCCAGGCTGGCAAAAAATCAGCTGACAGCAGGTCATGCGAGTGGCGGGCTAGTGACTAGTGGGATAGTCTGGCACCGTTCTACGAGCAGCAAAGTAGCAAGAGCAACAAATAGTCCTGTAGGCTTGCTTTGAAGAACTGAGGTGAAGCTGAAGCCACATAAGACCTTGAAACTTGAAAGCCGAGATCTATGCACCGCTCCGCCCGCTCCTCACCGCGTGGAGCGAGGCACGTCCGTAGGCGCACTGGGTCCTCCGAGCTGACCCCGTTCTCTTGCAATCAGCTGGGGAGGCCCCGTGGCTACCAGCATGGCTCTTGATGCTGCCGTCCTTCTGCAGAACTGAAAGGACGTGCTCGATACCGGGTGCCTGAGGCATCCGTCACCAACCGAAGGGAGCCAACAACTGGAACAGGCAGCTGCGGTGTGCTGTTTCACACTCCAGCAGGTGACATGTCCAAAGACTTCCGAGCTCCCCTTGCCTGGTTGTGCTCTAGCCGCAGCCAGCACGGAATGGCCTCAACGTGAAAAACGGCGAAGTGCGAACATGCAGCCGTCAGCTCTTCTGTCCCGGCCTGCCTCATCCAAGTGCTCCACTGACCTGGGATACGCCTCGCGGGGATGCCGGGCCAGAGCAATCAGCAGCTGCGCCATGCCACGGTGGCCGATCTGGTTGTGAGACAAGTGGATCTCCTCGGAGGTCTCTTGGCGTCGGCTCCGTCACTTCAATCCAGCAACTTGCTGCAATGGATGACAACCCGGCTCCACGGGCCTCACAGGCTTCCGGCTGCTGCCAGAGCCACGCAGCCAGCGCTGAGGCAGCGGCGTTGCCAAGCTGGGATAATGGACAGTTCGGGTGAGATCTAGAAACAACTTCATCTGCAAGCACAACCGACAGCGGGGCGGGTGCACAAAATCTGAAACAACGGAGAAGGCAGACTATGGAGCTCTTGCCCATGGTACAAGCCGATTGACTGGTTCAAGCTAAAACAAAAAGGCGCGCTTCCGATGCGTAGCAAGTTCGGAACATCATCTGTGCACACCTGTAGAGCACATTACAGTATCTGCATGTGCAACACAACAATTTGAAGCGGAGCCCCCTGCATGGTCACTGAACACACCACAATGCAATGGATTTCATGACAAAACAGACCCGGATAAGACTTCTGGATGTTCGGAGCACTTTGAAAAGGTTTGTCGTCTGAAGTACGGATGCTCGAGATGTCTGCAATCTCGAACCAGGTCTGGTTTTCGTTTACTCGCCGTGAGCTCCACTTTCCACATTTGCGGCACTGACTTCACCAAAACGCTTGTGTGACATCTGTTCAATGGAGAAATTTGGCTCGACAACGGTGTTGCCAGCGAAGCTCAACAAACACGCGGGGTCAGGGGTACATGCGAATGCCTGGGTCAGCAGATTGATCGAATGCCGTAATGGGCTAAGCGACTTTGCATCTATGCCGGTTCGCAGCCGTTCATCGTTCGTAACGCCGGAGCATCATGCAGCTAACATCATGCACTCAGATACCGAATTCTTTCGATCTTTCGTATCCATGGCTGTCTGCATAGAGACTCGTCGTGGCTCCTTCTGTAGGTAAGTGTTCACATGCATGCTCCTTGTACGGCGAAGGGAACAACAGCAGCTCCTCCGAGGGCAAGGCATTGTTTTTGAACAGCTTGACAATCCGCAGGCATGAACCTTCCGGCTTGAGTTTGCAAGAGATTCGGAGATCGGTGATGCCATGTGATGCCACTCGGTGTCAATGCAGGCATTCTGGCTGTGCACAAAGATGTTGTCTCTTGCAGCTCTACAATCAGTCAGGCTGTGCCGACCATGCGAGGAGCCTAGTCCGGATGCGCACTGATGTTGCATCTGCGAGCCCTGGTGAACTTAGCAGTGGCTCACCCCTACATACCGTTTACAGTGAGACATCGTTGCCTTGGAACCTAACTGCAACTCCAGCAGTGCACAGCAGACGCCAAATCTTCGGCCCTATTCGCAGGGCCTCCCTTGCGTTTGGCCAGCTGTCTGCGCAGTACATCCTCCGACATGTTCAAGCAAACAGGAACGAGTTGCAATCATGAGTTGGCACAGATTATGTTGAATGTCGTCGAACTGACCACTCCAGTTGTCACATAATGCAGTAAGCTCGATTGCAGCTGACCTAGCCGGCACACTTCCCCCCCTCGCGGACTCCTCACCCACCCCACATGCAACCCCCGCACACCCCAAGCCCCCACCCGCATGAGCCATCTACCTCCTCTGCCCATGCCCAAGATCGAAACAAAGTCCCAGCCTTGCCCACAAAAGAAAACACACAACGCCCCACAACGAACTTCTGAAATCCTGACAAAACCCTGGGGCTGCCGAGGAGCCAGGATCCAAGCTGCTGCTGCGTCGCTAAGTTCGGATTCTGCAGCATCCAGCCTTTCTCACGGAAACCCTCCGGCTCAGCGAAATCCCTTGACAGTAGCCTTACCCTACGATCACAAGACGCGCTTCAAAGCTCACAATAGGAATCGCGGCTTTGCTAGGCTTGTGATACGATAGGCCGACAAGCTTTGCCAAGATTATCTCCATTTCTTCGGGTCTTCGAGTAGCTCAATGCGCAGGTCCAAAGCATCGTCCACGCGTCCCAGGAATCGGCCCAGAGCCGAAAGCAGCGAGGACACCTCTCCCTTGGCGCGGGACGCCGACAGCCACCAAACCTTCTAAACCCTGCCTATGGCCTATGTTTCTGAATCTGAACCTTGACAGAAGATCGCAAGAATTCTTCTTTCGAATCGGAGCGCGATCCTCAAAGCGAGTTTGCATGTTTGACTCCCATCCGACTTAGCTGAGCCCAAACGATGACCTGAACCCTTGGAATGGCAGACCAAGTCGAGCAGCATTGCACAGCCCAGACCCGCGCAAACCGATCGAAAGGGAAGCGTAGCTATAGGTGTGTTCCAAAGCCTCAGTTGTCCGCTACCGGCTGCAAAATAGCTTTGTCGGAGCATGTATCTTCGCATGCTAGGCTCGAATCTCTGGGCTTATCAAAAAGTCCGATCTGCACCACTGGCTCTGGATACACAGCTGGGACCAACAGTGCGGTCTTGGTGTACTCAGTGTACTCTGTACTACCTGCTGCGATTGGATCGCATCGCTAATTACCTGATTTCTTGGAGGTGCAGTGAGGTCAGGACGCATGACGCGTACCTACACTTCAGACACGATTTCCGTCCCAAACTCAATAATAAGTAAAAATTCCACAAACCTGGGACGAACGATGAAACTCAATGCCCTGCAACCCCCTTCGGAGCTGAACACGCAAGCCATTCGCATCTAGCAGCAAAATGCCGATCCCACCAGGCCATGTCTCATGGCTCGCAGCTTTGTCTCCATCGTGCGTTGATGCTTCGCGCGAGGATTCTCGAGTTGGGTCTCAAAGCATGCGTTTTCCGCGTAGGCTTGCCGCACCCAAATTTCCTTGGGCACTGCAATGGGACCTTGATGTCCTTGGTACTTTCTTAGCAGCTTGCAGCTCGCAGCTCGATGCGAATCGGCTTTAAGCTTGTTGGTGACGTGGCTTCCATCTTTCTAGCACAGCTACGGCTTCCGGTTTGTGATGCTGATGCTGTCAGGCTCGTCTTCACTTCTGTGGACATCGTGTAGCCCTCTCCTGCTGGTCCTCATGTTTCAGCTCAGGCCACGAAAAAGGCTGCACAGAGTTTCTAGTCATCACGAGTCATCACTATCGGGCTACGGGGCTACATCTATTAACTTACAACTTTGTGCGAATCACACTCCGGTTACTGTAGAAATACATTGAAGGACTGGTGCACGCAGCGTGAGGGCTCTTCTACCTGAGGGTCTCCCCCACAGCGGCACTTTGGCCCGCGGCCTGGCGGAAGCCAAAGCCATTGCAGGCTCGATGCCTCCTGGAAGCCACATCGCGCTGTGAGCCAGGAGATGTACCTTAGAGGCCCATCTCAGGCATTTACAGGGCGCGTGAATTAAGGAGCTCGGGCCAACACAGCAACTGACCAGATGCAGAAAACACCAGCAGTCACCAGCACCATGCGACTTAAAAATGCTTCTTCGCCTTTCGGCTCCTCTCCATGCGCAGCCCACCCCACCCTCTCCCGGTCTCCCCCTCTCACTATCTCAGCATCTCAGCACCAGTCACCAGCCACTCCGGCGTCGTCTTGCCTCTCTCGCTCTCTCAGAATCTCTGCTGCGCCCACCTTCCCCGCAGCTGAAAGGCTCCATCTCTCACTCACTCTCTCTTTCGCTCCATCTCTGTCTTTGTCTCTCCTTGTGCCGGGGAACGATTTGCAGGCCCCACGGTTGGGGCAGAGAAGGTCATTATCCTGCGTACAGCCAAACGCCCGCGCGCAGGTCTTAAACTGCTGAAGATCTTGTCTCATGGATACTTCAGCTGATACTATACTCAGTTTGATTTGACTTTGAGTATCTTCTTGAAGTAACAGAGCTTCTCAGGAAACGGTGCTAGCATGCATAGGATTCTCCCACTTGGGGTCAGAAAAACACTTCAAGACCCAGTGCTTCATGCTCAGCCTCTTGGGTGCACCGGCAACTGACCTGGCAGCACGCTTTCGAAGGTTCTCGAAAGAACGCAGTAGCTTGACTCTGTGATAGCTGGGATCAGTGCTCTTTCTTCTGCTTTGGTGCCTGTTCGGTGAAGGTGCGGAATCCTTCCACCAGGAGCGGGCACAACCCTCTCAGATCGGGCAGCAGACAGCGCTTGACAGTACGGCAAACATGGTTGAAAAGCATTGGATTGGCTAGGAGCTAAGCGTGCTTGCAACACGATACTGCGAATGACGAAGGGCAGCATACCATGGGCCTGCCAAGGCTATCCCCGTGCTCTTCCATAAAGAAGACGCCCTCTTCAAATCAATGGCGACTCGGATGTGTCTCCGCAATTAGCAACAAAGGCCCAAGCCTTCATACTACTTCATACGACTACTTTTCCTATGAAACAAGAGACACAACCGCTGGCCGCGGGCCCACGGGGCCACCGCCGTTGAGGCGAAACATTTGCTTGGCAGAGACAAGAGAATCGCGAGAGTGTCGAAAAATGCGAGTAGCGCTCTGATGCTCTATGATCCCGTATTCGAGCGAACTCCCAGCTCTGAACCTGAAACCTAACACCGGCTGGAGCAATGCTTCACTCAAAGTGACATGCATGCACACTGATTAGAAGACTCTCTGAAGGATACGTTAAAACTTCGCACTTCCTTTCGTCTCTCCAAATGCCTGGCACCCAGGAAGACCTGTTCAGCCTTCACAGGACATCACAGAGAAGCGACGCTACTGGTCGCACTGGTGTCCACGATGTTTGCCACGATCCTTGTTGACTTTCGCGGAGTGCCCAGTAGGTCGGTCGAGCTACCCGATACCTTTTGTGGCGATTTGAGGGTGGCAAATATCTTAGTGACACCCACTGCAACTTTCAAGCGACTTCACCCTGTGATCTTCAACGTTAGCACTTTGCCAAGACTGCGCGTCCTGGACGAACAGCTCTGTGCCTGTCAACAGCTTGGCAGGATCTGCAGAGCAGTCAGCTGACGCAAGACAGGCACTTCGACCACCGCCATGAGATTCCTTGAGTGACATGCTGGTCTCGGTTCCACTGCATTTTGTCGCTTAGCTATTTCGTCAAGTACTACGTTTCAGTGTGACCAGCGTGGGGCGGGGCTGGTGACCGCAGTAACCGCTTCTGTTCAGATGTGCAGGTGCCTGTATTCCGCTCCAGAGCCTCAAATCGAGGGACCGGCTCAGCGTGGGTGTACACACCTTGGACATGCTTCGCTGCCTAACTCTGGACAAAACACTGCAATCGGACATGCCGCTTTTCGCACAATGACGGCTGCGATGTCGAAGCTACCTCTCGAGCTTGCAGGTGCAGATTGCATGCAGTGAGCTCTGCTTGAAACGGGTGGCATAACTGACGTCAGACTTTGCCAAAAAGAACTTCCTTGCTCGGGGCTTCGTCCACCGTGGGTATCGTCCAATCTCTTCTGCAGCCTTGCAGGCATGCCAGCAGAGTAGGATTTATGGGTGGCGGTCGCGCCCCACTTTAACAGTACAAGTTACTTCAGACTCATGCTGGGATGTCGCGATGTCGCGGCCGTGCCTGCATGAAATCCTTTACTGGTGCGCTAAAAAGCCCTGGAACCTGCATCACCGTGTCTGCGCAGGGGTTATGGATACCAGGGCTGCAGCAGGAAAAGGGGGGTCCAAGCGGTCACACCTCTGCATGTTGCGTGCCCGCCAGCAGGGCCTTATCCGCCTCCTAAAGATCTCCGCGAATCCTTCAAAAACTCCTTCCAGGTCCCGAATGTTGCGATGCACCCGGATGCAGGCGGAAGCGGCAATGCCAGTCGATGACAAGCACTTTCTACGATCTTGTATCAAGGATCTATTGTGTTTCATGCTGGCGCGACGAACATGCATGATTTTTCGGAGGGGCCAGAATGGCCCGACACAACCTCATTAAATCGCCGAGCAGCTTGTCGTTCTCGGAGCGCAGCTGCCCGAAGCTGCGCAGAAGCTCCGCATGGCCTCTGTGCAGCTACGGTCGCTTCATGGCCCAGTTCAAAGGATGCGGCGTTGCCCAGACAAGTTGTGTTGCTTGACATCCAAAACCAAGTGGAAAAGTCGCTCGACTGCGAGGCCGTGTCCCTAATTCTGACGGCCTTGCTGGGCCGCATCCAGCTTGTTTCTAAGCTGCTCGTGGTTTTCGCGGAGAGTGGTCTCGGAGGACCTACGGAGGACATGCCAGGATCAGCGCTAGCTTTGAATCGGCGCACAGCGAGGGTATTGGGCGCTGGCAGGTCTGATGGCAGGTACTTCAGAACACACGAATTCGCGACACCGACGATCGTTGGACTGGCATTTCCTTTAGCTTCCCCCGCTCCCTGTATGCACTGATCACCTCGATTCTTGGACTTCTCCCTGCAGTCGCTGGTTCTCCTCGCATATTACACTGCATGCATGGTTGCGACTGCTCTACATACATGAGCATTAGCAGTAGCGTGTATGCATGCCAAGCTACCTTGGAGGCGGAAATCTTGCACCGCCCAGATGCTGACACATGACATCACCCGGACACCCTCCCACGGCTCTTCTCCGGACTGTACATCAATGTCAAACATTGGTACTACCCGTCAGCATCGTCAAATCGAGATATGGAGAAGCTTCAAGGAAGGGATATTATGTGTTGGAACGATGTGCTTGCGAAGGCTGTTGAACATACCTCTGGAGGGCTTTCCTCATGCTCAAGGTGAGCAGGCTCGATCTGCTGTGTTGACTAAGCAGGTATAATTTCATTCTGTACCTTCCTGACAGTTCTCGCTCAGTAAACACTTCAGTCAAGACTACAGTCAACACTATCAACATGCTCTAAACAAGCGCAGTTCAACGGCAATTGCTGGAAGTTACATTAAAGAAGGAAAGAATCCGAATTTTGTTGCTCTTCATGCTGGAGTGGAGAAAATGCTTGCTTTTTGCAGCACTTCGGCAGTGGCAGTGTTAAGTGCAGTGTTGACTGAGTGCCAGCCGTGTAAAAACAGAGAGAGAGAGAGAGAGAGAGAGAGAGAGAGAGAGAGAGAGAGAGCTTATGTACCATGTTGCCGTCCAGAGCCACGCTAGACATTTGGACAAGCCACCTACTCTGCTTGTTGGTCTATTCAAACTGGTGCAAGATTTCCTCCATCAAGAGGATTATAGGACCCTAAACTCGGGCCTGCACTGCATGCTGACCAGAGCAAAGCGACACCTTTCTATGTAGGCCGTCAGATGCGTATGCCTCCGACGGAGACGCTATTTCGCTAGCCACGAACAAGAATACAAGTATCAGAAGTCACCCGATCTCCTCCACTCGTTCCTTGAGCTCTTTGCTTAGCCGCTGCTGCTCGGCAGAGCTCCTCGGCGCTGGCACAAGCGCAGTAAATCGTGAGAAGCAGTGAGGCGAACACTTCTTGCACAAGGCGTCTGGGAAAGAGGCACCGGACCTGAAAGGCAAACAAAACAAGACACACTACGGCATTTCCATCACTTAGTCGTGGCTGGCAAGTTGCTGCTTCTTCTGGAGCTCAAGTTCCTGCCAATCACTGGGTCGAAGGCAACATGCAAGCATGGACTGGGCAAGCGGATCAGGGCCCATCAGGTTTTATGCTTGATCCGTGATTAAAGGCATGGATCACGACAAGTCCCGCGATTCCTCGCGAGACCACAAATGGACCACAAATGCATCGACATTTCTGAATCACAGGAGTGCGTTTTCCCGAAACAATCCGAACCAGTTTTGCGCGGCAACAGCATCCATCACTTAACCCTCGCCCCCGGTGCTGCAGGCCGCATCGAATCCGTCAGATCCCACGATCGCGGCAAACCCTAGGCGACAGCAACCCGAGAGTTTCGCGCAGTATGCGCCAGGCCACCGCTGGCACGGGGCCGCAAACCGCTTGCCGCTTGGCACCCTAGGCTAAATCTTGTCCCGGTCCCGCTCTGGCCAGGTGCAGTCAGCACACGTGAACGATAATTAGTCTGACAATGTCTGACAGCATGGTCATGGCCCACGTGGCACAGATTCTTTGCTACCCGGCGTCGGTCAGCCTCATTAATTAAGCATGTCACACTGACCGACCGACACGGGGCTCCTGCTGGGCTTTCTCCAAGCCGTCTTTCATCTGCTGAAGCTCCTGCTTGGGAAGTTTGCGCAGTCAGGCGGGCAAGTCTTTGAAAGGGATGGTTCGGGGGATCGAGCATCAGGGAACATCCCCATCTTCGCCTGCAATTGCAGCTTCTCCGCTAGACTTCAACGGGCTAACACGCCTTAACACGGCGGAATGGACAGCCGATGTCCATCAGCCTTGACAGAACCAGTACATGCAGGGTGCGATTCCCGATCTCCCGATCTAGCAGTCTCACCGTAAACTCAACGACTCAATGTAAGTGTATTGTCGATTGTATTGGGCCATGCCTGACTTCGGTGATTGCCTTCGGGACATCCGTGAAGCTCAAACACCGCCCGCATCACCAGCCCGTTATCCACTCCACCAAAAGCTGCTGCAGTATTGATCAGATCCGGTGTTAACAGGAGGATATCATCTCAGCCTATGATGAAAAGTGTTCATGTGCTGGAGTCAGTGTAAGCAGTGCCTTAGGACACACTGTGGTCGTCTTCGACGTCGTCATCTGCATCGACAGCTACGTCCCCATGAATCTAAAGCACCTCCTCCTTAACAGCCAGAATCGCTCCTCTGTGAGATGCCTCTTTTCTTCTTGCAGCTTTGCGGTCTCCGCCTGAGCCTTCCTCAGCATGCAACCTACTCTACAAGCTTTTTGGTTTGACTTTGCGGCTCAGCATCTCGAACGACTCGCCCCACCCGGCCTCACTGCACGAATCTGTGCCTCCTCATCACGATTAGCAGTGGTCGCCTTTTTTGCACGGCCTGGTCCGCAGATCTTGGCCCTAATGCGTCCGTGTTTGTCTTGACCTGACGTGCCTCAAAAACTGACTAGAAATGACCAGAGACTGGTCTTCCCTATTGTTCTCACAGTTGTTGCTCCCGTCTTCCATGCTTGCCGTCGGATAGTCATACTTTGAGAATGTAAGGTTCCTGCCAAGTACATCGCTGAAGCTCATGGGTTGGGCAAGATCGGACCAAGATTCTCTTCACGGGCCGCAGCTTCCTCCGTGGCGTTGCAGTTCTGCTGCCTGAGCTATCATTAAGCGTCCTTTGCGATTGGCCCACACTGTTGTCGTCTAACTTCCAGCAAGCCACACACAAAAATAGATCTCAAGCTTGGTGTTACAGAGCATCTGACTGACGAACTACCAGTGCAGAATGTATAGCCTTGGATGCCCATCTGGCAGAAGCATGTCATATTGAAACCAGCAACGTGTTCAACAAAGCATCTAAACAGACAGGAAAGAAGAAATGCTTTGGCTCAGAAGCTTGGAGAGAAATTGCACTTCCAAGGGCAGGAAACAGCCTTATACCGGTACATTTAGTTCGAGCTATTTGCAAATTCCGAGTCACCCTTGCTGGTGATTGGACTCCTGCCGGCCGTGCGTTCAGGTCGAGCTGGATCAGCTCAGCTAAGGCGAGAAGTTCAGCTTGCGTAGGCTAGGTTCGATCTCTGTGCGGTTCATTAGCCAACCTTCTGCCTGGCAGGTGCATCGGGCCCTTTGACTGTCTGCTGATTGGTTAAATGTTCCTCCTTGAGCCGTGTCGCGTGCACAAATCATGCATAAAGGTCCTTCATCTGCGACAGCTCCGCCCGTGCCACGAGAAGCTCCTGCCGAAGGCTCAGTGTGTACAGCATGACATCGTTATAAGAAGCGGTAGTACAGATTGCAGAAATGTCCGACTCTTCGAACAAGAGTAAAGCCCGTCGTGCCTTTGGGACATGTTTCTTGGGCGAGGCGCCGAATTCCGTGGCAGCAAAAGAAGGCTTGACTTTACTCAGTCGTCAAGACCTGACGAAGACTTTGCTCAAACCAGAAGACTCAAGCGCGGCGGACCTGCTCCAGCGCTGCTACCCTCTTCTCTGCATGCCTCGACTCCAGCATTCGGACAGCATGAAGCGAAATTCAATGTCAGCAGGCTTTCAATGTAGGGCTCAGATAGTCCTACAGTCACAGTCGCCCAACGAAGCCAAGACACTCCCGTCCACAGGCATCCGAGGGTGCTCAGTCGACATTAAACACGCACGAGCGAAGCCGAGACACTCTGCAGTGACGGCTGCAGCCTCTTTGGAGCTGCCTTCTGCCAGCCTCCGCGAGGGGGCGGACGGTGCGATGTTCAAACGTACACAAACCTGGCTTTTGCAATATGCTTGAAGTGGAAAGGTGGTCCGAAGTAGCAGCACATCATGGCCTTAAGTCTTCGCTTGCCTGGTATTTGTTCGGAACATGTAAGCCATTGGCTCTTTCTAATGACAGAGGCTTGAAGTTTTCTTGTGGGATTGTGCTTTGGTTCACTCTTGTTTATGGTTACCTGGTTTCCTGATTGTGGTAGCGGTCCGTCCAAGGATCCAGAACATCTGTGTTTCCGGCGCGCAGAGCACCGAAGAAACTTGGCTTTCTGCTGCTAGGTTCTCAGAGGTTTTAACGCAAAAAGAACTCTTCTCCTCGGGAACTCAACTAGTTTTTGCCAGGAATCAAACAGATTGCACAGGAGAACCTCCGGAATTCTGCCACTGCCGAGGAAGCAGGGGCGTCAGAAACATGGCACAATGTCACTCCGCGCAGTCAACCTAGAGTAGTCAGAAACGTTCAATTGTTGACCGCTAAACAATCAATCCGTGGACATGCGCAAACCCAGGATCCAAACTAAGTCAGGCACCTCGATGTCAATCAAAAAAGCACTGCAAACAACTGCATAATCAATTCCGAAGCTGGCTCTGAGCACTGACCAGTAATCAAACTCAAAAGCATAGCTGAACAACGCGACCGATGATGTCCGACAAAACGTTTACTGACCCCGTCCGGTGATCCAACGGTGTGCCCAGCAGCATCTTCTCGCGAAGGACGGAAATCTCCTGCAGCTAGCACAATGTCGAGGGATCCCCGATGCAGGGAAGCAACGTAAGTGAGCATAACCGGCAACGCAGCGCAAATCAATCCCAGTCTCAAAGCACAACAGTCGAAATTGGCATGGCCGAGTGGGGGGCTGCTGGAGGCTGGTCACAGAAAGGGAAACTCCAGCTTGTCGAACTCTGACCCAAATCCCACAACATCGAAAATCCTCGTGGAGCTTGGAGACGGCCTGCTTCGTCGACTGCAGCTCCTGTGGAACGTGCAGACTGAGTGGAATGCCGGGACATTACCTGAAGCAGCTTCGGGTCCTGCTGGAGATGAGCATTCTGCTGCCCCAGCTCGGACACCTTCTCCTCTGCCTTCCTGCGCAGCAGTCGAGAAATTTGGATTCGGACTAGACCTTCGTCGAGCGTGAAGCTGCCCCCTCGGCCCCTCCTCCTAATTGCAAGTCGGTGTTGCTGCGGGCGTTTCGGGCCAGAACTTGGAGCTTTGTTTTTCTCAACGTTTGCGCCTCCGCAGCCCTAAGACCAAGTCTCCGCACAGGCACAGAGGGCGTTGGGGAAACGGCGCGCTAAGCTTTTGGGCTCATAACGCTGAAGGCGTGCCACACTGTCAACCCTGACGTAGCACGAACAGCTCAAGCAAGGGTCGCACATGACCGCTTTCGAGCTAGAAAGGAAATGTGCCAAACCCCCCGTGATCTTTTAATTTGCTGTATCCCTAATCCGCAAAGCCACCAGTCACAACCCATGCAAGCTGTGGTACCAGAGAAACTACGGCACAGCCGAGGTTCTCCCTGTTGAAAGCTGCTTCATCTCGCGCGTTGTTCACTTCAAGCCTGAGATATCCAAGCCGCTGGCCGGCTCGCAATGTGAAGGATTGCCTGTTTTTCTGCATTTCATCGCAACCGGCCCTGTGTCCTGACGCTCAGCGGGCGCCCTGTGACTACGGCAAGTAGGGTCACCAACACCCATGTTCAAATTCAGCCTTGGAGCATCAAGTCTTGAATCTCATCATGACTGCACAGGAACCAGGGGTCGTCTGCCAGATGCTTGAAATCGGGGTAGATGCCCAAATTTGAATCCTCAAATGTGCAGCTTGGTTGTGCATGCAAAGCAACACCCAGCTGGGGATGGTCACCAAGATATACCCCTGCTTTCAGTCGAGGTACTTGGTAGACTTGCCCTTGGCCACAAGCATGCGGAAGTGTCTAAAATGGAAGCATAAGCAACTTGACCGACTAGGCATCAGAAGTTCATTCTAGACAGGTTCTTCCAGCCCAGCCTATCCCGTCCGAAGTGGTTTCTGAGCTCTGCACGCATGTACGTCAGACCTGGGATGTCGGAACGGATTTAGCTCTTAGCTTAGCCGTTGCGGAACGACTTTGACTTCACGACATTTCAGACAAGTGCTTCGCAAGCAACAGGCAAAGACCAGGCTCTAGGTCCTTTCATCCTTCCCCTGTTCCCGTGACTTGATGCAGGCTGCTTCTTTCTTGATTCGTTTTTGCTTGCTTGCTTATCTGTCTCTCTTTCTGCAAGGCTACAAGGGCTCTCCCCTTCCTGCGAAAAAGCGCATCGCGTTTTGGAGCGAGCTGCACAGACAAGGCATGACCCTACAACACTCATGCCGGGAGAGAGCAACTATCTGTAGGAGAGAACGAGTATTTCCACACGAAACAAGTGACATGTTGAACGAGTCTGTGCATAACACTGGCAACGCTTGCCGTCCTTGTCCGGGAATGCAAAACTGGCAGTGATTTGAGAATCAGCCTCGAACAAGCTAAGTCGTTGCAAATGTCGTACACCTGCATGGTACGGACAGAAGGGGTGTCGCCTGATCCTGCAGGAGCAAGCCAGGGAGCGCTCACAAAGATTGCCCTGAGTCTCAGTCTTTTGGACGGGAAGAAGCAAATGCAGCTTGCCGCCCGAAAGGTACAAATGTGATCGTCGAAGCCCCCCAAATTCGATTTCGCGTAACATAAACCACGAAGCAATCAAGACAGCATCAGTCATGCACACATCATCCGATGCGTCCCATGGTCCAACTTGGACCTCGGCAATGTGCAGAGCGGGCCGTATCGCGGCCACATCAAAAGCATCCTTGAGGGTCTCAGGCCCAAGACCACGAAGAATACTTCGTCGGAAATCCTTGATCAAACGATGGACTGTATCGTCAACCCGCATCTGAAGGTTCCTCTCCTGGAACTTCACAGCAGCAGAGAAATACTGAGCACAAGATCTGTACCCCCCTTCTTTCATGCTTGCAGCTGCGCACGCAACGTTCTGTGAATTCAGAGGGAAAGGCAGAACGCCCCAAGCCCGGCACCACTCATGCCAAGTCTTCACCCGACTAGTCATGGGTGCAGCCGTTGTCTGAGCCAGCACGTCCTGATGAAGCCTCTTCATGGCTTTCTCCCGATTCTCTGGCCTAGCAGCGGCTAGCGAAACCTCAAACGAAGCCCGCTTCCTCGTCGGCATAGGCGGCAAGTCGGCTCGCCGAACTGGTTGAGGCACGCTCGGCTCACGTTGTCGGCCGAGCAACATATCTAATTGCATTGAGGAGACCCCGGACAACTGTAAGACGCCCTTGGCCTGCCATACATCTTCCAACGAACGCACTCCATGCTCAATCAAAACAGGCGCCAACTCTTGGAGCCCTTTGGTCCTCAGCTCTTCCCAAAGAGCCGAGGCCATCTTGAACCAAACTCCGGCACTTGAACGTGCGTTGAAATCGCTGCTGAAGCGATTCGTGGGAGACCAACGACAAAACCTGAAAAGAAAAACCCCGAATGCAACCAACCCCAAAGCCCAACGGGGTCCTCGCCGAGCTTCCTGTACTCCGATCGGAGCCAAATCAGGCCCCATTTCGCTGCCCCACAGTCAAGGGCGATAGAATGCAAAAGGCTGGACTCAGCACTCAAAACTCGGACGGCCTCAGTCCGCGCCTGACCAATCTCCTGAAAAGAGCGCCTGTAAAGGCTGAACTGCCCCGTACACACGCAATCGCCACTGTCCACCTTCAAAGAGGTGAGCAGATCTCGCAAGCCAAGGAGCTGACGTTGTTCTCGAGCATTCAAAAGGGAGACAATGTCGATCAAGTGATGCCTGACGCCCTCGAACAAGACGTCAAAAGAGATGTGATAATCCCAGCCGCACAACTGAGCGACGTTCTCCAGACGCTGAACAGCGAAAGCCAACTCCGCAGCAGAACAATGTGCCATGGCTCGCAGAAGAGAAAATTTCTGAGAAGCTCGTGCCGCAACGCCTTCGGCACGAACTCTCAGACATGTCACTTCGCACATTCTGTGCGTCCCGACAAGTGCATCCCTCTCTCTCTCTCCCTCTCTTTCTCTCTCTCTCTTTCTCTCTCTCTCTCTCTCTCTCTCTCTCTCTCTCTTTCTCTCTCTCTCTCTCTCTCTCTCTTTCTCTCTCGCTCTCCCTCTGCCGTTTGTTCTGTCTCTCTCTCTCTCTCTCTCTCTCTCTCTCCTCACTTCATGACGGGCCAGACGCACGGGCAACCCCGGTGCTGTGCGCAATCCACACACACCATCCAACATCATGCTATGGCCCTCGCCAGGCGTGTTTTTCTGGACACTTCTGCTACAGCAACCTAGCCGAAAGCTGGGTTGGAAACCTTCTTTCATGCTTGACCACCATGTGCACCAGCGCAGGGGCTGGACAACTATTAACTATTGACTTCCAGACTTCTAATGTGGTCACCGAAACCAGTGGAGAAGCCGATGCATCTCCGAAGTGTACAATTCGGTTTCAATTCCGAGTCAGTCCGAGTCAGTTCGGCGATGGCTTCTCGGTGGATAGAATTGGCCACGGTCGAGAGCTCCTGGATCTTCTCCAGAAAGCCGCCAAAAACATGTGCGGAAACCCCTCCACTCTGGGGTTGTGCTAGCCAACCTGTGCAGCTTGTCCGCGTTCATCGCCGCCTCTGAGCGTGCTTTGTGTTCTTGCATATTATATCGGAAGTTATTGTGCTCACTGATTCCAGGCCCCTCCCCTCTGGAAGCGAGTATATTCATAAAGATTTCAGTCCTTCCCCTTGCCTTTGGGTGTTCGATCGTTGTGGTAATCGGTCTCGCACTTTGCATCATGTTCTCTTCGGTGATTGAGCTCCCCCGCACGGCCGGGCGTGGGGTCTTCAGAGCGGTTGTCGCCCCGTCGTTAGGTTTATTTGGGAGCGTCCGTCTGTTGAGCAACCTAGCGCTGACCCTGAACTTTACTCGCGCATCCCGTGAACTTTTTCAACTTCGACGTTTGGCTGATTTAGACTTCCTGCTTGCCAAAACACGCTCCGAGAAGTCGTCCACCTCGTAAAAGTGCAGTGCGCTTCCTCGCTGGTCCTCAGATGAAAGACTGACACACAGGTTTTCGTGCCCCTTCCCCCGTTCCAGAGCTGCAGCCGAATCAACCTGACTCCACTCCGTGTCCAAGCCACCTCGTCATCCAGTTTGTAGAGGCCTCACGTATGCGCGAGGTTTTCTGGAGCTCGGGTGATCTTTAGGAGGTGAGAGCTGAGCTTGGAGTGAAGCTCTGATGGGAGCGGCTCCCCTGAAACCTGCAGGGATGTGACGGCCTGGTACTTGACAACCCACGTGATGCGCAACTCGCAGCAATGTCGGAAACTACATGGAGTCGCGAGCAGACGGTTGCACAGTATTTGGAGTCGCCCGATGACAGAACTGTTGTAGTCGCTCGAACGGTGTCGCTGCTATGCCGTCGACAAGAAAATATGATTCCCTTGTTGGTGATCATGGCTGAGTCCTCACACTACCCAGGTTTCATATCGGCAGCATTTTGGGAAAGATTTGCGCTTCTCTCAAAATGTTGCAAGCGGGTCACTGACGAGGACTTCTGGGAGACCCTTCGCCGACAGCACATCGAGGCCCACGGCCTCTGAAAGCAAGGGCATCTCTCTGGTGAATTCTGAGTTTCCTGCACTCATTGCAGCAATGCAGGCCAGCAGCGACTCGGAATTCGAGCTTCTCCTGCGGACGCACTTGGGCCGTGATGAGGTTGCCCTCCTTCCATGCAACACGTCTGCTTTTGTGTGCCTCATCTGGTGTCTGCCACCAACCAAAGCAGGCTTTGAGTTGCTGCCGAGCACAGGATGCAATTGAACAAGGTGTTGAGTGGTCAGCCACAGTCAAGCACTGCTGGAGCTAAATACAAATTCCTAGCCTTGCAGGACATGTTTATGCTCGTTCACCCTTGGACGATGCGGCCTCCACCAGTGGCAGGATTTCCCCACATGTCTTCCTTGGCGACGGGAAGGAAGTAGGTATTCTAGACATTCCCGGAACTGGAGCACGTTCCAAAAGTCGAACAACCGTGCAGAATCGATGAGGAAGCAAGACTCATCTATTGCTAGCCAGGGTCAGCAGTGAGTCAGTCTCGTCTTTGCCCGCCTCTGCAAGCTGCAGCTGGCTACGGTTCGGAGCACAATGCGCTCATCCTACTTGTGACTTGCGACTTGAGTGAGACTTGAGTGCCAAGCATGCATGCTGTATCACCTCAAACGTGCTTACTCTCGTTTCGTGCAAATGATCTGCCGAAGGCTACACTTCGGGCGGCCCTGAATCGAAGGGGCATCCTTGTTCATGCCAGCACACACTCCTGATCAGATACCTGCAAGGTTGCACCTCCATGCCGAACACTAGATTGACGCGAGCAGCTCGCCGGTCAATATCAGTGGGCCTGCTCAAAAATGGAGTGGATCAAGTTGCGGGCACCCGTGAAGCTCGCCTCATCCTTAGGCATTGGCTGTTGTCTCTGAGTGGTTGCGAGCAGGCAGTTTCATAACTGACAGGAGTGACCGAAGGTAGGAATTGGTGCTTATGGCGCCGGGGAATAAGAAGGTCCGATAGAGGGTGATCCTATCAAGCCAGATGGGAGCCAGGAGCCCTTGCACTGAACCTGAAATGCGGGCAAGAAGCCCCATGGAGGATTTCGAAGAGGTCGTCTTCAATCTTGGCCAGTGTGCCCTTCAGATGTCACTTTTCAACTTGGCGCTGTCAATCCATCGAACCGTCGAATAAGAATAGTAATAGTATGAATCTGTATGAATGTATGAATGCACGGGCCCGCTGCCCGCCGTCATCGGACTGTCATCCCTGGAAGCCGAACTCGGGTCTTGGAAGTGAGGGCACATGGCTCAATACGCACTCCATGCTTTCCGAAGGCTGACCCTGAACTGAACCAGTCGGGAGGAAGGATTTCCTGGCTGGCGCCTGTGTCTTCATGGGCGCTGAGCTCGCGTCGAGCGGCACAATGAGCCGCATTGATACGGAGTGGCCGAGATTGAGTCGGTCCTGCAACCGCACGGGACAGCATACAGTGCACATGGAGGGGATCGTGCGTCATCCCCTGCAACGACAAAAGCCGCCCCTGCAACGGAGTCCCGACCCTTGCATTTAAGGGAGACGAGAGGTCGCGATAGGCTGCGCGACTCAACAAAGGCAAACGAGCTCTTCGCAACTGACAAAGGCTTCGGTTTCAGCACAAATGCTGCGTCTAGGCACGACTTGTGATACAGCCGTAGTGAAGAAGGATCAAGATTCCTTTTCGCGCGCGCATTCGCAGCAGCGAGTTGAAGAGGATCATGAGACAGGCTGTCTGCTGCCCTGATCAAATGACAACACCGCGGCGCGCTCGGCGACATACTGCAGAAGAAGGCTGTTGCACTAGTCTGGTGCAAAGCATTATTGTGTGCGCGGCGGCATTGGCATCAAGCTCGACTAACACAGAGTCCTCTCTTGGCTGCTGACGCGAGCTGTCGCGAGCTATACACAGCAGCCTAATGTGAGCTCAATACAAACTGTTGCTGGCTGTAACGACCGTCACACACGAGCACAAGTGCATGTCCAGCTGGATTACGTTGTGATTGCGGGCACGATGTCTTGCCGCCTGAAATCGTTGCAGATGCAGGACATGGCCTTTCTGAAATGAGGGCCTGCGGCGGGTGCATACAAAATCCAAACACAAACCCGGTAGAATCAGAACAATCCCAACCGCTATAGCCGCTAGCCCAGTGAGAACTGCTTCCAATGCAGACACCAGAAGGAGGTGCATCTCGTGGAAGATTCTGCAAGCACACTCTTCCCAGAAGACTTGTGAATGTGCTGTCCTGTGATGATGGCTTCCACAAGTGTGCAACATGCGGTGAGGAACGGAACTAGCGCCGCATGTTGCAATAGGCTGCCACTGGAAATCTGTAGCTGCACGGCTCCTGGTCGCAAGCCTCAACTTCAAGAAGCGGAGCTGCGACTGCCCAGCACAAACTTGCCCGAGAGTACAGAGTACCAGTCTGGGGACCCTGTCTGCCATGTGTGTGTGTGTGAGAGATTGTATGAGCACGATGTTGATCTGTAGGGAACTCGAGTACTCCTTCACCGCTGCACGGCATCGGCCTCGTATAAAAGACGACTGAGAAGTCGACATGTGGGGGTACGGCTGCAGCCGAGCCCATGAATTCATTCAACGCCACGTTCCGAAGCGCTACTCGTAGCGAGTTCTGCGCGCTTTCGGCTGGATCGGAGAGATCGAACGGCTGATCGGCCGACTACATCTCGAGTCTCAGGTCTGGTAACGTCCTAGCTTGAAAGCCATCCAAAGCGATGCTTCCAGTGATAATCGATGGCTGCAAGCTGTGGCGCGCAACTCATCCAAGTGCATGTTTAACTGGAAGCAAAGACTGATATGCTACAATCACCTGTCTGCTACAAGTAATGCTGATGAAACTGTGGAGATGAATGGACCCTACTCCAAACGCTGACACCACCATCGGCTTGAAGTCCAGGCACGTGCCTACCGTCCAGCACTTTGTGCCGGGGATCTGACATACCAGCACAGAAAATATTCTGCTGACGCTGAGGCTGCCATGCGGTATAGATCTCAGTTCTAGAGAAAGTCTTGCGAACTAAGTGCCGTGGGCAGTGTGCAGTACCAGCCAGAGCACACAACAGTCCTGTGGCCCTGCGGCCCTGTGCAAGGTGAGGAGCTATACAGCTACACGCTGCCGTGGCGTGAGCGCCGTATGTCCACCTCGAGACTCTCGAAGACAGGGTCCTGCTCTTTCACCTGCTGCATGGTGGTACGTGCTGGTTGCTACGTGGTACGAGTTATAATCTGGTATCGACATGAGCCATGGAGGAATCCCAATTCCATCCAAGGTCGGCAGAAGCTCCCTTAAAGCTGCCTTGGCCAGCAGCCTGATGGGGAAGCAATCCTCGGCTGTGTGAAGACTTGCTTTTTCTAGTGAAGGTCTCAGCCCAACTTAGCCACGTACTGCTAGTCCTTTACGGAGTGTGACGGAGACGGCCTCGGCCTGTCTCTGCCTCTGTGCCGGCTGGTCTCCCGGTCTCGGTTGACCGAGGAGTCCAGAAGAAACTCCTTGTTGCTGCGGTCCAGAATGATGTAATCCTGGCCACACAGCCCAGCAAAGGGCAGCTGAGTGGGATGGGAGCTGGAGCCGGCTGAACCTCCAGGTCGCTGCTTTCCAGGAAGCTCTCGAGGATAATCTCCCAGTTTGGGCAGAAGACGATAGAGGCCACCTCCTGAGCACATAGCACGAAACGCCTTCGAAACATCCCGTGCTGCTCCACCTTTTCTTTGAAAGGCAGCGGATGCCAAGAATGGACGTCAAGAAACACGAAATCTGCAGCCGCTTCAGAAGACTCGGCTCCCAATCCAACCACTGAAAAACCTGCTGCCGCGCTCTCACACACAAATGAGGCCTCCAGGAAAACCACCTTCAGTGGGAAGTCGCGCTGCTCGAGCTCCCCGGTCAGCGACACAAGCCGGTTGTGTCGGTTGTAAACCTGCTGGTCAGCTCAACGTCGTTGCACGTGACACATCGCAGAGTACACGGACACTTTGCGTATTCTGCCTGTCGTGCAATGGTTTCTTTGCGGATGCTGGGTCTTGCCAGTACGTCCGTCCTTGCTCAGTTTTCTGAACAGCCGGTTCGTGACTAACCTGTTGAACCCATAGAAACCGCAGAGTTTTTCGGGCCGATGCCAGAACCTGCCTGCAAGAACATGTGCCGAAATCTCTGAAGCAAGATTCGAAATTGGAATGGTAGGAGTAGGTTTTGCAACGGCTTCTCGCACCTTGCACTTCTCCTTGCGGCCCTCCATCAGCACAGCCAGCGCCTTGACTGCATGCAAACTGCACCAATGCCTCTTCGCACCGAGAAGCTGTGCAGCACGCCTGTTGCCATGCCGCTATGCTGCGCAACAGCAACGTGGAAGCGGTCCAAAACCCTCCCACGTCAAGACTGGCCAACATCACAACTTAGAACTGGAGCCACCGCTGGGCTTCAGCATGCTACTACATTAAGTCCCGGATGCTGTTTGCCAAGTTTTGCTGTACTCGACTCGGATGTCAGGGCGTGCCCGCACCTGACAAGGGCTGTCAGACATAACAATTGACAAGCTGCGTGTCCGGTGTTGAAGGACAGCTACTCACCTATCTTGCCTGTGTAGGAACAAAAGATGCCTACAAGACACTACTGCCGGCGCATTGGAGTCTCGCTACCGAGCCAACAGCCCAACAGCATGAGGTTAAAAGCAAACAAAAAAGCATGCAAGTTTTTCAGCAAACCCACAACAGATAACCGTTTTAAAACTTTTCAAGATAATTATTTACAAGCCTGGATCTATTCATAACGCAGTTGTTTGGCCTTGGGTAATGGACGATGCACATGGCATTCGACCAGCCAAAAAACTGAATGACATGATCCGCACTGCCGACTGCCGACACATGACACTCCGACACTGTTAGCGCCCCATCCGTTCATTCGTTTACATTCGACATCGTCGCATCAAGCATCTGTCCCATGTAAGGTCCCAGCACAAAAGAAACACCGCATGTAATGGAGTGCAGTTTTTCCAGGCATGTGCATCGCGATCCTATTTCCTGCGCGGCAAAGCCAAGCCTCGAATAAAGCCACGCATGAACGCGTGTAGGATGGATGGACGGACGAGAAAATTAGCTCATACGCCCGCCCGCCCGCCGGTAGCCACAAACAAAGACATGCAAATGTGCACACACACACACACATCTGGACAGATATATGTGTATCCGATGTGTTGTGTTATGTTTTTGGGTGAATGCTCATATCTTGTGTCTTATGTTTAGCACAAACGATGGAAACCAGTCTTCGCAGGTATACATATATGATCATATGCACAAATGGGCATAGCTCATATGTATGAACATAGACTCGGAGTCTTACACACCTGACACGGCTGTCTTCGTGGGGCAGTGACTTATGGTTCGTGAGATGCCCCCTGCTTGCAAGATCCAAGCTTTTACGCCAGACCGTTGAAACAAGCTGTAGCAAAGTAGGGTGAGGCTCACACGAACGCACACATACACAAACACGCATGCACGCCTGCCCGCCCGCACGCCCGATGGGTCTACCTTGGCCTAGGCCATCAGTTGCCCTTGGGCCCCCTGCATGTTACGTGCTCACTGAGTGTCCTCCCTTGGAAACAGGGGTCGCGCACTATGCACACACACACACAGCCGGTTTCAACCGGTAGGTCTGATCTACTGTTTTTCAGCTCCACAAAAACTCCACACTCAGCTTCACTCTCAACGTGGTGATGCAATGTTGCTGGCAGCACCAGAACACAACAACGACAACGTGTGCGGCATCACCTCAGGGACTCGCACAGCCCGTCCTTTTCAACAACATGAGACGGGCGAAACCCATCCTCAAGTCGTCCGTGCATGAAACAATAAGGCCGAAATCTAATCCTGAAAAGACGGCTAGATGCTCAATCTTGATTTAAGTGGTGCCCTGGTGCCCCACCTCGCTGAAACCCACTCAGCGATTCGTCGCACGAGGCTCGCAAGACTTACCACTTACTACCTCGGTCAAGACACTGCTTCCTCGTGCCGTGGTGGAGGTACCGGGCGTACCGCTTCCTGACATGCCGCAGGAGTCAAGGAGCTCTTTGAAATGCATCATGACTTCCGTTCTCTGCATTGTGTGCAAGGAATGTAGATAAGCTCTAGCTGAACTGCAACAGTACGTGCTGGAGCTCTTGGATCGCACACCCCTCGCCTCGGTGCAAGGATTCGCTGATCCAGAAGGTTTTGTGGAAAGGATAATTCATGTGCTAGGACTGGACAGTCTCGTCCTTCCGAAGATCGTGTGTCTGTTGTCTTCTGGCTGTCTGCTTGCATGTGAAGACCTACAGTGCCATGAACTGCACAAGCTGAGTTGATGCCGTTTGAAACCCAATTGCCGGCATGCTAGCAGCATGCGCTCGTATCACAAGTCTTCCAAGCCTTGCTGCCGGATCTGCAGGGCACTGTCAAGCGACTGCCGGTCCGCGGGCGGCGTTGCACCTTGATCATATGGACGGCTAGGACCGATGCAAACAGCAACTGCCGAGTAACACACGATAACACATGCGTATGTGAGCACTGAGTTGCAACGAATGTCAGCCAAAGGCACCGGTCGCTGAACTGGCTGGGACTGAGCCTGACGCAGCGAGTAGTTGGAGCTTACTATACGGTCATAAACGCATACAGGCTCACTACAGAGGAAACGTGATCCCGTGACCCCTGGGGCAGGACCCAAGACCTGTGAGTCTTCCACCCAGCAAGTCCCTTCAGAACCCAAGCCTGGTCTGGGACGAGCCGAAATTCGAAGCATCAGCAGGATGTTGGGGAATGAGGCTTGCAGCGCCACAGCATTGCACAGAACACGGCATGGGATGTGCCTTGCTACCAAACCCAAGCAATCCAGCCTGCGCACTCTCGGGTACGATAGGGTCCTGACAAAAAAAGCAGCAAACCGTCTGATTTCGTCTCGATATGTTTCGATCGTGAAAGATGTTCTTAGGGCTCGAGCTATGCGCCAATGAGATTAGACCCCTCAGAACTCCCTCAGATGCGTGGTAACGAACTCTCGCATTCGTACTGACATCTCGAGGCTTCGCCATCCCATTCCTGAAACCACAGCTGGGGCCTGCACGAGTTGCATCGTATTGACGCGCTCCGAGTCAGCAGAATTCGAGCGCATCTGCAGCAATCGAAAGCTATTTTCAGCAACTACCAGTGAAGCTCTTCGAAAGTGCACATGCTGGCAAGTCAAGTATGAACCTGAAACGATCCGTTATATACCGAGCGCTGGACACTTCTTACGAATGCCAATTTCGAGCACTGACAGCACTGCCATACCTTTGATATTCAATTCGCTTCCGCTCTGCCGAGCTCCCAGCCGACATGCAAACGGACTCTTTGGAAGAGGTCAACTTGGCAAGTGCCACCTGCAGCGTTCCAGGACAAGCTACTGCGACCTATAGGCATGGTCTGCTATGGAAACCATCATGATACACGAGGCTGCGACACCAGCGCACCACAACCAAAAAGAGAGCGAAGAAGGGTCATTTACAGTCACGAGATGTCGAATACGAGATATGATTCGGTATGATGTTGACCTATGGATGAATGAACTCATCTGCAAGCGGCGTCACCTGCGGGGGTTTATCAGTTTTCAAGAGGGGGCGGAGAAGGTAAAACCCTGAAGCCTGAACTCAAAACTGTCCAAACTCTACTCTTGCGTCTAATCCATCTGCTGCTACTACTACTACTACTACTACTACTACTACTTCTTCTACTACTACTACTACTACGACGACGACTACGACTACGACTACTACCTACTACTACGACTACTACTACGACTACGACTACGACTACGACTACGACTACGACTACTACTACTACTACTACTACTACTACTACTACTACTACTACTACTACTACTACTACTACTGTCGCTACCACTACGACGACACCACTACCACTTGTACAACAACAACTGACGCTACCACTGACAAAGCTACCATCAGCACAAGCACCAGTGCTGCTGCTGCTGCTGCTACTACTACTACTACTACTACTGCTACTGTTGATTCAACCGTACTACTTACTACTACTACTACTACTACTACTACTACCACTACTACCACTGCCACCACTACTACTACTACTACTACTACTACTACTACTACTACTACTACTACTACGACCACTACTACTACTCCTCCTCCAACTCCAACTCCTACTCGTGCTCCCCTAATCCTACTCCTACTCCTCCTTCTCCTCCTCCTCCTACTTCTCCTGCTGCTGCTACTTCGACTACTACGACTACGACTACGACGACGCCTACTACTACTTCTTACTATTATTTTTAGTACTACGACTGCTACCACTGTTACCACTACTACTGCTACTACTACTACTACTCCTCCTGCTGCTGCTGCTACCACTACCACTGAACCACGCCGACGACTACTACTACTCCGACGACGACCAGTCCTTCAAGTACAAGAAGTCAAAAGTACTCCTAGTACTTCTAGCACCACGACGCTCAGCCGCTCTGAACGGCTTTGACGCGCAGACCCTCTCAACGAACAGCCATTGTCAACCACTTACCAACCATGCACCTCTGTTACGGGTTAGGATCTATCTCACCAAGGGTTTTGGGGCTTCCTTTTAGGGTTTGGCCCACCAACATGTCTTTTCAGGGTTTGGAGTTTCAGAAAATTGTTCGCCTTCACGTCTAGGGAAAAGGGTGGTATTTATCTTGGGGGGTTTTCATGTATCCTCAAGAATGTGTATACATCTGCACATACAGATCTACATATGCATATGTAGAGCCATTCAGGTATAATTCCAATCGCCAGATGGTTTGTACAATTGAGCTTCCACGGGTTCTCCACGTCTTCACGGTAACATGTCAATGTCAGCGAGCCAGAGGCCATTCATCATTGAGACTGAAGCGGACTGGTAATGCTGTCTGTCTACTGTGTGGCTCAAGAACTGTAGAGAATCATATTCGGCCTTGGGCAGATCCCCCGCGACATTGCAGATCTGCCTCACACAGAACAGTTTTACATGCTGCTTCACCTAAACTCTTGATGCGGACGGCCCATCTTCCTACTGACGCTGTTCCGTGTCGCCCCAAGACCCCACCTCGCCCGTAAGTACCCTACAGCGCGACAAAGGCTTCTGCGACGGAACGGTCCGGTCTGACCAAAGTAAGCCTACACCCGTCGAGAATCTGTTCAAACCCATCTCCGCACTGCACACAACACGCTCGTGGGACTCCCATCTGTTGCTAGCAGTACGAAAGATCGGGTCCAGCTCAAACCGAATCTGAAGGATTTGCAAGTAGAAGCTGAGCTGCCGCATGGCAGTGAAGGATCCGGAATTGGAGATTCTCTGGAGGCTTCGTCGCGCGGCGGAGGGCAGTTCCTTCACATCAGATGCTTGACAGGACTGAAAATTGGGGGAAGAAGAGAAGACTCAAAACACGTGTAAAAAGGCAATAACTAATTAGAATTTCGATTTGCATTGCAAACGACAAAGCTACCGCCTGTCTCAGTGCAACTTGCATACTACTCTTCCACAATACTCGAACTATCTCCAACACATGACATACCACGAAGGTGAAGTTCGGACACACCGGCTCAGAGAAGAAAGTGACAGCGGCACTTGATCCCATTCAACTCAGACAAGCGTCCTGAAGCAGCTGCCAAACACCTGCGGTCTGGCCAGGGGTCGTTAGGATTTAAGATCCAGTTGCAGGAACCAAGACGGTGGCTCTATCGGAACGGGCTCTGAGCATTGAACATCTCTGTAGATACCCAATCACCTTTGTTGACTATATCCCCGGGCCGCAAAGTTTCGAGCTTCACGTATATTGTCTAACATACAGGCTCTCGCAGAGTAGCTGAGTGCCTCGAAGTGTCGTTTACCCTGCGCAGGCTGGCGGAGTAACTTCTACCCGGGTTGACAATTTCAATACTTTTTTAGTTCCGGAGGAGGCCCCAGGGCTCACTTGTGTCAGGAAGGGGGTGGGGGACTGGGTGTTCCAGCATGTTCAAGCTAGCGGGTCGAACAATCGGCCCTGCGCAGTAGTCTGCGGCATCACATCATTCAGGAGCAGGCACCCCAAGAACAACATGATAACTTCGCAGCTCTTTGCCACCATGCCTACGTCTGAGCACGACCGGGATGCTACAAACAAATCACAATGATTCCTCCTCCGACTAGATACTAGTATTGTTGCCGCGGGAGTGCAATGGGGAGCGCTTGCCCTGCGTGGCCCCGCAGGATCGGGGTCCGGACATGAAAATTGATTTGTGTCAGGGCTGCTTGCTGGACGGCCTACGTGACTACCTGGCCACCGGGTCCCAGCAAACCCTCAGCCCCTCCACTCGCCCCAGCGTCTCAAGTGGCGCGTTTCGATGCTTCGCTCGTTGGCTTCGTGTTGAGCTATCCAAACGGAAGGTGAAGCTTCCACGGAGCTTCCACTCGCGCCATGTAAAGTACGTTACGGTTGTCGACATCTCGGATAAAGGCTTGGACCTGTAAGGGCAAGGCGAAACCTTGTTTTGGAAAGGAGTTTACGACCTGATAACTCTCAGATATTACTACAAGCTCTTTGTGCATGATTCTTGCCATTTCGGTTTCCTTTTCAGGATTTCCGTGAATGTCTGCCGCAATTGCTTCCAGAAGCAGTCAGTACTCTCAAAGCCGCCAGCCCGAGCGTCCGGCTTTGGGGCCACGGTGCTTCCGCAACTTGTTTCCGCAAGCAAATCGCTTCCGCAAACGCTTCCGTGTGCTTCCGCATGCAGTGCAAGGCAGAGGGTATTGTCCACCGCCAGGGAGGACGCCGCTCAAGTCGCCAAGCTGATGTACATGCGTCTGAGACATCTTTGGTAGATGAACTGTCTGAGGTTTCTCCATTACTTTGCCCAGCGGCTGGTACTGCCTGAACGCGATGGCGCCGGCCCAGATTGCCCAGATGTCTGACGTTCAGGACGCTCGAAGGACGCCCTGAGTTGTCCGGGGACGCTCACTGCATTGAAGGATGCTGCTTCAGGTTAAGGGCATATGGGCCTGGCTCCAATGCTGAGTCAGAGCGTCCCTTTGCTGGCAGGCCGGACGGACTTTAGTGAGTCATCATATGTATTTATGAACTTGAATTGGGTATCGCTACAAAATGGGATGCTTCGGACCAGTCGCTTGGCCACATGACATGCTCTCTTGACAACTTGGAGAAGCTTGACGTCCATGTAGATGCCTGTAGTGCCGGAGAGGTACAGGGAACAGGATCGGAGCAGCGACGTCTCTTGCGGGTCCTGACCTCAGCATGTCTTCGGCAGAAGATGTGACTGGCTTGCTAGTGGGCAGGGCAACTTGCTTGAGCACTCGTTTCTTTGGGAGCAGTTCAATACACTTGTGGAACAATACCAGCGCATACCAGCGCGCAATGAATGCCAGTAGAGTGCGCTTGCTGCAGCTTGTGGCTGTGGGAAAATAAAGCTCCCAGAGATGCAGATCATTACAGTCGCTCCAAATTCGAGGCTAGAAACTACCCCATGACTCGAGGACGGGTTTGTTGGTCCACGCCAAGTGGCTAGCCGAGTATGCTGAGCTCATAGAGCCTGCGTGTGGCCTCGAAGGCGAGTCCGAGCTTCCAAACCCAGCAGTTCCAGCGTCGTCCAAGCTGGCCTCAATTCGCATCGACACGATCCGAAATCCTGGTTCCCCGAGCAAGTCGAGGACACACGTTTTGATGGCCAAGCCGCCAGCGCTTTCTTCGCTATTGTGAAAGCTTCCGACATCCTGCAAGCTGGTGCGGTTCACCAATCAGACAGAAACTGAGGCTGCTTCATGAATCATGCTTTGCAGTAACCACATCCAACAGCAGTGTCCTGACAGCCCGGCTGGCAATGGCATTTGCATTGTCGAAACAAGAACGCGCGCTCGGGCGGCTCGATGCATGTGGATTCATCATCCTTGTTCACACGCGCCCGTTCAGGTCTGCAAGGCAACTGTTGGGAGTATAACCCGAACTACATGTCGCAGAAACGAAAGTGGCAGGAAACTCGAACCTATCTCTGTGCTGCCAATCCAAGGCTCTGCCGCAGCAGGTTTAGCAGTGGTGGTGTCACTCGACAGAGAGCTTCTGAGCCGTAGTTCACTTCGCATTTGACAGTTTTCCTTAGCGGACGCTCGGCAAACCCGAAAGACTTGCAAGCTTACAGTTATACAGATACATGATGCTGCTACTGCAAGATCTACTTATTCCATATCTATATGCGCAGATCGCTTATTTGCATTAAAGAAAGCCCTCTTGACGTGAATCGTCTGCCATACCGCCGTAGCATTTTCGTCACACAGATCTAAAGTTAAAATGCTTGGTTTATCTTCTCAATATTTGCAATATTTGTATCACGCACTGTCGCTCACGCCCGCATGCACCCGAGTGCATCCCACGCTGACCGCAAATTCTGCAGCAGCCAAAGCACTCCAAGATGGCGTCTTGCTGCTCTGCTGCAAACGGTAATCCTTGGAGCCATAGAGATCTCTGGGACGTCGCACTCTCAATGGAGACTACAGTTAAGCGCGCATGCTTCAGCCCTAATCATAATCCTAGTGTGACAGCTCTACTTGTTGATGTCCGGACACCTTAGTGCAACTATACAAGGCCACAGCCCCCCAACAGCCTCCTTCCCAGAAGGGTTTGAAGTGACACATGCTCTGTGCCAGGATCGGCAGAAACGAAACGTGCGGTCCCAGGCACGGCCACACAGCAGGAAGTAGACAATGACACCGGCTGCAAATGTATCAACCTCACCGCGCGGGATGCTGTTGATCATACTATCTCTGGTCGTACTTGCGATGGGGCAACTTCTGCAAGCTGAAACTGACATGGAGGCTCGATCAGCACGGCAAAGCTACTTCTTTTGCTATCGAACAAGCATGTTGTCCGGGAGCAGTCAGGGATCTGCAGGCAGGATCTGCACGTTCCAAGCCAAAGCAGCCAGCTCGTTGTAGCGCTTGCCCCGGATAATCTCCGGCGCTACGTACCCAGGCGAGCCGACCCTTCAGGGTACTCTGGGCTTCTGGCGGCTGCAAGCAGGCTCTGCAGGAGTCTATGCATCTGGAATATGGGCTGCATCTGTGAATTTGTCAAGCCGCTGTGGACAAGGATGAAGACGACAACAACAGCAGCAGCAACAACAACAACAAGGACGACAACAACAACAGCAGCAACAGCAACAGCAACAGTAACAACAACAGTACCGCTGCAGCGGTGGTGGTGCTGTGCTGGTGCGGGTGCCGGCCTGGGTGCTTGAGGGTTGGCACCGGACGAAACCCGATAGGGCAGGAGGATGCGTGACCGTCGACAATTTCGATCCGAACAGAAGAAGCCTCTAGCGTAGCACCTACCATAAGTGGATGGGCCCTGCCACAAGTGCAAATGAAAGAGATACGGACATAACGAAACCGAGAACTGCGTCAGATTGTGAGAGCAGATGCTTAGCAGAAGTTCCCACCTGCGAAATTGACAGAGGAGGGTTGGGGGTTCCAGGCAGATTTCGGCTTGCCAAAAATAAGCGAACGCCAAGACGTGAGTCTGGTTTGCGCAGGTGCCAGCAATCGGTGCGAACCTTAGCCGAAGCTTACTCCTACCTTATCGGCTGTCCGGCTTGCTTCCGAATTCAGCTAGAGCAAGTGCCTGCGTCGCATCTCCTCCGTGTCGTCGATGCAGCATGCCTTACGTGTAGGCTTCACAACTCCGCAGTTCGGTCAGTGCAGAGACACGAAGAACGGATGATGTTACACTGTCAAGTGCAGTGTGAGTCAGTGCGAACATTGGATACAAAACCCTCCAGCATGACATGCTGACGTGAACCTGTAAGGCTCGACGCATGCTCGTGTAATCTCACATGGTACGATGGCACTCCATGAAGTACAGGTGGGAGGCCTCAAAGTCAGAATAGCGCTGCCAAGGCCAAGGAACGATACCAAAATCAATTAGCACGGCACGCTCTCCGTGAAGCACTACATTCTCCGCCTTCACGTCCTTAGAGGGGAAGCGAGGGGAGTAGGAGTACACACTTTCAGGTTCGGCTAATTTAAGGGCCTAAGAGTCTCCCAGACTATCGTAAAGCCACACAAGCTGACAGACAGAGGAGAAAGAAAGGCAATGCCGGCAGCATCGCAGAATGTTTACATGAGCAGTCCGTGAAACATGCAAAACATGCCCCCCAAAACCCTCTTCAGTCAAGATGCCCGGTGAACGACGTTGTGCGCATGCCTGCAATTGAACTCGGAAGCCTAACTGCAGCATCTTCCAGCGTCGGAGGTGTAACGAGCTCGGGGCTACCTCACCAGCGTCCTATCTTATGGGAGGTATGGCGTATGGGAAGGACTGACAACACTGCTTGTCTGAACATAATACGAGCATGGTCTTCGAAAGCTATCGCATGCTGTAGGAAATCATGACAATGTGCAGACACGGTAACTCTGTCTTTACAAGATGTCGTCTGCGAGCAAGACAATAAAAAAACAATTATGCTCGCGATTGCAAGTTGTTATTGAAACAACTTGTGTGCAATGCACAAGTAGAAATCCGAGATGCGCATAGGTCAAGGCGGAGAAAACACCCACCATGATCTGCAACACATTCTCCTGCGGGATGACCTTGACGGACACGAGAGCAGAGATGGAGGACATGCTGACATTGAGGTTGAGGCTACTGCAAAAGGCTGCGGAACCTTTGAATCCGGAACATCTTGCAATCAATTTGTGCGTTAATGGACTCTAGGGATTCACGAACACCTGCTTAGTTGTACTACAGATGCCAGGCAGTCTTGCAGTGAATCGTTGAAACTGTACGAAGCTCTGCCCTGCAGGCATTCTGCCATGTGCCGCTCGGTGCCGCGATTGGCCCTCCTCTGATTCGGGTTGCTGGAGTGCCGTCCGCCCCTTGACGCCGAAAGAGTGAACTGGATGGAGAAGGCAGAAAGTCAATCTACCCACCATCAAATGCTTGCGCACAATACCACCCTCTCATAAAACGACCGCGTACGCCTCGCAGAAGAAGACATAATGTCACAAGATGTCACTAACATGTTCATAAACCCCTCTCGCCATCCGATTATATGCGACCGCTCACCGATCTCGTCAGAGAATCTCATGGGAGAAGTGGTAACACTGCGACCCCCTCGGGTTAGAGTACGGAGCTTCTGAAAAAAGACATACTTTTAGCAGTGGAAATCAATGGCTGTCCATCGCAAGACTATCGCAAACTCCAGTTGAGCAACACCGTCGGAGACGAGATCAAACCTCGGGTGGTCATAACATGTTGATGAATTCCCTGGGTCTGAAGCGAATCCACACAGAGACAGAGACGAAGATCAGCACACGAAAACATACCGGCACGCGTGCCAGCACAGTGCAGCACGAATGATTCACCATGCAGCAGGATGCAGCAGGCAAGCACATCTGGGAAACACTTCAGCACACGAAAATCCAAGCATTCTCTAAGGTGCAGGTCGCCACCGGGACAAAGCTCCATCACCATCACCTGCGGGGAAGCTTCATGGATGGTGCACTGAGGCAGACTTGGCATGCTCTTTAAGGGCGCGCGCGCGCATGTTCTCTCTGGACAGCTCATATTACCATAAAGCATACTCTCGGAGGTCCCGGAACCCCCAAGGCACTGCATCCTTGGAGTCAGCTGGCCCACTGAGCTTCGCACCCACTGGGGCCTCTGCGCCGAGTCTTCTCCCAGCTCGCAGAACCTGCTGGGAAGGCGTCATGGCGTCATGCTCCTTCCTGTCTTCCAGCTAGTGGTGACGCACACTAGCGTTGCTAGATGCTGGATGCTGGACCGGTATTTGACATGCAGACTTCAACCGTCGTCGAACACTCCCATCTGCTCTCCACTTCAGCTAAGTAGCACTCCAAGCAAGGTGCTGATGTTTGGGTGGCCGCCCCTCAGCATGGTATCACACAATGACACACGGAGTAAGCTCATGTTTTTGACTGCATCCGAGCGGCATCTTCTGGAGGTGGCCGGCCTCTGAATGAAACGCGGCCAGCGACCCGTTGCCCCAAACCTCAGTAAAACGCGGATTCTTGACTCCCTGAAAGCCAAGGAAGCCGATTTTCCCGTGGTGGGCAGACTGAGCATGACCCAGGTCTGCATCCAGATTACCTTCACTGCTGCCTCATCGAGATCGTGCAATCCTGGCGAGGCCAATCGCAGGTTGGCGGCTGGCTTTCAAGCAAGACTAACACATCGGATCTACAAAGTCACGTGTGAAAGTGACTTCTCACATCTTCTCACAACGCGCCTGGAAGTGTCAGCTGTCCTCGGAGCTCTCGTAGAATCCTGACCAGCGCAAGTTTGGCGAAGCTCGAGCAAAGCTCGGACCACGCGGCAGACCAGCGATCTTCCAACTGACTGGATGATAGCCACCGGCAAGCTCCAAGTTCGTGCCCGCGTGCCTCGAGTCCTGAAAGTCAGCAACTTTCGTCCGTGAAGTTCCAGTGAAGACCTGCAGACAGACAACGCTTGCTTGTAGCTGCCATCGGCAACCATTTCGGCCTGATCCTGCTACGCGTAGTCTCAACACAAACGGTTTGGACGCCACTGTGCGGATACGAAAGCATCTCAAGCGAGCTTTGAGCTTTTCTGATTCTAGGACGACGTTGAAAGACTCGACGACTCGGGACTCCCAACTGTCCGCCCGCTTCCGGTCCAAGAGGCTGCGCCCTGTCCGCCCACCCCGCGACAACGCCTGCCGGATCAAACGAGGCTCTGGCCTTCAGCGACTTTTTAACGTCTATGTGAGGGTGCATGCACAATGTTGTCTTCGCATAATCAGACCTTTGCCACACATGCATCTCGTTTCTTTTTCCCTAGGCTTTCCGGCAGGTTGGGTGTAGAGTCCTTCAGGTAGATGCTACCTGCTACAGAGAGCGGGAGCTGGGGTGCTAGGCAGACAGGTGCAAGGTACAAGTGTCGGTCGAAACAGGGACAGGCTTGTGACGTGTGAGTCCTGTTGATGCTGTAGCATTGCTTCACGTCCCAGCGCAGGGCCCCCCGTCTGCTGAGATTGAACAGCAAGCCGTTCCTCAGTTTCGGATCGCGCTGCTCGGGCTGCAACGTGTCAGGAAGGCGAGACAGGTAGTGGTGCGCACACGGCGGAGAACATGTCCCCGAGCAAAAATTAAGTTGTGTCATCGCTGGGATTCGTTCCCTTAGGTGCCGAGTGCGGACGAGTTGCAGCTCGGCCTCGCTGCACTTGCCGATGCAGAGCCTTACAGTACCGTTCGGACCGTCCATGCTCGCAGACCCGGACTCCCGGATCGAGGCAGCGAAGGAGCAGCCAAACTTGCTGGCACCCGTCTGGATCTTGTGTCAACTCGGCACCACATCGAGGGGCGATCAAAACCTCACAAAGCAACGAGACTGAACTTGTCTGCCTTCAGTGCTCGCCTTGCAGACCTCGACGTGAATTCAGCCATCTGGCGAAACAACAGTGATCATGATGATCCTTCTCACTCCCAGTGGCCACATGCGATGCTGGATCACTTCTGCAGAAAGCCACCTTCTTCCTCTCAGGGCTAAATGCACGGGCACAGATCAGAGACAATCACGGCAAAATCCATTCGGTTCCGTCTCTGCACATTCTCTCGGGTCAAATAACGACATTCCCTGATGCTCGTTTGGGGATCGGTCGCGGCCAAGTCGGCTGGCTCCGAGCACTGCTTCGGCTGACGAGATGCACCTTGAAACGCGATTTCCTCTTGGTGCACTTCAGAACAAGCGGATCTCCGCAATTCGACTTTTTCATTTGGTTGTGGCCACACTTACAGTGCTGCTCAGGCAGATTGAAGACTATAGTCGTTTCGGGTTTCTGAAGGTGTTCATGATGGAAGGGCAGCGCTGGACAGGCTGTGAGGAGCATGCGACGAAACAGCACCGGGGTAGGGAATCTCGCAGGTTGTCAAGCGATGTCCTCACCGGCGCATGCGTCACGTCAGCGAAGAGCAATGGTATCAAAGGAGTCGGCGCTTTGCAGTCTGAACCATCCACGGGCAAGTGCAGAATGTTGGATTCCTGGAACTGGGCACAGATCTATGGACTACTCAGCGGCTCCGCCGCCAGCTTTCCCAGCACTTGATGCTTTTGCTTGTAGTCATGCAAACCCCAATCAGCTGTCAATGAAATATTGCTGGTTTCGTTTAGTCGCTAGGATGCATGTGCAAAAGCAGGGCGGGTCAATATCTCAGACAGCCTCATGGAGAGTCACCGAAACTCGATCCCGGAGACTGCATGCAAGAAGCATCAAGCAGTAGGTTTTCGCCGTCTGGATTCCTCGGATGATGAAAGGGAGTCGGCCAGGTTCACATGAGATCAATACAGATAGGACATGATGGTGCCAAAAAGTGTCAGAGTATCTGACTCATAGGCTATCACTGCCCAAAGCCATCAGGTACGACAACCAGTTTCGTTTGCTGACCCGCGCCTTTGCAAGCTGGAGCGACCGCTGGCGCTTGAAGTCAGTGCCTGGCACTAGACACGAGTTTGTTTCGTCCACTCCTTGCCAAGAAAAAGTCATGATGAAGCTTCGATGAAGCTTGAGTGCTGATTGCTAATTCTCTTTACGAACTAAGATCTAGAATGAAGGAAAATACATCACAATGCCAACATATTTTTTCCGCGGTGGTGCTTGCATAATAAGTAAAGCTACAGTATGCAGCCGGAAGATGCCGCGAGCAAAGGAGTAGTTTTGACTTCTTGGCCCGTCCCGCTTCAAACGATTCCAAGGACATCCAGGAAGCCCCGTGAACGATTGTCCCTCCTCCCTCTTGGTGCACACTTCCGCCGCACCCGCCTGGCAGTTCAGTGCCTTTTGCAAGATCTGCGTTAGGGCGGCTCTCCGCGCAGCTTCGGAGCGAGAGAGCTCCGGGCCACCTCAACAGCCGAACACACTACGAGCCTGTTGTGCTCTCCTGTCTTGTGTGCGGGTATGTTACCTTACATGATGATCGTACAAGACAGGCAAGTGCAATCGCACCATGTGGTTGGTCCTCGTGACTTGGCATTGCTGAATGTACTCTCCCAGCCAAGAACACGGCTGCAGTTCGTTTGCTGGTCAGTCATGCGAAAAGCAATGCTGAGGCTTTCGGTCGTGCTGTGTTCGCCTTTTAATGCCCGTAAGTCTCGAGAATTCCTGGGCTCTGCAGCTCGACGGTGGAGCGAAATGAGTCTCAACCGGGAACCCAGCCGAGAACTGCAGCACAGACTTGCTTCCACCTCCTTCCTGTCTGCAGTTCATGTCTGTGCAATGAAGACTTCAACGGGAAGTGGACGCACAGTGCCGCAAGCGCGCAATTGAGAAATCTTCGCGATTAAAACCCCAGCTTGATTCGTCATCACACCGCAATGGTCACAGTCAGCTTCGAGCGTCAGCTAGGAACACATGGTGTGCCTTGTGCTCGGTCTTTGGGCGGTCTGGTGCAAAACTTTAACTGACTCTGCGGCAAGAACAGCAGTAGCCTTTTCAGCTCAAGTTTCCGTGCAGCAGCATGCCGCGTATGTTGCTTACCAAGTAAGATTTGCATTTTTGATTCATGATGATTTGACTTGAATCTACACCTCGACAGCGGAGACTGATTCATCACTTTGTGTGGCCTTCGTTTGCTCATATGTTGCTATCCGTGTCATGCGCCGGTGAAGTCCGCGCAAACACGATCGGAATCCATCCTTTTACAGCATGGCTTGTAGCAACTCTTTGCTTCTGACTTATCTGCGGCTCCAACTGATTCCAGGGTGCCCTTCCATGCAGAAACCAGCCCTGTCAGAAATTCAGGTCCTGCCTTGCAGCGGAACAGGCTGCGATGTCGGACGCCGGTCATCGAGGCTGGCTGACGATGTGCCCTGCATGGTCGGGAAGGCAAGATTCCCGGCAGGAGCACACAAGGAACAACCGGACATTGGCGGATTGCCTCTCACAACATCGTGTGAAACCCTGCCTGCGCCTCTCCATGACAACGGTGAAGCCACGCAGACACCCGCGTCGGTGGCGCGGGCGACAACGCCCGCATGGACGCAACTAACTTCGTATTCAAGGGTTGATTGACACTTCTTGGGTTCATGGTGACCCGTCTAGGGCATCGTCCGGGTAGTTAGGCTTCACAGGGCTGCATTGTTGCATGGGCCATCTCTGGGCAAGGGATTTCTCTGCGCGCTGCTTGAGCTGTCAGAACGTCACGGTGCTCACCGGATCCAGGGACTTACAAGTCTGACAGGCACAAGACAAACGTCGCCACTTCCGCTCCTGATGCTTGACTTTCATTCTGGCTTGCTTCGGTTTCTGCCCGTTCACCAGGACCTGCGAGATGCCCAGAAAGCAGAAGGCCCGCCTATGCACTACAGAAGCGAATGAACTTGCTGAAGACGGGCGAATCTTGAAACTGTGAAGCAGCACGCCAAAGACACAAAGCGCCGTCAAACCGAACTCCGCTGGCACATGGCATCTTGGATTCGCCAAGGAGCCCTGCCCGGCTGTCCAGCCTGCCGCGCTAGGGGCACCTCAGCTAAAAGCATGGCGCCACAGTACGCAGAAAGGAGCTTTCGGTGACTTGGGCGATGCACTGTGTGACGCATTAATCCGTGCCCTTAACTATCATAAATACCCCTAGATGTATAGAGGCTTATAGTAGCGGCTTAAAACTTACTACTTTACGCCCGCTAATCAAGAGCACGGATTACAGTGTCTTCTTTCCATTGTTTTTGCCCTTTACCGCAACGGCACGGCCATCGGGGGCTCCTGGAGCGGCGAGCCCGCGACATCCAGGAGCTGCAGCGTGACGATGCGGTTCCCCTCGTTCCTCAAAGACGACGCTACGTCGCTACGCTTTACGACTCTGCGATCAGGGCCACGGTTCTTCCGACTTGAGGCTATACGCAAGACAGAAGGCGACTCGACTTAGCTGCCTGCCTAGCTACATCCGCACATGACTGCGAACGAAGAACCATAAAGACTACTGACTACTGCAGCCACGAGTCAGCAAAGAGCCTCACTGCCAGGACAGCTGAACAAAACTGACATGCCAAGCGTTGAAAGCCTGCTGCTCGAAGAGCCTCAAGAGCCCTCGTCTTCGTGGAAAGAGACGTCTGGTGAAGGAGAACAAAAACATGAAGGGGCCATAATATGTGGACCACATTTACCGGCTGAAGACACAGGTGAAACCGCAAGAACTCAGCTTCCAACACATGTACGGCTGCATGCCAACACCTTGGAGCACGATTGTACCTGAGGCGCTGGAGGCTGAATACAGAAAGAGACTGTTGGCTACCGCGACCGAAGGAAGGTGGAGTCGGAACGTGTCGGTGACCAACCTCACTAAAGGTGTTTTTCTGGCTTTGTGTGCATGATGTGCATGTTTGTGCGTGTGCGTGTGCAGGCTAAGTGTGTGCATGTGCAAGCGCGTGGCCGCGTGTGGGTGTGCGGGGTGGGGTGGGTTGACGCGAATGGTTGTGGGATGGGGTGGGTGTGTCTGGAGAGAGAGAGAGAGAGAGAGAGACAGAGAGAGAGCGGGGGCGCTTGAGGAGAAAAACAAATCTTGCTTGTTTGTGGATGCTACCGGGTTCTATCATCGACACTGCTGCGCTGTGCAACTGCACGACACCCCACGCTGCTCGGTTAAGGCGCATTCTTTGTCCATGCCGATGGTCGTTTGCTCTCCTTCGGGCAGGAAGTACACCAAGCAGCCTCGGCTTACATTCATTGAATGGTATGGGGTACACGCTTAAGTGGTGCCCCTTGAGCATCGCGGGACAACCACAGTATTTCCAGTGATTTTCAAGGAAACTAAAGGAAGCTATGGAAAACTAGGAGAAGCTAAAGGAAACTATGAAAAGCTAGCTAAAGCTAAGAGAAGCTAGTCAAAGCTAAACATATCCTAGACTCCACTGCGCCGAGAAGCCCGTGTCAAGCGAAGCTGTAATATCCAAGCTGGGGTTGTAGTTTATTGCTTCAGGTGAGGCATAAAATATGGGGCTGCAGGGTTCTGCCTTTAAAAACCCCTCAGCCTAAACCGTAAAGCCTGAACCCTCAGCCGGTGGTGGTGCTGCTGGTGGTGCTGCTGGTGCTGGTGCTGGTGCTGGTGCTGGTGCTGGTGCTGGTCCTGGTCCTGGTGCTGGTGCTGCTGTTGCTGCTGCTGCTGCTGCTGGTGGAGGTTTCGTTCTTCAGGTGTTCTTTGTGTTTTGCTGGGTTGTGGTTTTGCAGCAAGCTAGGCAAAGCTAGGGAAAGCTAGGAAAGGCTAGAAGAAGCTAGAGAAAGCTAGAGAAAGCTAGAAAAAGCTAGAGAAAGCTAGAAGAAGCTAGAGAAAGCTAGATTTTTCCTAGATTCCGGAAAAGGCTGGGGATCTGATTTTTCGCCCCTTGCTTGCAAACGAAACTCTGGCCAATTTTTCCCAGGCTGTTGGTAACCCTACATTGCTGGTGGTGGTGCTGGTGGTGGTGGTGGTGATTGCAACTCTCGAGCAAAGGCCGCTGCTGTAATCAATCAAATCAGGGGGCTTCACACTCTGTCTGGAACCCACTGAAGGCTGACAATCCGCCTTCGTATTATTATTTATGACAAGCTGACTTTGACAGAAAACGGCGACCTCAGCGTGGGAACTTGCTAGCTCCTTTACTGGTGTTCCAGGGCCGAAGAGGCACCTGATAAGCAAGTACCCTAAGCACCCACAAGATACATCCACACGGGACATTGTGGGCCGTGAAAGTTCAGCTCCAGGAGGTCTTCAGTAGCTTTGACTGATGAAAACTCCACCACGACATTCCGGGATCGGGCCGAGCTACCAGTCAATGAGGCATCGTCCGACAGATTCACCAGCTGGGGAACGTTTCGATCCTGAGCGCGAAGAAGAATCTGCAGACGGGCCTTGCCGGTTAGACTCCTAACTCATGGAGGCTTTTGATGGCTTGTGCTTGTATGCTTGTCGCCACTCGCGCCTTATGGCGCCAAGTCTCCATGCCGAGAGCTCCCGAGATCTCCGCCAGGCTGAGGCCCATGTCGCACAATGCCTTCGCCCAGAGGCAACACCAAGCCAAAACACAGCAAGAGCAACGCTCAAAAAAAGGAGAGCAGGCAAAATGCAAGTGCAACCCGCACGCTGCTCTGCGACGTTAGACATCTCAGCTCGTCCTTCCTGAATCCTCTCGAGTCGAGCAGGAGACTGGATCAGAGCGGCAGACGGCGCCTGCTTGCGCAAGGCTTCCATCTCCCTTGCCTCGGCGATCTGGGCCTGATAATCCTGCACTTTTCTGGCCAAGGCGGTTGAGATTCGCTGGACAACCCCAGTTGACAGTTTAGGTCCTGTAGGAGGAGTAGTAGTAATAGTAGCAGTTGTTGTTGTTGTTGTTGCTGTTGTTGTACTGCTCCTACTCCTACTCCCACTCCCACTCCCACTCCTACTCCTACTACTACTACTACTACTACTACTACTACTACTACTACTACTGCTACTGCTACTGCTACTGCTACTGCTACTGCTACTGCTACTGCTACTGCTACTGCTACTGCTACTAGTGCAGGCCCATGTAGACTTCTTGGAATCAGGATTCGTCTAACCGCCCGGAATCGCTGCATCATGGGGCTGCAGCTTTCCCTTTCTTGCACTGCCGCACTGCCTCGGGCTTGCTGGCGGAAGAGCAGCAGAAATCAGCAACACGTCTGCGATATGATGCCGTGAGTACCCACTGATCAGTCCACATGACCTCCCCTTAGTCTCTTCACGCCTTCTCCATCTGGGCCAGCAGCTGCTCCGTGTCATGGAGCTGCTGCTGCAGGCGACCTTGGTGTGGTCATCCACTTTCTAGCCGCCAGCTTGAATTCAAATACGGGGGACCGGTACACATATCAGCAATCCACGCCTCGTCATGCTGTAGAGAAATATCTTGCATCGGACGGCAGGCTGTGCCGCTTCGAAAGGCTGAGTGCCACTCTCTTCTGCCCGGAGAACGTGTCAGTGGAGCCGGCTTGTTTGTATGTTGCCGATCCGTTCGCTGACAGGACCGTCAGAATTTAATCTAAGGACAAGGAAACTTCGCCCCTGGCTTGAATTTCGATTGCCTCCTGGGCTGTCCATGTCACATGCAAGCAAACTCCGAGTCCGGGGCTATCGTTCTGTGCTGCAAGCTGCTCTTTCAGCCTCCCGTACATCTGAGAGAAGAACTTGGCAGGGCGCTCCCGGTTCAAGGTGCACAAACCACTGCAGGATCGCTACTTCTTGATTCTGATACCAACTGCAGGTTTCTGGCCTACCACGCACCTGAACGAAAGTTCTGTCGGAACGGCCGACGCTGCGATGCTGCTGCGCAGAACGAAAACTGCCTGTGCGTCAATCCTGAAAATGCTGGCAAACAGCCATCCGCCGGGCAGGCCCGCTCGTTTCACTTGGGATCCGATGCCATCCGAATTTCTTGGCATCTGCAGCATGGTGACGAATACCCAAATTACCCTTCTTCACTGTCGGCATCGCCAGAAAGAGATGAGCACCGATCCCTGCGGAATTGTCTTCGTATCCTCATTGTTATGCTTCCTCCTTCTCCGTGCGTCGGCGTCGCGACGACGCATACAAGTGTCAAGACAGTGTCAAGAGCTCTCAAGAAGGCCTCGCGATCTCGGCAGTTAGCTCCTCGGCTATGCTGGCCGAAGTCTCCTGAAAGCAGTGCCAGTGTCGGGAAAAAGATGCTTTCATTGGGACACCAAAAGACACTCTCAAGACTGTGCGAGACATCGCGGCTGGCCTGATTCCTGACTGCCTTCGTCGCCACATTTTTGCACGTCTGTGCCTTAGCATCAGCAGGGTCAACATTCTGTGCAGTATGGCGGCTGGAGATGGCTGGAGCATGCAAAGCTGTGCAGTAAACGAATCAAACCCATCAGTCTCAAGCAAAAGAGCTTGGACGGCCGCAAGTGCTGCAGGCATTGTGTGCCCAGATGCGAGCAGGCATTCTGAGGACCCGACAAACTTCAATGTGCTAAGCGTCTCGTCGAGGTTGGAAAGTGCTGGCGACAGTGCAGCAATCATCACCGTCTTGGAGTTGCCGCTCAGCGACTCTTGCCTGACCCGGAGTTTCTGAAAGAGCGGACGAAACCCGAACGGCGTGAGGACTGGCCGCAGTTGGGAAGAGCCATGCGGCCAGGGTGCGGAGGGTGCGGGAGTGTGAGCTCATTTAATTCATTGTCCACAAGTCGCGTTCTGTCCTTTCTTTTTGTCGGGGTAATGCCGTGGCTCGGGGCCACAGGCAGTCAGAGACAGACCCTCCCTCTACACTTTGTTGCAAATTGCCCAAGCCCTGTGCACAACCAAAGTATGGCCTACAAGACTCTGTCGAACTGTGCAGAAGCCGAGATGCAGAATGTGTGTAAGTTTGGAATTGCGGAACGGGACAAAATCGCTCTTGCCATCTTCTCGTGCAGAGGCAGCTAGCTTGTTGATGACCAGAGCCAGGTTTGAAAGAGACCTCAAGCGCATCAATGAAATACTACATGGCCTCTGTGCCAGGGCCTTGAATCTGGATGCTGCATGTGGTGTAGATAAACATCACAGCAAACCCTAAGCGGTACACAGCACCGCGATTCCCGATTGAAGGGACAATGGCTGACTTGCAGCATCGACCCTCAATCAGCCTGTGCATAGATCAAGTCGAGTGTAAATGCAAGCGAGAATCTGGTTGATCATGGCACCTTCCTTTAGCAGGCTTCCGCTAGCTCCAGTTTTCTTTTGTCGCTCAGAACCTGCTCCAGATCGTGAGCGCTAATGTGCCAGTTCTGAAGACGGAAGCATGTTGTCATGCATGTGGCACATTTGTTGTAGCGAATGAAACTAGCCCGGCGCCCCATCGTGCCTGCAAGGTCTACAAGATTGACGCCTCAAGTTCCAGCTTGAAGGGCGTACATGCGACAGTTTTTGCAGTGTGCAGGCTTGGAAAGTGAAGTCAACTCCGCAACTCGTGACATGCCAGGCGGCTTGCTCTTTGCTCCGATTCTACCCCATCTGCAGACTCGCGCTTCAGCAGCACGAAGTTGAAGATGCAGTGAGACCGCGAGGAGGCAGAGTTCCTTTGGGAAACGTTTTCTAGACTTTGCTGTGATTGGCAACTTTTATCCCGTCTCGACATGGTGCAACGACACGGCTCTGCCCGGCTGCAAAAGTCCGCGATGACCTAAGACTGCTACCAGCTGCTACCGGGCGTCATCTGGGTCGCTGCAACCTGATGGAGTGCCCAGGTCGAGTGTTCACAAACTTGCAGGAATGACAAGCCCAAGAGCCGCCGAAAGACGCTCAAGGGCTGAGCTGCACGGTTTCCCTAGCGCTTCGCATCACATGGCATGTCGTCATGGCAGTGTGTGGCAGAGTGCTCCAATTCTCAGCACAGTTTCGTCCTCATGCCGCAACGAATTGCAGCGAAAGAAACGCTGCGCGACTTGGCACCAAAGTCGAGGATACTTTGCACCTCTTCATATGTCGTGACCTGGGCGAGGGGCAGGCTCAAGGATTGAACGGAACACATCGCAGTTACTGCATGATCTAAGCAACGGCAGCATGGTGGCAGCTAACGAGGTGCCGATGTGTCAGAAGCTCTGCTGAATTTCCAGCCTGCTCTAAATGGCTCTCCAAGCAGAGGTCGGACCCACCGGGCCTGTGCCGGCGAGTACTCGACGCGCAAAGGAGGCCAGAGCTGGAGGCTGGAGCCGAAAGGCTCAATCAAAACTTGCAAAGTGTTTTCTCTTATCGGGGCCCGGGGGGCCGCCGGGTCCGGTCCCTCCGGTCCCGATCAAAGAAAAATGTCGCTGGTGCAGTCGCCCCCGGGGAGGCGCATCTCATGGCACAGAACGGGACCATCTGGCTCGTTCCCGAAGTCCACCAGGAAGTTTGGGTTGAGTGTCAGCCCGCCTTTCTCGGTGTCCACGTCAAGCTGAATGACTTGGGCCCCCCGAGCGGCCATATCCGGGTAGAACTGCTTGTCCCAAGATGAAAAGAGGGAGGTGGACACGTAGAGGCGCTTGCCATCCTAGGTACCCAAGCACCATGGACCGAGACTGTGCGAAAACCTGACACCTCCCTCAATCCGGTGAAGTTGAAAAATCGCAAAAGCAAAACTTCGTTCCGACTCGACTGACACGAGTCCAGGGAGAGCTGGACCATCTGGGCACCACCTGGCGAAAGCATCACGTCTTCAAGAGTTTGGGCTGGGACGGGTCCGTACGTGTCCCTACCAGGTTCCTAGGTCCCCAAATTTCCGGGCCCAGCGCCTTGCACCTCCACCCCCTTCACGACCAACGGCTCAGGCTGAGACTCGCCATCCTTGCGAGTGACGGAGCCTCCACGCTTCATTGAGCCACCAACGAAGAATTGCCCGACGAGCTTGGGCTCTTCACCGGTGATGTCGTACTGGCGCACGTCGCCATGGAGCCAGTTGGAGAGGAAGATGAAGCGGTCGTCCATGGAGATCAGGAAGTCTGTGATGAGGCCTGGCATTTCCGGCAAGGCCCAGCCCTCCACTGGGATGGAATCCACCTTGATTACCGTCTTGGCCTCCCACTGACCCTCCTCTGTTTTCCTGAATCGAACCATCTCGGAGCTGAGAGCACAGCCCGTGTAGCCCTCCGCTTTGTCGGGGTCATGGAGGAAGCGAACCTCCAGAGGAATGGAGCCGGCTCCCACATCCAATTCCTGCTTCAGGGTGCGGTCGGTCCAATCCCAGATGTAGAGTTTGCTGCCGTAGCGTCCTTCCGCGACATGTGCAGGATTGAAGCCCTTCGTGAAGCATGCCGGGTCTCCCCACTCCGAGGAGACCATCACATTGTGTCGTGGCTGGTACCAGAAGTCGTATCCGAAGCGTGTGGGATTTTCTGGAGCTTCCCAGCGCTGCTTGATCTCGAAGGTCTTGGGGTCGAAGCACACAAAGCCTGCGCCGTGAGGCTCGAACCCCTGCTTCACGTTACCACTGCCCATAAATGACATGATGATCTCGTCCGGCGCGCAATGTGCGGTGTGCGGCAGCGCAGCACCCGTCTTGGCCAAGATCTCAGCCCCTGGGATGGTTTTGTGAAGCTTGGGTGCACGCGGGTCCGACCGCACGTCGATGATGTGAATGTTGCCAGATAACACACCGGGAGCAATGATGAAGGAGTGCGTGGGCCTTCCCACCTGCCCTCGGCAACTAGAGCAGGCATTCCAACCAAGGTGATGTAACTCGTCGCCTGGCTCTGCCATGTGCAGCCGGTGGATCACTTGGCAGTAGCTCGGGCTATTTGGGTTCACATCTACCGTTGCCAAATAGTCTGGCTTCAGCCCCTTCTCCATCTGCACCGCAGGAATGTACAGGAGTTCCTCCACGACACCGGCATTCTTGGCCTCCAAGGGTGACCCGAACCCCGTTCCCTTGCAGCAATTGCCAACTTTCGCCTGGTCACTCGACGACTCTTTTCGACGCTCCAACAATGTGGGAGCCAAGCGCGACTCGGTGATGCTCTCGCCGCCGGAAGCCATCCTAACCGTGGCGACCGTTGGAAAATGAAACTGAGAGCTTAAAATGACTTGAGACTGTATGGCTGGTCGCACACATGGTTGCATCGGAATCTTGCCCGGCATCCGGAACGTCCCGACGTTGAATACAATTCGCTACCGGCAGCCCAGCTCACCTACCTCAATGTGTCTCGCCCGAGTTCTGCAGCCCCTGATCACTTCGGCATCGCAGCCAGTGCTTCAAGTTGAGTCTTCTACCGGGTCTCGCATGTCTACATCATTCTACATCCCTACCTTGCAAACTTCACTGCACAAAGCCTCCACACTCCTTTGGATCATAACCATTAGCAGCAGCACTGTCCAACAACGGCCGAGTCGGACATAAGCGCGATATCAGCAGGCATCAGGACATCATAACGCTGCCAGCAAAGGGACCGCGTTCGTCGTCAAGCCGCCAACATAGGTCCCCAACTTCGGATGGTTACGCACCTCAGGATGCGTCGCCCGCAACTTCACCTTTGTCAACAGCAGTCACACTATAGATACAGCCGAGCAAATTCCAATGCCTGACCTGTAGTTACTTTCAAGACGACTCCTACGAGTACTTAATGAACTTGGAAGATTGATGTGGCAGCACGATGAACGTCATCTCGCCCCGACAATCCACGGGTTAATCACTGGCACATGCCACTGGAGGTGGCAGCGGCAGAACCCCTGCATCCAAATTACGCGTTTGATTCAGCTCGAGTGAACCCTGAGAACATTCCACACACGTCACCTTCACGACAACCCTGATATCCGGAGACTGCTTTGGCGACTCACAACAAGGCAGTCTTTGAGCATGTGCTCTCTGGCTCTGGTCTGCGAGAAGAGCCGATGCGACTTTCACGTCGAACGTGCCATGTCAATGTGGTCTCGCGATCTACAAACCTCGTGAGCCGAACCAGCAAAATCTTCTGTTTACGTGTTGTGGGCCACCAGCTTTTCCATGCCAGCCGAGCTGCCGTCAGCTTCGCCGGCTTGTCTGTCAAAGGTACAAGCAGATCACGGATTTGCTCCTGAAGAACAGCATTGGTGCGGCTTCAGACCGGTCAGATCCAGAAGTTCTTGATTTGATTGATTAGCTACAGTAGTCACCGCTGCTGTCCATCTACACCCACGACATGGAAAGTTCATCAAGCTCCACTCAAGCGCTCTTTGCTAAGATGCTGTTAAGCCGCGTTGTAGATCTCAAGGTAGGACACCTGCATTCTGTACTGAGGCTTCTAGATGCTACCGGTACCATCGCCATGCCATGCCTGACACTGGAATTGGACCTTTGCATCCTTCGCGCCGCGCATGGTCTCGATGCGCCGGAAGAGTTCTAGAAGGATTCGCCTCCAAACGCAAGGTGCAAGCCCATATTAAGCCCTCTGCAACCGACGGCATCCAAGTGGAACAGCGTGACTGCAGTTGGTGGGCCATAAGCAAGTCATAGGTATTGCTTCATGAGCTCTACTTCTGTGGGTCACGGACACTCCCAGCTCATGGCCAGTGGCGGAAGGAGCCCTCGATTTTCGGGTTGATCGTCGGCGCCTTGCCAGTTTGCACAGGTCTTTGAAGGTCTCTCACAAGTGCGGTGCCCCCAAGCTCAAGCGTCGAGGCACCGAGCACCGAGTGGGTCTTCCCGGAACCCGTCTGCCCATAGGCGAAGAGGCAATTATTGAAGCCGTCCATGGCGTTGTCCAGAATCGCTTCACCTCGGGCCGTTAAACAGTGACCCTGGCGGCGCTCATTTACGGATGGGTTTAGCAGTCGAGAAGCTACCAGTTGGTTGGGTGTGCTTCCATGATCGCAGGTCAACCCAGCCATGCGCATGCCTCACTCCTATCTCTGCAAGATCTCTGTTGAATCCCGCACATGCTCATTCTCATCGTAATTTCCAACGGAAAATGCTGAAGGATATCTTGCTTGCTCCCCTTGACCTTGGCAAAACGCCTGAGTTCCTTCGAAAACCACCGGAGCTTGAACGGCCCTGGTAAGGCCGCAGCCGAGCTCATCCTGGCAGTGCAAGGATGTCTGAAGTTCATGGCACGGTTGCAAGAAGCTGTGACTTGACACTGAGTGCAGGGCCATCAAAGTCTGCTGTGTGGCACCTTGGTGGGGGCCCCACAACTTCGCATCGCAGCCGAGGCAGGTCAGGACAAGACAAACACGAGGCACCGCATGTAAAGAGGAAGCTTCGGACTTCGTTTCTGGCGGAGGCACAGCTCGGATGGCTGTTGTCGCAGGACCAGTAAGCGCGGTCCTCAGAAATAGGAACGACAGAGATGGGAGTTCTCCGTTCGAGGCACCTGCCTTGAAGGCTACGTTAGAAGACTGAGATTCACGACAAGGCACTGTTCAGGCAATGCAGCCACTGCCTTACACCTCTCTGCATCGAAGCCAAGCCAAGGTTCGTAGTCAAAGACTCGCAGCGAGGACATGTGCTCCAGGCCTGGAGTTAACAGCTCAGTACAGCTGCCCTCCGACGGAAAAGCACACATTGACAAACACAAACACTCAGCCAGGTGCAGTCATCCAAAGTGACTTGCGAATCGCTAGGCATCTGGACCTTCTCAATCGTCCGTGCGGCAGACCATGCATTCGCTGCTGGGACTTCAAACTCTGACTGGAATCTCGGGAGCAGGCACAGCATCTCTCTCCATGCTCGCGCTCCACGAATGGTCTCACCCGGACACCTATCGGTAATGGCTGCTGATAAGAATCTCTCAGAGCACCTTCTGGTCGAAGGAGTTGCATCAAGTGATTTTGAACATGCCGAGATTTGGCCACTCGCAGAAGGTCTGCTAGAGCAAAGACTGACGAATGCAGGCTTCTGTCTGTCGCAAGAAAACCTCACTTCAGAAATGCTCCACCATGGCACAGACTTTGATGTTGCCGGAAGCAGCGCTTGCATGGCAGATGGTTTTCCTCTTCGACATGGCGTCAAGAGCTCAAGCCGCATTACAACGCTTTGGGCTACAGTGGCTACAGGGTTGGGGGGTAAGTTGGCCTCAGGATTTCTGTTTCACCAATTGGGATGCAATGCTAGGCCCCGAGGCCAAGGGTTCAGGTTCAGTTCCAGCTGTCGGTTCACACTGACCATGAGCCCTCTGCAAGGCAAAAATGAGTTGCGGCATCGGCCGAGAAGCGCACCTGCAACGGTCCATGGGTTTACGGTTTGCTGTTGCGCTGCACCCTCGAGTCTCCCATTACATTTGCCACAGCGGGGACCTTCTCCACCTTGCCAGTTGCCTCCCAAGCGCGCCGCTTGAGAGGGGGTGAAATTGAGTTATGGGGAGTTTCTAGATTCTAAATCTGGGCTCCAAAGAATGGCCTGCGACAGCCAGGATCGGGGCACATACCTGCCAGGACAGCACTTCAAGCAGCAGGGGGTGTGCGCGGCATGGCTCCATGATGAAGCCGGACCATGAGGGCAGACCATCAGGGCTATGCTTGCACATGTAAAAAGGGTACGACAGCTATGCAGGAGAGCAATCTGCAACTGCCATGCCAATGGGTAGCACAGCGAATGCAACAAGCCAGTTTGCACCGATTTTAAAGTCTTGCTGACAGGGCAGGGCGAGTCGGCTTCGGATACAACGACTAAAAGGCAGGAGGGCACATGCATGCGCCCCAGCTGTTGCTTGAAAGGATCCGCCTCGGCCCTTTGTGGGAATCCCGAGTGCACGATAAAACTGGGCAAGTGCAAGTGCAGGGCCTGACAAGCAAGAGTTGGGGCCACGGATCAATGTTTGTACAACTGAAGGAAATGCACTGTCACAACTAATTACTACAGTGCATCCTACTGACCTACTGCCATCCCACACAAGCTGATGCTGACCTAATTCACCTCTTGATAAGGACACCAGGCTTTCGGCGTTGCTTGGTGACGGATGGCACTACACTACACATATGATAAGAAGCATACAGCATCAAGCTCACACGTCAGCTGCAGAGCGCTAATCACAAACGCCACACCTCTGGCCATCAGACATGCCACTAAGAGGTTGTAAGCGGCGCATGCGTAAAGTCGATGGGTTGCTACGGCTGCAACCACGAACGGATTCCTGCCGTTTGACATGCTCTCGTGCCATCGGAACCGTTTCCGAAGTTTGGCATTCGCGGCCGGCAAAGGAGGCAAGCAAGGCAGTTGTTGAGTTTGCACGAGGTTCGTCATCAGCCCTGCTCTGGTGCGGGCATTTAGATCGCTCCGCCCTGATTCGTGATCCTGCTCACTTTCGCAGAAAGATGCGGATAATGTTACGTGCCTGTGACTGAGAGACGACCTGGCAGTGCTTGCCCCGGTTTAGGCCTAGGCTTCCAATTCGGACCCGACAGCTCGCCCTACCAAAACCTGCCAGATCCTGTGATCGAAATCCGACAATGCAGAGTCTCCTGATGGCATCGCGGACCGGGAGCGAGCCGGCGCCGCACTCCGCTGGAACACACAAGCCTTGGAGTCATTGTATGTCGTCCCGCAATCCACAAGTAAGATCGCCTTCGCAAAACTGCGGCTCCGATTGATGGTGAAAGTCATAGGATCTTCGAAAGATGTTCATCCAGCTGGATTCTCGGTGCAATCTGAGCCATGCTCAGGACGAGAACACTTAGTCAAGCCGGGGATTCTCGTTGCCTTCTGGAGACTGTAGCCAGCGCTGCAGACGGCAGGATCATAGTACCAAAACGTGGGTCCTGCCGTCAATCATGAAGGGCCAGTGAGGGGAGCTAAGTCTGGGAGCCATCTCGTGTCTGCAAAAACGGCACGATGCCTTCCATCCATGTCGCACCGCCATCGAAGGACAGGCTGAGAGTCACAGGTCTTAGAGGCGGGATTGGCAGGCTTCAACCGCGTTTGCACCGACTCAGCAGACACCATCCTAGGATGAATTGCAGTTGAATCACCCGGCCGGGTGTGCAGGCGCAATGCATCTGAGCCTCGGCCATGTGCATCCATGTGCAAATGGACGTGCATAGCTCAAGTACAAATTTTCATGCTGGCAGATCAAGGCACTTCGGGGGCTCAAGCAAGGAACTGCATTAGCAGGGGTTACCACTTTTGTGAAGCCGGTTGCGTCGTCTCTGTGCAACACTGAAATGCGTGTTCTCCCCGCGGTTCCGGCTATTCTTACATGCGCCTGTGTGTGAAGAAACTGAATCCTTGCTAGCCGGCAGCGCCTCTCACTGAGGGACAGGAGCTGACTGGGCAGGAGCAGTAAGCGCTAGGATGCACTGGGGAGTGTCCCGAATGCTCCTTCCCTCAACTTGCATGGACTATCTGAATCAAGACAGACAGACAGACTGACAAATGCATGCGCACAGCAGTCTCTCCACGCTGAGTTTGAACTTGGAAATCGTTTCAGGTCTGTCATCTCCACGCAACACTCTTGGACTGTGAGCTGTGTCATCATTACATAGCACGGCCCAGAAGGACAGCCTGTCGTTTGCACGGAAACACATCAACGAAGCAGAGAACTGCACGGCGATTTCCAGAAGGCTGGCAGGGCCAAGCAATGCCAAGTAGCTGTGACACTCCTCCTTCGATACCATCATCCTCTATACTGGCACTGGTCACCTAGTCGGCGCGCAGGGCCGAGCAGTTGACGCTGGTCCCAACTGTGTAAGAGTTACGAACTCGAGGCTCCGTCTTTCACCAAACTAATGGCCACCCGAACTGTAGCCTTACAACACTCTTTACGCATATTATGCGTGCTTCGCCTGCACAGGCTGCTTTAGTCAAGAATCCACACGACCGAACCGGCAGGCTGCTCGATCTGTGTCAGGGAAGTGCTCCTTGTGCCCAGGTCAACGACTGCAAGCGGATTTGATCCGATTTAGGACGCCTTGGTCTGAAGAGTTATCGGCTCGATCCCTCTAGGAAAGACAAGCAGCACAGCAACTCTTGAATTTCCGCAGAGTCATTCAGAGTCATGCATCATTGGAGACAAGGGTGAGCCCCTTGCCACAACCATACGTTTTGCAATGGCTTTGGCCCAGCGGCACCCACGACATGGACAATCCGGCCGCCGTCAACGGTGCAATGCTTGGGAAAGCAGGTCAGTTGCTGCTGCCCCTCCATCTCCACAATCAACCTGGATTGCACAAGTGCTGAACTGTCTCGGGTCCTGGTGTTATTCCTCATCGAGCCTCGTGACATCCACAATCAACCTTGCCACCTTCCCACCTACGGCGCCGGATACCCTCGCCCGACCCTTGTGATGCCAATGCTGAGAAACGGCCCCTGCATCCATGTCAAGCGAAACAGTAGTGCATGCATGGCATGCATTACGTAAATGTTGCACGCTGCTCACCTTGCACGGACTATGTGCATTACATGTATGGTCCAGAGTATGGCTGTAAGACTGCACGAATGCACTGATCTTCCGCACAAGCATTCATGTTATCTTCAAGCATGTATAGAGGTATTCACACCGCATGTAAACCTCAACTGATCACATCACTCAACAACTATCACAGCTTGTGCACACGCACCTGCACTGTGAATACCGGTATGCGTAGATGCTTGGATGTCATATGTAATCGAACCTAAGCAACTCAGCTATTTTACGAACTGCTTCTGAAACAAGAATGCGAGTACACCCATGCCCATACCATGTTACCATCCAGCACTCCATGCTACAGCAGCACACAAAGCAAGGTCAAGCCGGCAACCCAAAACCCAAACCGTTCTCTAGAGTTAATTACAACAACAGGAAGCCTGCGTAAGGTCGCAACACTCCGCGCCCAGTGCCTTTCCAGCCCCGATAAGGCAGTGAACCCAAGAGTTGACAAAACCTAAACTCTGGAGCTAATTGCCCGGCATGGGGCCGTGGTGGACCCCTGCGGCAAAGCGCAATTAACTCATGATTTAATTGGACAGAGAACGCTGCGAGACCCGAACGGCACAACATCAGGATTGAAGTGCTTCTCGTACAGCAGCCCCAAGCAGGACTGAATGCTGCCCCGCGGGAGGAAAGACTGAACAAGAACCCAACCCCGGAGGGACTTTGGGAATAACACACAAACACTGTGCATCATGTCAAACTTCCATGTAAGCCCGCCATCACGAGACTACAAAGAGCAGGCATGTCTTGTGTGCTGTATGTTTACATGTGTACCTACTTCGTGAAACGGTGCTGTGACAATGCCATGCAACGAAGCCAAGCAGTGGACCAAAGCGTCTTGCTTGATCCCAATCTCGCCTGCTGGCGTGTCTTGGGCTAGCTTCCTATCATTGAAGATTCTTTAAAGGCTCTGAGCCCTCCAAAGCCACCCTTTCAGCTCGGGCCTGATGACTGAGCTCAGCTCTGTCTGTTTAAGTTGGGAAAGCCATCTGCCACCGAAATGCTCAGGGCTCTCTCGTCATCCACGGCGAGGATCTGGCCACTGAAGATAAGCTGGAGCGACAACTTGCCATCGCTCCGCTTCGGCTCTGCGATCGCAGAGCCGTCCTTGGCAAGGGGCGAAGACCACCGCGTCTCGCTCTGAGTTTTTGCTTGTGAGTTGGGTTTTTATAAAACAACTCACACGCTAAAACTCGCCTCGGCCTTCGCAAGCCGAGCTTCGATGAGCTCATCGAGGAGCCGCTCGCGGAGCTCAAGCCTGGGCCCGGCCGGCTTTTTTCGTTTTCCCGCTAATCGCAGGACATGCAGGGTATCGTGGAGCCACCACGCGTTTGCACCATCACGCTCGGTGAGGTGAGTACACATACAGTATCATTGATACCAAACCCTCACGCAGGTTATCAGCCGTAGGCTCTGCCTACAAACAGAAGGTGGTAGTCGCTCTATACTACATCTACGATGACTTCTGGGTCGAGCGCAAATAGGACATGGACCTTTAGTGGCGAAGTGGCAGCTCCAGCCGTTGGGGAATCCACAGTTGAAGACACGGTGGTGCAGTCTGTTGACAGTTCCGCTGGGATGAAACGAGACACTGCAAAGCTCCCCGAAAGGGAGCGCCCCTTCCAAAAGCCGCTTTAAGCCTCGATGCACTCTGGTTGTCTCCTCGACCCATATCCGCAGAATCCGCAGTTCCTGCTTCTTCTCTTTGGCAGGCTGCTTGTCGCGGACGTTGACTCGCACCCACATGGCACATGCGGGCTCACGCTTCGACGTAAACTAAGCTGTGGGTGGCCAGATTGCCAGACAATCTGCAGTGGACTGGTCGTGGATTCTTTGGGCTGGAGAGCCTCTATGCCGAACTCTGTGACTGAGCCTCAAAAGGTAAAATGCGGCACTGGCCGTTCTCAAAGCAAGTAAGCGTGGAACCTGGGGCGCAGCATGCTCGGAACGTCGCATCACAGCGAAGCTCAGGGCTCACCAGGAACAGGCACCACAGAGGCAGGCAACCCGGACCTGAATCACGTCCGCCAAGTTAGGCTAGCACGATGCTTTGCGAGAGCGGCTTGTGGCAGTGCATGAGAGAGAGAGAGAGAGAGAGAGAGAGAGAGAGAGAGAGAGAGAGAGAGAGAGAGAGAGAGAGAGAGAGAGAGAGAGAGAGAGAGAGAGAGAGAGAGAGAGAGAGAGAGAGGGAGAGAGAGAGGGAGAGAGAGAGAGAGAGACAGAGGGAGAGAACAGTGAGAGGAGAGTGTCAGGGACGGAGGGGGAGAGAGAAAGACGGGGAGCTTGAAAGATAGAGGAGTCTCCGACCGGCTTTCGTTCTGCCCAACTTGACAACGGGACATCTTGATAAAAGGCTGCACTGTATCGATTGCACCGGAGCAGTCGCCGGAATGAAGAGTGCCGAGTGGGGTTTCAATTATGCCGTTATTTGGCTGAGGTCTTTGGGGATGTGGATCTTCCTGGTCTCAGGGTCGTTGGCTACACGACTTGACATCCCAAATTCGGCTCGTCCTGGCTGAGCCACCAGCGGCACCCCGACACCGAGACCAGGCTGAATGACGGAGGTCTTCCTTTCAGCGATCAGCAAAATTGAAACACCAACAACCTACGGCAACAGCAACCCAGCAAACTGCAAGGGTGAATCGAACTACTTGTCGTGTGGTGGCAACTATCAATACACTTATATGTAGCTTGAAACACGGAGATCTGATGCGTGCTGCTGACTAGATTCCTAGATGTGGAAGGCTTTGTGTGAGAAGGCCTGCCAAGAGGCCACGGCACGGACAATGTCCGGTCGGAGGGCTGCCACCTCAAGTCAGTGGCCGCGAAAGGGCTTCATGGCAGACACTTGCATCCAAGGCTGACTGCCAAAAACGACCGAGCTGACCATGGCAAGCGCCGAAGATTGCAGATGTTCGTGCTTGCATATTTCTGCATATCTTTGGAAACTACCATCGCTTCGCTCTCAGCCCTGATCCCTGTGCATTTACTGCAGGGTCTTGCCCGAGCCGAGCACAAGGAGCTGTGAGCTCAGGTACGACAAAGCGGAATACACAGCCTCAAGCATACGGAATCTTGCAGTTCTACCTCCTCGTCCGTTAAGACTGACACTCACAAGCAAGTCTTGGACCTGACGCATAGATGTGCAAGTCTTGCACTGCAATCATGGGCCTCCTTCTTTGATTGAGAGACTGCCTTGCAAAATCGCAAGAAAAGGAAAAATGACCAAGCTACCGCAGCTACCACATTTCCTCAACAATGCTATCTACCGACTTGAAAATACACATCTCCCGAAACGGTTCGGAGCGGTTCCAGGCTATATCTAAGCTGTTGCTGGTGCTATACATATGTATACGCAGGAAATGTCTCCTTCCAAGGTGATGAACTGAGCTGTACATTACACGAGGAACCACTTACGGCATGCTCCAAACATGGCAGATCAAAAGGCAGCACCTCACTGCATGCACAACCCAGGAACAGAGCGCAGAAAAAGAGCAAAACAGCACAATTAAAGCGCTGCTGCATGGGATTGCGCGTGCCAAATGGAGCTCCGGCTGCTCAGACCCGCTGTCTGCCATGAAGGGATGGATGATTGGACAATCAAGGTCGAGACTGTGCGAGATTCGTCCTACAAATCTCCAGACAAATTGATTCCAGCTGTGGGTCACAGGACCATACTCAGGCCGAGAGGCCAGTCGGTACGTCTCTGACAGGAGCGCCAGCACTGCAGCCACGGCGAGTCCTCCAAACTTCGCAGTTTCAAAAAGCCAGAGGCTCGCAGCTTGAACCCCTTTTTCTTGGCACTGGAACCTGAGAAACCCAGCTCTGGGTAGGCGAATTTCATCTACCATGCTCGCACCACAAGCTCTCCTCCCCTGCGGCCCATGGCACGCTCACCTCTTCATCGCCCAAGATCTACATGGACAATACACTGTCCGGATGCCGTTTTGGGTAGCATGCCCCGCCTCCCAGAGACCCGCCCCGATCCGACACCTGAACACAGAGGCTTGTCATTCCGTGCTGATTACTGATGGTGACTAGATGTGACTAGGTCCCTAGGTGTTCTTGCTTCAGCTATCAGCCACTCTGCGCAAACTCGTCACGAGGTGATGATCACTTCCTGGGCCCGTCTGGCCTAAAGTACGTATGTTACAACGGATGCATGGCCTTCGTGTAGCCATCGACAAAGAGCACCAGACCTGCCAGTACAATGCCATCTGGCTGTGTCGTGGAAGAGACAAAGCATGCAGTGGTATTTGGCATTTCCTCGGCGGCAACTTCACAAAGCCTGACCGCAGTGAGACTCGATGCTGTTGGCCGCAAGCTGGCCGTAAGCATGCGCTGGCGGAGATCCGCAGCTCCCCTAATTTCTACCAGTCCGGTGGAGTCAGCTTCAGCTTCAACAACTTTGTTGCAACACAATCTGCATCTTACTGCCCAAGTTGTAAGCGATCTTCTCGAGGCCTCCATCACATGGCCACTGCTACACCTCGATGACCACATTATGAGTTGCATGTAGAAGCGGACTACAGGTTGTGTCATGCTACTTCCAAAGAGCATCGTCCTGGACTCGGCCATACCCATTTAGCAGAGCTTTGCTCCTGCCACCCGGCGTGATTCCGAAGTCCTTCGAACATGTGCACCAGCTATCGTACGTATTGCTTGGAGCACGGCATGCTCTCTGCAACGGGTCACCTAGTTAGTCTTCTCCCCATGACATCCGTCTCCGGAAACACGTCCAGGACCCCGCGTGCTATGGAGATGTTCTCGAATCGCTGATCGTGCATCTTCACTGCTGCTTCATCAGTCAACGAACCTGCAGGTGCAAGCTGCAGTTAAGCAACAGAGCTCAACTTAATCAACCCAATTCTAGGTAACTAGCTGTCTCTTCCATGTTGACCAACTTGATGTAATTACTTCGTTAACGAACTCAGCATGTCTGCGAAGGCTACGGATGCCGAGGCCAGCTATGGCACAGCTTTCCGTTGCAAACTCTTCTGGTTTAATATAGCAGCATGTTGTGCCGGCAGGGTCGTGTCGACTCTGTCGACAGCTTACAACCTGCAGATCTGTCACAGTCGAACCGAAACCTCGAGCATCTTTATCCAAGCTCGCCTCGGCTGTGCGGCACGATCGCAAGCCGAGGCGATCAAGGCGATCGGTTCCCAAGAGCCTGGAATTGTCAGAGCAGACGGCATCTCCTAGCAGAGTCCTCCTGTGTATCGGGAATACTCTACTCTTCGGCATCTGTACGGCTGCAAGATGTGCTTCGAAACTGACCGGATCCAAGCGCGCGTCAAGACCTGAACGCGTCCTGTCACATCCGGTGACCCTGACCGAACCTCGCACCTTCCGGACACTAGTATGAACCCGCACACACGCAAACGTGCTAAAGATCGTCAAGAAGGCAGCGCACCTTAACGAGCCTGCGAAAAGCCGCGCAGATGCCTCCCGAAATTATCGGAAATTGCTATGCAGCTCAGGCTTGTGTCAACTGCGACAGGCTTGTCCAAGGCAACATTCACGAAGCGAAGATAAGCGAAGGTCAACAGAATTGTGAATGTCTCGCCGCGGAAACGTTTCGACGCAGGAAGATCAAGCTTGACATCGGCACAGAGGCTACCAGACTGACGCTACTATGCCGTACACTTTGACAGAGACACAAAAACTTCGCCGCAAAAACATGCAAAGGAATTGCTGCAGGGCCTTGCCGTGTGGCACGGCTTCGCTGGCAAGCTTTAAAGGCCTAGGCCGACGGGCACGGGGTCCGCTGTCATGCAGAATTACTTTGCCCAGACGCTTTGGATGCTGTGGACAAACTACGGCCGGGAGGCAAAGCGCAGGTCATGTGGATGCTGAGGCTCTCTCACTCTGGTCTCTTGCTTCTGCAGGCTGCAGCTTCATGGCGTAATGCAAAGCTTCGTGATGAAAGCTCAGCCTTTCAGCCTTCAGCCTCACCCGGCGGCGGCTGAGGACGGAGCATTGTGCTGGAGACCATGACTCTGATTTTTGACTTCCCAGCCTGGCACCAGCTGTGCTCCATGACGCCACGGCATCCTCTCTTCGCTCTGCGACTCTGCCTGAACGATCAGAGCCTTCCGCCGGAGCCCGCCACGAGCAGCCACCTCAAGGCCACACGTCAGAGATCTGGATGCGTCGAAGGCGACAAGCTAAGAATACCTCCCATAGCACACACGACACACCTGCACGTGGAGCGGCAACGTGGAAGTGCTACCATTTCCAACGGTTAACGCTCCCAGTTGTGACTGATTGCCTCGCGAGATACCTACTGTGACTTTGCCTCTTTGCCTTTACCAGCATCAACTACTGGGCCGTTCTTTTAACGCGAATATCAGGTTTTGCCCAGTCGAAGCATCTCAGGAACCGACCTTCTGCTTGAAGCGCTGAAAGCTGTAGCGTGCGGCTTGTACACTCAAAGTCGGACAGGGCAGCGGCCTTCAGGCACGAGGATTTGCCGGGATGTGTGCTAAAAGGGCTGCATGTCGGCCCATTGGCCCGCATGGCCCGCCTGCTGACAGAAGCAGCACTTGCACGGTTGCTGCACACCTGCCATAGGACAAATAAGGCCTGTTGGTTCTGAAGGAAAAAAGCCATTCCTTGGAACATCTCTGCCAGAGTCGGAAACAAATGGCGCATAAACTGCTGGCAGCTAGCTGCCCTCGGATCGCTTCGCACTACTGCAGCTGCTGCAGCTGCTGTGAAAAAATCTGCCTGCGCCGGGAGTGGGAATGCCAAGGCACGAAGATACTCTTCCTCCTAGAACATGCCGAGTGCACTACAGGCCTGGGTCCCTACGGAAGGGGCAAGGGTCATCAACGTGCAAAGCCAACCAAACTCACGTCACCGTAAGTTCAAGATGTTCAAGGAGCAAGGTCCTGCCGGCACAAGGACGTCGATTTCTGCGGGTTGGAATACGTGAAGAACACCTCGAAGCCAAGGCCAAGGTTTGCGGCGTTTCGGCAAGCCACTGCTGTTAGCATCTCTTTATGCTTCAGCCGATGCCAATCAGGTGCTTGATCTGTTGCCTCTATCTTCTGGATCACCAAGAAAGCCGCAGATTCTAGCTGCAACAATCCAAATCACATCTGCCGTCGAAATGGCTCACACGCCGCTGGATCTACGCCGGATGGAATGAAGACGCAAACGAACTGCATTGACCAAGAAAAAAGGGCAACCAACGATGGGTTCCACAGTCCACCAAGATGCGATTATTGTATCCGAAAACGGGGAAAGCAGAGTTTCAATGCTCTGTTCCTGAACCGACCGCTTGCTCGAGGCACTACAACTTGATTCATCGGCTCAATTCCTTAGAATATGGAACGGCCAGGCAAAGCAGGGCACCGCAGTCAGACTGCAAACATCGACGAAATGCAACAGGGCAAGGGCAAACCAGCTTAAGAAAAAGGGAAAAAGATGCTGCACAGGGTCTACAAAGTCACTTCGGAGATGGAAGGTAATTATATGTAACTAATTATGTTCTGTCCTGGGAAAGTTTTCTGCAAACTAGCGAGTATGCAAACCCTGCAACAAAAAGCAGGGGCGTTGAAAATAGCTCTGCCACCTCCTTGCTGAGCACTAGTAATATCACAGGTTGCGGGCAACCATTTGGGATAAAAGGCTGCATGTTTTAAGGCACAGACCAGAGTGTATCTGCGCCCACGAAAAGGTGTTACCTGACGCCAGGCCAGGACAGATTGCCCAAGCGATTCGTCTGGGGCCGAGCTCAGGTCTGCACACAATGCGGCTTCCGGCCATCGAACTTCAGCCATTTTCTCCTGAGCAACTCCAGCACTTGCCGAGTTGAAGCTCAAACCCCAGCCTGTGCTGGGAACCACACCTTACGTCGGTTGCGCGGCCCATTTCTCCATGCGTGTCCATCCAAAGCCATCCACCAGTGTAGTTGCCTGGCAATGCCAAGACAATAACTCTTTTCTTGGCCTTGCCATTCATTCTGGACATCGGCGTCAGCAGTCAAGCCATCACTCGCACAACTGTCGTCATCCTCCTAGCACTCAGCATCGTCTTAATGCGTACACGGAGACACAACCGCCACCACCGCCTTTGCATCAAACTCTGATGTTCCGATTCACATCGATCTTCCACCCTTCGTGCCCACATGATTTGACTAAGTCCTCAGATTCTGCATTGAAAACTCATCCGCTCCGTTCGTTCCAGGTACATCTTTTCTGTAAGCCGAAAGTTTCCGATTGAGGGCCCACTCCTTTTGGGACTTACCGGTCGCCGCCTGTGTTGTGCTTTTATTTGGCCGTTGGCTTGCAAGTTGCAGTCCAAGTCTCCCGTTGGGCTTGGGCCTTGTCAGGTTTAAAGGGTTGCGACTGCCTGAAGCGCAGAGAGGTGTTTGCACTTTCCGAACGTGGCTTCGGTGCTTGCCAACAATCACTCCTGTGGTTCCAACAAAACACCGCCGCCTCCGCAGCCGCCAACTACCACAACCGCAACCACAACTGCAATCACAACCACAACCGCAACGACAAGAAGAAGACGAGCAAGAGCAAGAAGCAAGAACAATACCATGAACAAGAAAAACAACGACAACAACAAGGTCACGACAGCGTAACGGATCCCAGGGTTTTTGTGGTTTTAGACAGCGAAAACGCCGCTCCCACCGGCAAAGTTGGACCTGGCGGGGTGGGGGGGGGAGGGGGCGGTGGTAATAGGGTCATTTTTTGAAAACGCGATTTTCGGTTATCTCATTTTTTCTTCGAAAATAGGTTTTCGCTTGGGTTTTGGACACGCCTGCGTGCAAAAACCTGTTTTGACAGCAGCGAAAAATGGCTCTTGAAAAATGTTTTTTTTGGCGCCGTGCGATTTTAGCACGTTGGCAGCGTTCTACATTAATAGCGAAATGCGTTTTCGCTTGGGTTTTTGCGCATCACAGGATTGCATGTACTTGTTTTATGGCCAAAAGCGAACAACACGGAAACTGCAAAAAACGGGATCCGATCGCTTTAGCAGCAACAAAAACATGTACGGGCAACAACAGCATCCACAGCAGAGCACATGGATGCGCTGCGTGAACGGATGGGGTCTGAGTGGACGTTAACATGGTTGGCCCATGGATGCTCTGCGGCAATGGATCTGGTCTGATCTGGACGTTGACGTGGTTGGCCCATGGATGCTCTGCGGCAATGGGTATGGTCTGAGCGGACGTTAACATGGTTGGCCCATGGATGCTTTGCGGCAATGGATATGGTCTGATCTGGACGTGATCATGGTTGGCCCATGGATGCTCTGCGGCAATGGATATGGTCTGATCTGGGCGTGATCATGGTTGGCCCATGGATGCTCTGCGTGAACGGATACGGTCTGATCTGGACGTGATCATGGTTAGCCCATGGATGCTCTGCGGCAATGGATCTGGTCTTATCTGGACGTTACCATGGTTGGCCCATGGATGCTTTGCGTGAACGGATGGGGTCTGAGGGGACGTTAACATGGTTGGCCCATGGATGGTCTGCGGCAATGGATCTGGTCTGATCTGGACGTTAACATGGTTGGCCCATGGATGCTCTGCGGCAATGGATATGGTCTGATCTGGACGTTAACATGGTTGGCCCATGGATGCTCTGCGTGAACGGATGGGTTCTGAGTGGATGGTTGGATGCACCCGAAAATCGCGTTTTCAAAACGGCCCTATACCCCCCCGTACCCCCCCCCACCCCTCCGAGGCCGACTTTGTCGGCAGGGCCACGAAAACCTGACAAGGCGAAAAGCATGGGATCCGTTACACAGCCGTTACCAACAACAACTATTGTTACTTCTACTACTACTACTACGACGACGACTACTACTACCACTACGACTACAACCTACGACGACGACTACAACAACAAAAAACAAACAAACAGCAACGACAACAACAACAACAGCAAGAGAGGAAGAACAAGAACATGCACAAGAACGCGAACACAAACAAAAAAATCACAAGAGCTAAGTACTGCTGATACTACTACTACATACTACTACTGTTGCTACTGCTACTGCCACTGCTGCTGCTCCTGCTCCTGCTCCTGCTCCTGCTCCTGCTCCTGCTCCTGCTCCTGCTCCTGCTCCTGCTACTACTACTACTACTACTACTACTCCTCCCCCTACTACTATTACTCCTCCTACTACAACTACAGTTCAACTACAACTACAACTACAATTATTCAATTGAACGCTGCGCGAGCGTGCTCTGCGCTTTGCGGGCACCTTTGCTCCCATGCACTCGTGAGACTCAAAAGCTGCTGCATCTTTCGCTCAGAATTGTCCTCTCAACTAACTCGACTCTACTAGAGGCAAGCAAACAACCTCCTCCGACACCCTAAGTGTGAGCCAACGCGTCCGATGCTCACGTACTTGAAAGCAGTTGAGACGTACTCCCGAGAGAGCCGGCACCCTGAGTTCCCGTCTAGTGGCGTCCCACACTAGGTAACTCCTGCTTCAAGCGATGGGCCGTAAGGGAATGACGACCAGGATCTTGTGGCACCTGCAGAAAATGCCAACGGCCAGACTTTGCTGATGATCAATTCGGAACAGGGCAAGCTGCTCACTGCGAGCCGACTGTTTTCATCCAGGCTCGCGCGCGTTGGCGTGCAGGCTTCCGAAGAAATGCACTTAGCAGTCAGAAGCGGCAGCTATTTTGAATCCCGGAGGCGGTGCGTGCACGTGGGAGGCATGCGTGGCGGTGCCAGGCTGCCGGTATAGTACAAGAAATGCGGACTTTGGGTCCCTAGCTCAACGCTGACTTGGGTGCTGGGACCACGGGATACTGGGGGTAGTAGCCGCTCCAGTTCCAGTTCTGCCACTGCCAGTCCCAGTCAGCTTCGTATGATGGTGTGTGCGCTGGGCGAGACCATTGGCTGGACGAGGAAGAAGGCTCAGAGTCCCGAGGCCGCTTCCCCTCCTGGTCTGTCTTTCTGGCTTGAGGGCGCTTGGTAGGGGCTGCCGTTGACTTTGGACCCGGCTTCTTGTCTTCTTCGGCCCCCTTGGCATGACCAATCTTCATCTTCATCAGGGTAAGGTTCGAGTCCCTGTTGGGCTTGACCTTGAACATCCGCGCTTCCAGGCCTGCGGAACGTGCAGCCTCATTGTAGACAGTCGAGATGGACGCCGCAATCAAGTTGAACTCGACCCTGGTGGGGAAATGTCGTAGAAAGGAAGGCTCTTCCCACATGCGATTAAAGCACGTGTTGATGAGGCCATGGACCTTCATCGGCATCGCGAGCGTAGGTGTCGTCCTGGCCAGATGGTGACATGACCTTCACTGTTCAGAACTCTCCGCACGGACATCGCGAGGTCCCAGGTCAAACCGTTTTTGGTCTTGACCTTCTTGATGGCCTCGAAAAGTGGTGGTACTTGCTTGCGCGAGTCAATGCGTGACGACCACAGTGGCTGCTGCTCCTGGTTCGAAAGGCCTCCGATGATGATGGGGTTGCCCACGATGTTGATGGTGGCGAGCACACGGACCCAGTCATGGAGGGAGGGAGAGCCCAGCATCTGAACCAGCTCCTGCCTGGAGTAAATCTTTTCGGCTGCAGGGGCCGGCTGAGACACGTAATCAACCTGAGGGGGCGGATCTCCCTTGGGAGCATGGGGAGGGGTGGTGGCCGCTGGAACCGCCTGGGGAGGAGCCCGGCGCGCGTGTTTTGAGCTTTGGGCGGCTTGGGGAAGAAAAACATGGGGCAGCCTTAACCGGAAGAGTGGGATTGGCAGCTGACTGCTGCGCCTGTTGTTGAGGTAAAAGGGCAGGGGGGAGAGGCGGGAGGTCAAAGCCTCCAGCTCTGTCGACGCCTTTGGTGCGGGTCTTGTGAGGAATCGTCTTCGCTGTTACAACTGCAGGGGCACTGTCCTGAGGCAGGTCATCGTGCCTGGAGCTGCGGAAGTGGTTGCGAATGCCATGGCCAGTGCTAAATTGGACGTTGCGGTCGTGCTTAAAGCAGTGGCGGCAACATAGCCATGTGGATCCCGCCACCTCCGTCAAGCCAAGGCCCCTGGGAATCAGCTCCAACACATCCTGCTCCATGAGGTCTTGATTGTAGTAATGGGTCTCGCGGACAGTTACCATGATCGAGGCGAAGGTGTTGTCCCGGATGCCATCTGCAACATGTGGCTCAATGTCGTCCGGTGTTGGAGGAGGGGCCGAGGAGGCCTTGGCTGGGGGCGGTGCCCGTTGCCTTTGTGAGCGGTGCTCCTAGGACCTGGCCTTGCAGCACGCGGTCCGTGCGCTCCTTGGTCGTGGGATCGCCCTGAAAACCCTTCTGCCATTTCCACGCGTGTAGGCGACCAGAGCCCCGCTGCCGGACACAAAGTAGTGTCCCTCGTTGTCATATGTTCTGTCCTGGCGCCGAGAGTCATGCTTCTCCTGGAAGAGGTAGACAGGGCCGTACGTCCTAGAGACGTTTCAGCCAGGCTGAGGTTGCTGGCCTAGGTCCTTGCCCAGGATGTGCCAAAGGAACTTGCAGAAAATCATGTAGTCCATTTGCCCTGGCCGCAAAGACCTGCCTGCCAAAGGCATGTTGAATTGCCTCACCCATCAAAGGATGGCGAGGCTTGCCACACATGATGCCCTGGAAGATATGATCTGCCTTGACGCCAATGGCCATCACCATAAATTCGTGCGGGAGTTGGCCAGGTGGTGAGGGACGGTGCCCCACCCCTCCTGCCGCTGTTGCTTGGGCGGTGCCCCAGTCTGCTGCAAGCAGTTTCCATTCTGGAAGTGGTGAATGTAGCGGAAAATGTCTGCTCTGTGTGCTGGCTGTTTAAGCCGGTCAAGCAGGCCCGAACCGTATGTGCCCGCCAACTGCACCAGCGTGGTCCGAAGGACCTGGTCAACTACAACTACAACTACAACAACTACTACTACTACTACTACTACTACTACTACTACTCCTACTTCTACTTCTACTTCTACTTCTACTTCTACTACTACTACTACTACCACTACTACTACTACTACTACTACTACTACTACTACTACTACTACTACTACTACTACTACCACTATACTACTACTACTACTACTACTACTACTACTACTACTACTACTACTACTACTACTACTACTACTACTACTACTACTACTACTACTACCACTACCACTACCACTACCACTACCACTACCACTACCACTACCACTACCACTGCCACTGCCACTGCCACTACCACTACCACTACCACTACTACTACTACTACGTCTACTACTACTACTACTACTACTACGACTACTACTACTCTCCTGCGGCTGCTACTACTACGACTAAGTCACTGGTACTCTACTGCTCCTAATACTCCTGCTCCTTCTCCTGCCCCTGCTGCTACTGGTACTAGTACTGCTACTGCCACGGCTACTGCTACGGCTACGGCTACCGCTACCGCTACAACTACCGCTACTGCTACGGCAACTTCTACTGCTACTGCTACGGCTACTGCTACTGCTACAGCTACAGCTGACGCTACTGATACTGCTGCCGCTGCCACTGATACTGCTACAACTGGTAAAACTACTACGGCATTTACAACTACATCTACGACAACTCCTGCAATTACTACTGACGGTACACTAAGTGTTACCACCACCACTACCACTACCACTACCACTAGCACTACCACTAGCTCTAGCACTAGCACTAGCACTAGCACTAGCATTAGCACTAGCACTACAACTAGCACTGGCACTGGCACTGGCACTGGCACTGGCACTGGCACTAGCACTAGCACTAGCACTAGCCCTCAGGTGATCTCAGTCGCACATGTTTTCCATTCTCGGCACTCGGCATGCTACATCCGTAGCTAAAGGGGACCTTCGAGACAATTGGCATCGGTTGTTCGACACACCTGTCTTCTTCGCACTGGACATGTGATTTCTTCAAAAGTCACTGCAGGGACATGCTTTCATTCTTCACATCCCGGGATTAACATGTCCAGACGCGGGAGACTTCTTAGAAGTAACTCCCAACACTGCTTCGTCCTCTACAAGTATGAACCAACCATCCCGAACCACCTTCTTAAAGAGACTTAACGGTGCACCCTTCTTCGTGAGAACATCCACAATCATCTGCTTTGTAGCCATCCAGTGCAAGCTGACGTTGTACATGCCTATGTCTTCTTTCAGTAACAGCATCTCGATAGCCATCCGCTTGTCCTTGATAGCCACCGTCGGACTGTTAGCATGATCGAAGACCGGTTTGCAGTCAATCACAGCCGTCACAGGAATTTTGCAGCTCCACAGATGATCTTGTCGAAACTCGTAGTTCTCACAAGTAGCTTCGCACCACATTGATCGAACCCAACGACACTCTGCTAGTCCTCTTGAAAGTGACAGAAGCTCGGCACCTACCGTAGAATGCGTCTGTCTGTCCTGCTTGTAACTTCGCCATCTCATGATGGAGAACTCGCCCCATTCACCAGCTGGTAGTCGCTCGTCGCATGCAGCTATCATATATCCCGCCTGGGAACAGCAGTCCTTGCCGTTTGCCCATGCAGCATCAGACAGCATCACGAACTGCACTTTGTCTGCTGGTATGGACTTGATCCATATGTGAGCCTCCTTGCCATCGTGAGCCATACTCACTAACTTATTGACCTCAATCAAATCGGCAACGGTTGCGCAGTTCACACGTTGTTGCATCAAGGAACTCCACGCAGCAAGGTCCGGACGGCTACCGCTCACAAGCCAGTTCATTCCTCCGAGGACTCCTCTCATCTGTTGTCGCTCATCTTCAGTGACACTCTCAGACTTGTCTCTCCTTCTCTCTCTTGACAACTGCACACCTCGAACCTCTTGTGCATAATCTCGTTGAGTGATTTTGATGCTGAAATCCGCTTCTTGCCGCAGGTATTTACCTAGAAACTGACCTTCACCCTGTTTCCAGTGCTTGAAAGGGAACATAGCACGCAACGGTTGCAACACGTTCTTTTCGAAGTGCTCGTTTCCTGCCAGACACAAGTCATCAACGTGCAGAGCAACCACGCCGGCAACTGAACCTCCATGGTAGTAATAAAACACACATGGATCAAACTTTGATGCCTTCAGTCCGAGACTCGCCAGGCGTTTGCTAAAGCACTGCCACCAGGCTTTTGGAGCATCAGCCAAGCCATACACCGTTTTGATGGCTTCCACGACACACCCTTTTTCAAGCCCTTCGATCCCTCCTGGAGGAACCTCAATGAAAATTCTCCCTCTGCCTGGCTCCAGCTTGTCACCTCTAAGAAAGGCTCCCTCAACATCGGCAATCTGAATGCGCCATCTCATGGAGGCACTCAATTGCAGAGCCAATGCCAGCCCTTCAGCAGACAGAGTAGGAGTACAAGTATCAAGGGTCAACAGGTCAGGATCAAGATAACCCCGAATGCACCATCTGGCCTTGCTGTCTGATGTTTCTGGCGAGGCACCTGGTTCGGCCTCCGTCAGAACAAACCTTGACTTCAGGAACCGGTCACGTGGTGTCTCACGTCGAATTCTTTCAGCATCCTTGCCCGTGTGCACAACTATCGCTCCACTTGACAACAACTTTTTCCACTCCTTCATCTTTGCCGCCATCAAGCCTGGCCTTCGATCCTCCTTGATCTCACTTTCGTTGAGCTCCTTCCTGCCCTTTTTGTTGGTGACTTCATGACACTCCTGTGCATCAGACTTCCACCTCCAGCCTTCCTTCAAGCTGAACTCAGTCTTCCCGGTCCACAGTCCAGGATTGGAATCACTTCGAACCCCAGCACGCCAAGCAGACCTCATGCACACCTTGCCACCATGCCTGTAATATTTCACTCGCACGCACTCCTCTTCCACATGCTGTCCGTCAACAGGCAACTCACAAGGTTTGGGACTCGGGACAGTAGTCGACATCACGCTCAACGACATGCATCCGCACCAACTTGCGTCGACGATGATCAAGCAACCAATGATCACCTTCCGCTGCGTACACTTCAAGGTCATCCTCTGCTTCCTCAGGAACAGGAACCTCGTGAGCTCCTGCCACATGTGATGGACCTTGTGCACTGCCACGTGGTGCACCCGCATCAAGCAACTGAGGATCAAACCGCATAGCCCGAACAAGAGGCGTATGATCAAGCTGTTCGTGAACTCTCGCCCGCTTTGAGGGCGAGCTGTCACCATCATCATGCTCAACCACACGCTCAGACTCAACCGACATTGGAGCGACAGCAGCAGCAGCAACCGCAGCAGCAGCAGCACTGTTGTCGTTAGGATTTCCCAACTGTTGTGACAGTTCCTCTCCTGCACTGCTCGGCCCAACACCTGCATCGGCATCACCTTGCATTTCTCCTGGTGACTCCTGTGGCTCCTCCTCTTGGTCAGGTGGCCTCTCCAACATGCTAAGGTCTAAGTAGTTCCCAGCTCCTCGCGCACTCACACTCTCTCTCATCTGGACCATGTCAATGGGCAACATGCGAATCATGGCTTCCTGGTCTGGGCTAAGTCTTCTCAACTGTTCAGGGCAGCACCGGTAAACCTTTGACCCCTTAGCAACCCAAACTTTGGAACCTCCGCTTTTCCCAATGATCACTCCCGGCCCATGCCAATGATGCTTGTTGTCGAACCTGTTCTTTCGCCAAAAGAAGGCAAGATCACCTTCGTTGAATGGTCCTCGTTCTGGCCTTGACCTGTGTTCCAACGCCTTCCTAATTTTCATCTCTCCATCCGCCTCAACGAAAGCCTTCCTAGCAGCACTGCGCATTTGCATTCTCTTCTCAAACATGCTCTCTCCATGCACGAGTGACGAGTTGATAACAGCATCATGATCGTCCGTGAGCATGCCAGGCAACCTAGCATCACGACCAAAGACATGTTGATTAGGAGCGAAGCCGCCTTTCCTAGTCAAGGAATTAACGGCATTGTTAACACAGTCAATCAGCTCTTGCACTTCAGCCTTGGTCCTGGGCCTCGTTTCCACCTGAGCCTTGGCATACGCTGTTTTCCAAATGTCACCGCGCTTTTCCACCAGGCCATTCTGCCAGGGCGCATACGCAGCAGAAGTTTCCAGGTAAGTCCCATCCAACGACAGACCATGTTCGAACTCACCTTCAAACTCCTTTCCCCCATCACAGAACACCCTCACAGCAGGACCAGCCCAGCGTTTCCACCCTTTGCGGTACGTGTTTCGTGTGTTTCTAGCCTGCATGCCTTTCCACAACGGCAAACACATCTGATACCCCGCGGCTTCATCAACAATGTTGAGAAAATGCAGCTTGGAATCCCGAACTTCCAGCTCAAAAGTGTCCACCCACAACTGCTGATTGAACTCGCTCGCTTTCTTCAGTTTGGCGACATGATGACTCTTAGGCTTGCTCAACTCTTGACATGTTTCACACGTGAGCCCTCTCGCAAGTTTAATCACCTTCTCGCTCGCATGCACCGCCTTCAGCAGCATCGTCATCCGCGCAACAGAAGGATGCCCACGATTCTCATGACACTTCTTCAGCATCAGCATAATCTTCTTCTCATTCTCATCATCAGCACCCCTCAGACTCTCAATAGTGTACACACAATGCACAGCAAACACCTCATCTCTGGCCCTCTGATCCTCAAGGAGTCCCACGGCCACATCTTTCTGAAAGCACCGCACATCACGCAAATCACCCGCATTCAGCCAGTTCTTGCTGCTTCTCTCAGCGATCTGACGACAGTTGGTACACATCCTCCACACATCGCCGTCACCGCTCTCTCTCTCTCTCTCCACTCTTCTGGTCTCAGGATCATCGCGAATCCTATGCCACGCACTCACCCTGTCCGTCACAGCATCGTTCACTGCTTCAACACAAAACATGCGACCCTCGCACAGCTGCTCGGCACAACAAGACACAACCCATCTAGTGAACATGGCCCTATGTCTCGCAGTGAAGGTCCTGCACATGTGCACTCCACCGACTGTCTTAGTCATGCGACTTGGCGTTCTCACCACAAGAAGCTTTGGCTTCAATCTGCGAATGCACTGGAGCGCCCTCTGCTGTTTTGCACTGCTGCGAATATCCGCTGCATCAAGAACAGGAAAAATACTCTGACAGCGAAAGCCTACTGCCGTGAACACTGACATAGCGCCAACTTCTTCCAGAAACAGAATGTCCACACCACTTGGCTCCACATATCCTGTCTCCGGCCTCTTTGCGCACACATCTGCAGTCTGCACAGTTTCCTTTCATGCACTTTTGGTCATAGTGTTCATGCCGTGGCACTCGGAATTCACAGCTCCTGCTGTTCCTCCAAGATCTCCAGCTCGTGGGTCATTGCCTCGATCTGCTGGCGAAGAAGGCGTCGACGCTGTTCCTCTGGATTCGGACTCGACTCCTCGGTCTGCATCACAAGCCACTCCGAGTCGGGTGCCATCGTCGATGGCGTTGATGGTCTCGTTGGCCTTGCTCGCGTCTTGGGTGTGGCCCTCATAGGAGCCTGCACTGCATAAGCATTGCTGCCCCCATAGCCGTGATCCTCCGTCCTTGTCCGTGGCACACGTACCGGCGATGTGGCATTCCTGAGTCTCTTCGTCTTCTGCTGGTCGCGAAGCTCGATGTAAAGGCGGAACATTGCCATCGTCGGATGATTTGTTGACTTCGCACCCTTGCTGTCTTGGTCCTTGATGAACTTCCGGACCCATGCCACATACTTCTTGTCGTTGATGTATGCCGCACTGAACGTCGTCGGTACCTTCATCTTTTCGTACTTCCCCACATTGAAGATCTTTGCGCCTGTTAGCCCGCTGACGAGCCCTTCTGGCTTCTTCGCTGTGATCTGAGCTGGCATCGAGCATCGATGCTCCCAGCACTGCCTCCGTCTGCCCCTGAAGCTCCGAGCTGAGGTCCTGCAACAGACGGTCCACAATCGGCGTCCTCACGACCTCCTCGCTGACCATCGGGGTGTCGCCGCTGACTGCTAAGTAGCTCATGATCTTCGCTAGCTAGGGCCTGCGATGCTACGGGCTTGTCGGCTTGAACAGCTGGACTCTCCGCGTCATTCCGGTTCTGCGTCTTGTCATGCTCATTCGATCTCTTGCGGTTCTCGACAAGCTTGCCCTTCTTGAAGCCCTCAAACAACGGAATTGCATAGTGCCCCCGATCAGTCTCTTTAAGTCGAATCGTAACCCCATAACGACCCAACACTAACTGATCATCCACCATATCTAACTTAGCTTTCAAACCTCTAAGCAACTCCTTTGACAGAAGCAGTGGCGTCTCAGCACCAGACCCCGGTAACACAGCTGCCCGGATTGCTAGAAGCTTGCCTCCAAGACTTATCGGAATCAAGGCACTCTTGTGACTCTTCAGAACACCCGCATTGCCAAAACGAAACTCATGCTCTTCATCAACCAACTTCACAGCAAGCCCTGATTCTGATAACACCCGAGACATCCTGCCTAACACAGACTCCCCAACTAGAGTCCTTCTGCAAGCAGTGTCTGGAACCCCGTGGCACGACAGATCAGCCATATATGCCTCGCTGGATTGGGCGTCTGATCCTTGCGCCTCTGAAAAAAACGTAAGTAGACTCTGCTCAAAGTCCCCTCTCATCTCACCGTCATCATTCATGCTCTCGCCCGTGGGAGCGATGACCACGTCGACTTGATCACCTCGTTCGGCCAGAAACACCTCCAACTCACCGATCTTGTCCTCGTCGATGAAGTGCTCCTGTCCAAGGTCCTTCCACCCGTCGGTAGGACCCTCAGCAATCATGGCGTCCTTGGTCGTTGGGCCACTGTTCTTCTTCTTCGGACACTCCTTCTTCCAATGGCCACGTTCATGACAAAGGTGACACTTTGTTCGCTGCTTGAGCTGTTCGATGCGTCCCTTCACCGTTCCCGTCAATGTCCACTCCGGCCTTTGACTGGCCGGTCGATATCCTCGACCCATCTTGCGTTGTTGGACTTGACGTCGCACTTCCTTGTATACGTCTCAAAGACGTCCAGCGCGTCTTCATCATCATACTCCGGATTGCTCTGGACTTGGTCTGCCACCGCCTGGTACACTTCGTCCACCTCATCGGCCGTCTCGTCCTGATAGCCCTCCTGGTAGCCCTCCTCATTGACCGAGGCCTCGAAGACTTCCTTGACACGGCCCGACGTGCCTTTTTAGCCACGCCCTGTGGGAAGATGTTGGTCACCGCCTTGCTGACCTCGGCATACTTCAGCGACCCCTTTGTGTGGGTCAAGATCATCGCTTAGCACTTGCCTCCATGTTCAGCTTTCTCAGTAAAATCCAACCTCTCACTTCTTCCGGCAGCTCCACACTATGCTCTTGCAACCGCCTGTAAGCAGTTTCCAGTCGTACTACCAAGTTCCTGCAGGGCGTCCTTTTCCAGCTCCTTGTACTTGTCATCCAGCGCCGCAAAGACTAAGGTGTATCCATCTTCCTTCGTCAACTTTTCCATGCTAATGGTCTCGACCACCTCCTCTGCTTCGCCGCCCAAGTACTCCATGAGACGTGCTCCCCACTTCTCCTTGGGATACGTCGTAGGAAGAGCCATGAGCATAATTTCCGCTTTCCTCCTCCACTTCCGGTATGTTGCCGGCATGGAACCATCATACCGCTCAAGCCTTGACCCTTCATCCTTGGACGTGCTCGCCATGTTGCCAGGAACTCAAACTCAGAGACCGTGCGCACCTAGGCCGCCCTCAGTAGAGGTGGCCACTCAGTGCTCCGCTACCACCTGAAGACTCGTGGCCCTCAGGTGATCTCAGTCGCACATGTTTTCCATTCTCGGCACTCGGCATGCTACATCCGTAGCTAAAGGGGACCTTCGAGACAATTGGCATCGGTTGTTCGACACACCTGTCTTCTTCGCACTGGACATGTGATTTCTTCAAAAGTCACTGCAGGGACATGCTTTCATTCTTCATTTGCTACATATTCTGAGCCCCTACTTCTCGACTATGCGTATTAAATTTTGCTGTTTGGAACTGTTTGCAAAAAAACTCGAAATTGGGTGCAGGAAAGCTTCTTCGGGGATGATCACGACACTGTTTTGCGGACACCCTGAACAATATTTCCACACTCAAGTGCGCACACACCACACACAGCACTTCAAAAACAGACCCTCCTACGCAGAGGTTGGGCGGTAGGGGTGTTGGCAAGCCCCTCCCACGTACAGCTGGCATCTTTGTTTTTGATGCTTAGAAGATGTTGCGCTTCAGGTTTGAGAAATGTTAAACCCTTCTTGGCAGCACCTGGGTTTTGCACGGTATTTATAGCGTTTTCGTACTATCCGACCACCTGGGGTTTATCAGTTTCTTCCCCGTCGAGCTTGCAACTCCAGCTGCTGTCGCAGTTTTGGGGCCTGAGCCCCTGCAACTTCACCGGCTGTGACAGTTAAGGAAACTGAGCCTCTGCAACTTCTGCAGCTGTCACAGATAAGGAGCCTGAGCCCGTGCATCTTCTGCAACTATCGCAGTTAAGGCGCCTAGCAGCTACCGCTGCCCAGCCCGGATGGAACAAGTGTAGTTGGGAGGGGGGGGTGGCTACTGCTACTACTACTACTACTACTACTACTACTACAACGACTACTACTACTGCTCTACTACTACTACGACTCCTACTGATACTACTACTACTACTACTACTATTACTACTGCTACTACTACGTACTACTACTACTACTTCTACTTCTACTTCTACTTCCTACTACTGCTACTACTACTACTGCTACTACTCCTGCTACTGCTACTACTACTGCTGCTACTACTATCACTACTATCATTACTACTACTACTACTACTACTACTACTACTACTACTACTACTACTACTACTACTGCTACTACTCCGACACCTCCTGCTACTACTCCTCCTGCTACTACTACTACTACTACTACTTCTTCCATTTCTACTTCTACTTCTACTTCTACTTCTACTACTACAACTACTACTACTGCTACCACTACTCCTCTCACTATCACTATCACCATCGCTATCACTATCACTATCGCTATCACTATCACTATCGCTACTACTACTACTACTACTAACTACTACTTCTGACTACTACTTCTACTACTTCTACTTCTACTATTACTACTACTACTACTACTACTACCACCACTACCACTACCACTGCCACTGCTACTGCTACTGCTACTGCTACTGCTACTGCTACTGCTACTGCTACTGCTACTGCTACTGCTCCTGCCTGCTGCTATTGCCATTGCTACTGCTACTGCTACTACTACTGACTCCGATTCTGACTCCGACTGCCACTCCTACTGCTACTCCTAAAAGTACTGCTCCTGCTGCCACTGCTGCTGCTGCTGCTGCTGCTCCTACCGCTCCTCATGCTCCTCCTGCGGCTGCTGCTGCTCCTGCTCCTGCCTGCTGCTATTGCCATTGCTATTGCTACTGCTACTGCTCCGTGCTGCAAGCCCCCGACTCTCCCTACCACGCTCTCCAGCAAGTGTCTCATGTCCCGCCTAAGCCAACAATCCAGGAGGGTCCAAGATTGTTTTTGTCCACATGCATTGCAGCTTGGTAGTCCTCAGGCCCAGCTGCAGTTCTGTACCCAGCAGGCCTATTGCCCACCTGTAAGACCGCTCGCTAGACACAGGGAAGGGGCTGTCCTTGTTGACTTGAATCGATGTGAAGTGGAAGTCTGGAATCTCCTCGTTGCACACGTACTTTGGACATACTCGAACCGCAAAAGAGGTTCTTGTAGCGCTGGTCGAGACTCACAGCACGGCGGAGCGACTTCTAAATGACTCTCAATTCTAAATTAGACGATGGGAAGTGTCTATCGACGACCTCAAACTTTAAACAAGCATTGACAAGCAACGAAGCAAACTTGGGCAGAAGCAGAGCCTTCCGGGCAAAGCTGCAAAGTAGCCTGGCAAGGCCTGGCCTTCCAGGTCAGCACTCGCGGAACACAACTCAAAGCAGAGGTAGATCCACAACAGCAGGTCTCTTGTGGCATTGTCGCAGTAACAACAACAAAGAGGTCCAAATGGAGCACGCTTTCCCCTCAAGACTGCGGCGGGCCTGTGACGTGTCGCCGCTGACACTTGAGCCCCCTGGCTCATGGAGCACAAGCTGTCTAACTGTGCGGCTCTGGCTCCCACCGTTCTCACTGCATGCCGAAACCTCCGGCCTTCGTGTAGTGGCTGGTCACACCGAGGCACATCCCCAGCATCTTTGTGTCATCGCCTTCCTCGCGCACCTCAGTACTCCAGCCCTCCAGTCTTTCGATTGGGAAGCGTTTTTGACACAACCGGGCACCCTAATCTCGCGGTTCTAGTTTCGGATCGGCCGCTGTGAGTCTCGGATCAGGAAGGAGCAGTTTCGGGGACCAGTTTGGGCACATTGCGGGTCAGTTTCGGGGCGCTGGTCTGTCAGCTTGGGAGGGCGGGGCGGGCCCTGATCCGAAACTACCCTGGCGATTGATTGCACCGAAACTCCGCAAGACCTCGAAAACCCTGAAACTTACACCTTCCGGTTCAAAAGAAGCACTGAGAGTGCCAGCCGTTACATGCATGCACTGGCAACCCTACTGAAACTCCTCCCTAACGGAGCTTGTCGTTCAACTCGACAGCTGTTTCAGAACACTGGGTATCCAGCATTCTTGCGGTGGCTTTCGGGGAACACCTTAAGGAAGCGCCGTAATTTTGAAACGAGAAAGACTCGTCGACTCGTCACATGCACGGACCACTTGCCTGAATCGCCACCAACTTGCAGCCAGCTTTCGCTGGACCACTCTAGTACTTGGGGTGCAGCGAAGCACAGGAGCAACCTCTCTTTTCAACAAAGTGCAATGCAGCGCGCCTCCTTCTCCAGGGCCTCAAAGACGGCATTAAAACCTTTGCATGACGAGGTCAGCGGGGATCACAGGAAAAGCAATCCGATTTCCTCAACATGGCTGCACCTCTCCGCCCGTCCGGGCCATGATGAGCCAGCTGCAAAAACCTTCCTTACGGCCGATGTTTCCTGCTCGAAATTTCTGTCCGACACAGGAGGCGACCTCAAGCCCACGGGACACCAAAATCGGGATCCAGTTAAGATTTGCCTGCAACTTTCTCTGATCACTGAAGGTATGATCACCTGGCTCTCTGTTCTCAGCATCTGGCCATCATCCTCGGGCCGAGCGAGGTCCGCCAGACAAATGCCTCGATTCATAGGTACCTCCCCTGTTTCTGCGAAGACTCTACCGAATCAAATCTGGCAGCTTGCACAACAGAACCAGAATCAGTAATAGCATCGTGCATGAAAAGCAGCACCACTGGAGCAGTCCTAAATGCATCTTACGAGCCGTAACTCACCTACCGCGGTCAAGCAGCACTCGTCCTCTTTATCCATGCCGTGCAGGATCCTGCAGCAATCTTCATGGAGCTTCTTTGTAGCTGCGTGCAAGAAAGCTTGGCATCGAGACTAAAGCAACAGTCTGGGTCTATCTGTGCCAGTCTTCTCAAGTCTTGCCTGATTGGGAACAGAGGTCAGCAAGAAGCGCGTGGCCACATGCGCCACAGCCCCAGGCACAATCGACTTGTAACTGGTAGGTTTATGATAGCTGCTCCATCTGCCCGATGCAGGAATCTTGTGGACAGACTCACTAGAGGTACAAACAGAATCGTAATTTTCAATGAACAGACTGCTTATGAAGTCCAACGAAAGCAGTAAGAAGTCCATGCGTGAAGCTTGACACCCTGACTTGAGCCTGCGCCGTTCGAGCTGTATCTGATTATCTAGGAACTTAGGGAAAGAGCCAAGCCCCAGCTGACCCGGCATCTCTGCTCAGAAGCACTTTCAAGCGGCCGATGCCAGAACTTCCTAGCTCAGCCAGACTTGTTCCTGTCCATGCCCTTGTTCGCCAAACATGTCAGGGAAGAAAGCTCATAAATGGAGTTGGCCAAAGCTTGCACCTGGTCGCCCTGACCCTGCGCGGTTCACCGTGCGAAAATGTGGCGGGAGGACCCCGCACCAGAGCAGCGTGCCTGGCGGCGTTTTCATCTTCGTCGGTCGAGATTCGCAACAGCTCCACTCTCTGCTGCAGGCAATTCGGAACTGTGGCCACATGGGCAGCTAAGCAAAAATCTGCATCTTCCTCTCGCAGGAAAGCAAGCCAAGGCCGGCCGCAAGAAATCAAAGATGGTCGGCAGAAACTCCAGAAATTCCTACAAGGAGCCGTCGTGGATCCAGCAGTCAGTCATGAAAGGGTGACTTCTAGACTCGAACTATGTGCGAGCTGTCTCCGCTTGGACTTGCTGCCTCAAGATTGTCAGAGCATCGTTTCATGTAGTGGGCCCTTTCCGCACAATGGTGGCCCTGACAGTGGCCACCACATCAACCAAGCCCAATAGCTTGTGCATGTCGCACCTGTCCTCATCCCTGAAACCTCTGAATTGCTGACTGAAATTTCGAGGCTTGAAAAGTTCTCAGGTTGTGACAAGCGCGCTAAGTTATCGGTCGACGAAGCTTGTGACCTGTGACGTGAGCATGTTACTCTGTTACTTCAAAAATGTCCTGCGCTGCGCGGCAGGACGATGTCCACGGAGGACGAATGGAGAAAGGTGCTTCCTGCCCGTGGCACGGCGACGCAGCGAGAAACAGTCTCCCAAGTGAGCTGCGGAACTGGCGATTGTGGCGAGCTTTTCTCCGGCAGCAGTCAGGCATCACCCATAACCGCCATACCTATCCACAGTTACTGGAAGTGCATCTTCTTCCTCCCCTTCATCGCCTGCATGTTGGTTTCAAGATCAGAAATCTAAAGACTGGCCGTGACTAAACGGTGGAGAGAGCATGCAGCTTCAAAGCTTCAACCTAGATTGCCCGCCAGAGCCAAGACCGGGGTCAAGCGCTTTGTTTGGCGTTGATGACTGCGACTTGCATGCATGCCCTCAAACAAAACTGACCTGGCCGCTCAAAGCATACACAAAGCCATGTTGCCGAGTTGCCAGACTCGGAGCAGTAGCTGGACCTCGGATATGCAAAGAGCGAATGAAGGGGCTGCGAATGCGAACCATGCATCGCAACTTTACAGGAAAGGATGAGGCACTCCTCATCCTCTCTTGGGGCGAACTTCTGCACGTTGGCCTGAGCTTGCTGTCTCAAGATGTAGCGAAGCTCCCAGCAACGAGCTTGGCAAAGGCTGCGGAGGACTTTGCCCTACACGCACTACAAAAAAACACTACCACCTCTTGGTATGGGTAGAAGTGGCTAGAATCTGCTAGGATGCTAGGCGTCGCCTTCCTTGCAAAATCATGCAAAGCATGGAGTCGGCCCACCTTGCTCTCACGTCGCTCTTTTGCTTTCAGTCTTCTTTGTTGTCGCTTCATGTCCTGAAAGGAAGCGACCACTTCAGCGACGCAGGTCTAAGGCCCAGAGTTCCGACTTCCCGTGTCCAGTTTACACCGAAGCATATCACAACCGTCTCTTGAAGGATGCACCTCGTTTTCTTGGCGCACGCACTCCAGATCTCCAGAGTTTGTTCTCCTTCTAGCATTCCAATGACGGGATTGCCCACGCCTGTCTGCAAGTTTCACTCCATGTCTTCCGGCCCCACCACAGCGGATCGTACCCGGTGAGTGTCAAGTGTGCTCATGCCTGTTACTGGTACACAGGCTTTTCTGACCTCGGCAGATGAGAGATGTGAGGCACCTGCATGTTCTGTGTGCCCAGAGGGCACCTCTGAGAACTTCCCAAGAATTGTCTCTCCGAGTCTCGTTTCAGAAAGTCAAGTGCATAAACTCGCAGCTTCCATCCTGCGCTCTTCGGCCGTGGCGAACCGTGTACAAGAACAGTCTCTCGTCAAATGAAAACCCCTTGGCCTCGAGCTTTCGTGACATTGATCTCATTGAAGCTTCGACTCCATGCAACTGCTGAACTCTTGCTGCTTGGCCGGTTCGCCGTCACATGAGCTCTCAACTGGAGCAGTGACGGTGCTATGACAGTGCTTCGAGACCTTGGGAGAAAAGAGATGCGATCCCGGGTGACTTCGAGGGTTCGAGACTGGCAAGAACAAAAGAAGAAAACTCTGGACACACTTGTGTGCCGGTCCTTCCATTCGTCTCTCTTCACGTCCGGAAGGGCTGCGAGAGCCTCCTTGGCCCACTCCCGTGTTCAGAGTTGTACAGATCCAATGCGCTGAATCTAGCCACAGGTCCAGCTATGAATGCGCTTGCAGATTCTACGGACCTGAAAGGCACTGGAAAATATGGTGGCCCAGGCTACTTGGTCCCTGTCATATCTTCCAAAATCTCACACGGCACGCACCTGTGCGCACCTACTCTGGGATTAGCTGCTCTCTGCTTCCCTTTCCCTTCCCAGGCCTCGGCAGCAGACTGCTCCGCGAGCTTGCGCGTCGGCTGCCAGCGGCCGGTGTGCATAGAGCCGTCGAGGCACCGCAACGTAACTGTGGACTGGTACTGCCAGCCGTTGCCGGTGGGCGACTCTGCGAAGGTTTTTGTGTCATAGGGCAAATCCTCGCGAGTGATCTCTCTGTCAACTCGAGCCTTCACTTCCTTGCGCCAGGGCTGGCTAGGGATATGCCAAGATACTTGGACAAGTAAGGCCTGGCGTTTCCACAAGCCCAATATGTTGAAACAGTGCGTGGGAAAAACATCCATCTCCGAACATGCGCGGGCCTTCCTATATGCAAACATTGAACGACACATCTTCTACCTATGTAGAAGCGTACATGAATATGACCAGGAATTGCTGAAACGAAGGTCCCCCACAGCTGCTTCATTTTGCACAACCACAGTGTTTTGCCGCCCGGACCTGCCTCGTGCAAGTTGCTTTTGTGCTTGAAGTGTTGTTGCTGTTGTGCCCGCTCAGGCTGGCGAGGGTCGAACTCAGGAAATTCGGAACAAATGGCAGCATACGCAGCTGAATGTTCGGCCATTTTCTTGGTGTGACACAGTTCCCCATGGTACGGATATCGAAAAATGTCGGCCTCCACCACGGATCGAAACTCCTTCGAAGTTGGTGTAGTTGGCGTGGCCACTTCCTGGGTACTGAATGTAATGTCACCTTTTTGGATAGGTCTTTGCGTAGCCTTCGCGTACAGCTCCTGCAGTTTCCCTATCCAGTTGACCTGCCGGCAATCTCTGCCTGGGGCCTTCACCGGATCTGCAGGAGGCTGCGGATGTTGAGAAACAGTAGTTCTTCTCGCAGCTTTCTCAAGCCGATGGCTGACAAGTCGCTCGCGCAAGTACAGTATCCTGCGCCACTGCGTCTGCAGTTGATCTGACGGAACGTCCAGGTCGAAAATCTCCCGATTGAGCTCCTCAACTGCGCCTCGTAGCTGCGTTTGGGAGGGACGGAGGTTTCGCGAATGTGAACGAGAGCGCTCTCGTTCAAACTCCTCGCGCAAATGCCTTACGCGGCTCTCGCCCGGCGGGGAAAAAGGCCGAGCACGTCCTCGGCCCTTCCCAGGCGGCGGCATCGGCTCATTGTGTCGATACCGGGGGCGAGCCATTGTAGTCTGATTATGATTCCTATTCGGCTGCGCAAGTCATCAGCAAGGTCATCAAGTCTTCCGGCTGCGCTGCTGGGCTAACTCACACTCAATGGAGTATACTTCATAGGTGCTCTCTCACACTGGTCTCCCTCCATAAGCGCAGCCTGAAGTGGCAGATCAATTGCTCCAACAGAGCGGAAGTCGAGGACATGGGTCCACCTCAACAAAGAGCTGGCCACACTCGCTTGCGAAGCACAATACACTCATGAATGTAGTGGTTTCACTAGAAGGGCTAGCAGGCTGGGAAACCCTCTTCAGCGTCAGCTATCACGACCGTTATCGGCATTGTCTTTGTGGTTCTTATCGCCGCGATTGTCAATGTTCGTGCGGCAGCAACTAACTAATCCTGCTATGCATGGCTCGTGTATGCATATCAGTTGCTACTGTTACGCTTTCGTGTGCTTGTGGCTTGAAGTCTTTGATGTTATGTCAATTGCTTCCCAGCACTCCTGCTTCCACCTCTTTTCAAGGCTCTGGCGCGTGTTGGCGGAGTCGACAGCGAAGGGCACCTGGCCGTAGCTAAAGATGGTTGAAAATAATCTCAAACTAGTTTTCTCGAGGTGTTGCCACACTAGGTCACTCGGTATTCATGTCAGCTGTCGCACAGGTTCCGTTGCGGCTTGGGTATCTGAAATTCAGCCGGTCGTGCAGCCTACGCTGCTCCTTACCGCATCGGAAGGCATTCTTTCTGCACCGCTGCTTCTTGCTGCTCAAATGTGCGAAGAATCGGCCGACGAATGAATCGAACTCCGGCATGTTCAAATCCGAAGTGCTATGGTAAAGGAGCGAATTTGCTGAGACCGCTGTAACACCAGATCTGTGAATCTTCCTGTCAGGTATTCCAACCAGTGCACGTATCTCCATGCCCAGACCGGAGACTTCGAGTTGCTCCACAGGAGAAGGGGCAAAGGAGCAGCTGCTTCAAGTCTGGCGCAGACAAATCTACGGAGTGCGTGGACACACGAAGTCAAGCTTGAAACATGTTCGGGCGGGGCAGGGCTTGGCGCAAAGAACGATGCAGTCCCAGGGCCAGTCTGTAAGATTGCTCAGGCCATCTGCAGCTGCTCAAAGTGAAAAGACACTGGCAGCAGCGTGCGAGTCCTGCACCATGGAAGTGTACGACCACCACATGATGCAAAGAAGACAATCCATGGGTAGTTTCAGCTGGAAGCAGTTGCTGGACACCTTGCAGGACACGTACCGCTAATTGTTAGACTTGTTAAGCATCTACCACGACACCTTACAGCAATTTCAACTCGAGCTGGAGTTCTAGAATTGTTTCACTGTTCGCACAGTACGCGACAAAATTGCGCAGGTTGTAGCGGAACTTTGCAGGAAAGTATGATTCATTGTCTGCTTTGTACCCAGCAACAGTTTGAAGAAGGACTTCGCAGCCTCCTCAGCTGCGGAAGCCGAAGGGACATGTGACATGAGAGAGAAAGCCAAGTGTCATTATGAGTGCTTGAACCAACCCCAGTAGACCGAATATCTGATACGAAAACTAAGACTCGAGACGGCTTATGGTCGCAGTCGCAGGACCCACAAATCCCGAGGCTCTGTTCATAGGTCGAATTCGTGCTCCAAGCCGCTGCATAACATCACATCTCGTAGCACAAGCGCAGGGCTTTATCAAGCTTCGACTGAAAAGCTATGCGCAATGATACAAGCTCCGAGCTGGCCCTGCGCAGTCCTACAATGCTACGACTTTGGCAAAGGTACCTGCCATCAGTATGAGTACAATCCTCTAAGACTCTAAACCCCGTCTCAACTCCTCCAAATCAAACGAGCAAGAAGGATGGCAGGCGTCAGAAGGCCTAGAACGAGGAGGATCCGTGCATAATCACGCCAACGTGCAGTTCAAAGGACCACTCACAGGCTTTGCTGGCAGAGGGCTCCAGTCGTTCTACTCTTCAAGTTGTTGGTACCAATATTCTGACCGGTGCACGTAGGAACCCTAGATGATAGCACCTAGCAGTGATTCTGTCTGATCTGGCGAAAGCAATACTACGTGAAAAGCAGATCCCCTCGAGCCTTAGCTCAACGTTTCTGCCAGCTCTCCCAGAAAACGGGCCCGAGTAGGTCAATTAGCTCGAAAAACCACCCCGGGTGCCCCTTTCGCGCGGGCATGTGCGAGCATGCGGCGCTCGGCAGTGGTTCTGAGCGAAAGTGTCTTCGTAGAGTCTTCGAGTTCGCAAAGGGGAGCCCCCCTGATCAAAGCCAGTTGTTTGATCGGCTCTCAGCCCGTGACCTGATGCGGTCCAAACAAAGAAGCCGAGACCAGGCTTTGTAGCTTGCACAATCTTCAGAATTCTCTTCTACTGAGTGAAAGCCCGGCGGCCACTTGTCATGGCTTTGAGTCAGTGAGCTCGATAAGTTGCGCAAATCGGCATATGGTGTAGCCATGACTGGAAACTGAAGCTCCATAACATGGCATGCCTGCAATCATGGAAGGCGGCTCTGAAACAAGGCATCAAGCATGGCTAGGCTGGCCTCATTCTCACCAGGGTGCATGCCATATTGGGGTGCTTTTCAGCAGGGCTGCACATGGTGTCATACCGTCACCGGACCGGACCGGTGACCGTCCTCGCTTGGGAAGCGCTGGTCGCGCGCTTCCGCAGAAAAGTAGACGCGGGATGTCCCTGCACTTTCGGCCTGGAGAGCATTTAAAAGTCACCACTTTGGTGCCCAGCCTCCAGGGTGCACAAGGCAAATGCCGGGTTTCTATACTGCACTTCCAAAAGCGCACTTGGATGAAAGCTTGCTGAGGCTTGCTGACTCTCTGCGCAGCCGGACAACATCATCCGTAAGTTCCTCTGCTGTGTTCTCTTACGCCTTGCCAAGGGTTCCGTGCTGCGAAAGTAAACTGAGATAAAATTTCACCCTTAATCTGCCTTAGGCAATGATACAGTGATGCAGGCATAAACTTCAAGCCTAACATGCTCAAGATTATTCACACGAGGTGTGCAATGTTGAACTCTGGCTATGCTGCGAGGAGGTAACCACTTGCAAGCAGCTCGTATGGGTTGGACTCTTGCCACTCAAACGCTCGATGCGTCTCTTGTGGACGAGTGAAAGGCATTCTTTGCAGGGTCAGGTGGCCAAGGCCTGACTTTCTGACGGTGTCCCTCAACGATATGCCGACAACAGCGTGTGACATAACTAACATGTTGGAGCCTATCTGTGTTGAGTCACAGCGTCCCTGAGCTCCGCTGAAGCTGAACTCAGACCCACACTCTGAGTCGAAAACTGGGTGGGTTCTGTTACCTCTTAGACCTCAAACTTCTTCGCAAGTCGACGGGCCTCAAGGAGTGAAAGAAGAGCGGCATGTCAGCCCGATCCAAGCACACTGGCTTCCCGACCCTGTTTGCACAAAATAAAGCCAAAGACAGCTCTCACCGAGCTCCGGAAAGCGGAAGTCATGGGTTGGACGTTCAACCAAAAGCTCCTAGTCAAACCCCCAGCTGATATGGCAGCAAAGATAACGGCTGAGAAACTGCTGGATGCGTGCAGAAAGACATTTTGTAAGGTCAGCTACACCTTGTACAGAAGCCGTCTTGACTATATCGGAAGGGGGAGGAGGAGAGAAAGCCGAAACCTGGAGTCACAGCGGTGATGATATCCAGCAAAACTGAAGCAAACTGCAGCAACGAATCTTGAAGGAGCCGTGCTACTATTGTTGCTGCTATACTTCGTGCGGATGTGGTCCCCGTCTTAACAGCACTTGCTGATGTCCGCTGTATTGCTGTGCTACTTCTGACCAAGACCTGCTCCTGACTGTGCACCTGGAAACTTAGCACATCATCCATTCGTACCTGATGAGCATCGAACTGCAACCCACAGCGCTCAACCAGATTCCTGATTTGTCGACCCACGATTTCCTCTTTCCCTTCGGATGATATTTATTGCCACATGAGCACTGACGAGCACGGTGCCACAGGGTGACTACCTGAAAGGATTTCACCAAATAGCTGTATCTATGGTTCAGTCCTTGTGGGGTCTATCACTAGAGATGCATATCCTTGCCTACTTTCGGCTTCGCATAACTGTCGCGGATGTTTGGCACGCTCGAGTGCTTGAAGTCAGTTCCCTATGTTCATGCACCCTTCGCATAGTCCTCTACTGGGGTCTTTCATGCAACTCCCCCAGTGTCCGTTGAAGGCGAATTCTAGTGTGCGTTGAAAGCGAAGTCTGTTGCATTTTGGATGTCTCAGTTCTCGCAGAAATCCCAATTGTGAAGCTGTGCATAGTTCCCCCATATGTTACATGTGAGCCTTTGTATTGAATATGTATGTAGGCTATGTGCCCTCCGTCCCTTCCATGGATGGCTCGTGCGACGATGGCTAAATATGCACTCCAGTGCCATGGAATGAACTCTATACATGGGGAAACACGAAGCAGCATGTCGAACGGATGTAAACCGCCAGTTTCCATCCTGTATAACAGTCCTTTCTGATTACATCATTCAGCCATTCTGCGGGGTGCTCGGAAGAACGTCGCGCTTGTGTTGGATGTGGACTTTGAGCCCCTCGTCGAATGCGATGCCTTCGTATTTCTCCGTTCTGTGGGATGTGGGACACAACTCCTCACCAGTTCTGGACGTGAGCCCACGTCAATCGGAGCTCCCGACAGGATGCTTCGCATCGCTTCCTTCTCGTCGGATGACGCATGCGGGCGAAGCACGCACCTCATTGTGTCAGATGTGAACCTCTTCTGGATCATTCTGGCCTTTTGGATGCTTCGGCAAAATGTCATGCCTCACCTCTCTTCAGCCTGATGCTCGGCGTGTTGCTGCGCATGAACCCCGGCCTGGCACCTCTCGCGATGTATGGTTCGTATGCAACTCCCTTTTGTCTCAGACTAGAGCTTTGCATGAATCACGCCTCCGTCTGTTGCATGTGCCAAGTCCTCTTGCGATGAATATTTCCCCCAAGCGATTTCAGTTGCTTCGCATACCTCCCCGTTTTTGTGCTGGGGTGCGTCCGCACTATGCCATTCGGATATTTCACGCGGTTTCTCGTGCGTCGCTGATATAGTTCTGTGCAAATGTACGTAATACGTAGACTTTTCTGGCCTCTGGCTGAACCATGTCAAAGCTGCAAGGCTGAATCGCCAGCAGCTTCGCCAAGAATGCCACCTGCTTGAACGGTTACCACCATCAGGCACCGTGCTTGCCGGGAAGACCATCAGGTCTCCAGCGTATGTACACCAACTCAGACTGTCTCCTGCCTCAGCCAACATAAACTTGAAGTGATGATAGGTTCCCTCCAGCCGCAGCCCGTCAGGCATCACTGCCAAGGTGACTAAATGTGCAGATGTTATAATTCCACTAAGGCCAATGGCTGCCGATGTGGCTTTCCGGCAGTGAGCACGTTGGCAAGCTTCACCTTGCTCCACACTGACCGTCAGTACAGAAAAGCCGGAGACAAAAGCAAACCAAAACACATGAAAGGCTACAATGAATAAGCCTCTTTGCTAGTCCCAAAAAGACCGAGCAAGGTAACCTTTTGGGCGCTGCTCGTTTTCCGGCTCTACGACAGAAGAGGTCTGGGCTTGTCGAGGGGCTCGAGAAAACTCATTGGAATCGGTCCAAGGCGAAGAATTGAAAGCCTAGAGCAGGCCTATGTCGTGGATACTGAGCCGGAGCCTGTTGACATGTGTGTCCAGAGGAGTTCGCTTGGGAGGCACCTACAACATCCGACGACATCAAAAATCCATAAAAATCCCTCATCGCAGGTTGCATTTTTCAATGGTGTATCAATAGGCATCTCTTCTCCTGAATGGTGTGTGAAGCAGCTTCAGAGACGGTGCACTGAGGGCTATTTTCCAGTGGCTAACTGTGCTACAATTCCGACTTTGCGTGGCCGCCGAGGTGCAACATGATGACTCTTTGGCGAGCCAGCGAAGGCGAGCACGGTCTCCAAGATGCTGTGAAGCTCTGAGCTTGTCAAAGAGGCAACCCACTCGCAAATCTCCTCAAGTCTTCACAAAGGTCGTGCGATGAAAGGTGAACTTGCACCTCCAAGTGCTTGGGACCTTCCGGTGACTTCCGAAGGCCCGCGAATCTAACTTCAGATGGGCGGCCAGCCAGAGCTCGGGGGCAATGCCGGCAGTCAAAGCCAACTTCTTTCGAAGGATGCCTGAAAGATCGTCGAGGCTACATTGGCTTCTGTCACAAGTAACGCCAAAGAACCGGGACACCCGGGGCCGGGGGAGGCATACTCAAACGAACCACCAGAAACTGGCTCCAACCGGGTTGAGGGGTATTGCAATCGGCTTGCATGCGGATTGTTGCTCGGCCGCTGGCCTCGTGCGATGTTAGACCAGGAAAGGGGCCCATCTACAGCGTTTTCTCAGCTGCGATGGAGGTCAAAGACGCGAAAGAGGCTGCTTGAATTCGACTACGAATTGTCGAAACGTCTCAGAACCCACATTGATAAGCCCATGAACCGGAAATGGTGGGCCCTTCACATGAACGAACGTCAACTGGCCGGCTTCTTGTCGTGACACCCCTCCGGGCACGGGCTGTCCGTTTTGGTCCAAGGCCAGAGTGTCGCTCACAAGTATGTTCAAGAAGAAGTAGTCTCGTACATGCCGATGCACATGGCACGCTGCCCCTGCTTCCACCTCAAAGGCCCAAACACAAACCAATTCGTTCTCGATCAAGAGGTCAGTCCCAACATCCGTTCGAACACCGCGATCAAGGCCTTCAGGTCCTCTGGAACCAATACATGCACACCCATAAACCTGCACGGCATAGAAGGTGCCGTCTACACCTTGCAACCTCACTTCATCCGTTTGGAAAGGATCCCAGCAAGCATGCAACTTGCCCTTAGCAGTGTGGAGGATCGAACTTGAGACCTCCTCCTGTAAAGTGCCACCAGCGGACATGAGAAGAAGTGGCCCGTCCAGTAACGTTATACTGGTGGGCGCGGCGCTGGGATCAGTGCTGGGCTGCAGGCGGTACACCGTGCATCTCTCGTTCTGCAGCACAACATTCGCCATGGTTTGCCATGTGCTTCGACTACTTGGGTTTCAGCGTTCTCTGCTTAGCCACTGTGCGTCCCCGAACATGCGACCCTTGCTGAAGCTTTTAAGCCAGTGCTGCCCTCGTGTAAGCTGGGAGGTGGACTATGGTGGATTCTCACAACCTGAATCAGATCAGCCTGGGCGGTGGACAGGAGCCAGATGCTCACCACTCAGATGCAGAGATGTACCGAATTCTGAATGAATATTCTGTGTAACCAACTGGCTGACGTGTGCACTCTTGGATGCTTGCACTGGCAGCCTTGACACCCGCCTCACCTGAAGCAGCTCTACCCACAAGACATGGTGTATTTCCTGCTTTCTCAATCAGGAGTGCATGTTCACCTCAAGCCACAATGCTTCACAAACCAGCCAACCAACCAACCCACCAACCAACAAAACGAAATACAAGCAACGACACACAACCAACCAAACCCAACCAAATCCAACAAACCAACCGACCAATGCGCGCAAAGTTGCGCTTGAGCAAGCTGCAGAAGTCGCCCCAAGTCTCCTCTGGATAGGTTCCCCAATTCGGTCGCGCCTGCTCCGATCAGCGAGGCTCAACGACGAGCAGTCTTCAGATCGTTCCGTATTCCCAAGCTCCACACTACCCTGCTGTTGCTGGCCCGACCTTTCGCAGCACGTACGTGGCCGAGATGATTTGCAAAATCTGTGTTTGGCTGAGGCGGTTGAGCTGATCGCGACGAGGACTCTGACCTGCAGTCTGCCGCTTTGGACGTCGACTAGATTGAATCGCATTCTTATTCGACGTATTTCGCCTCCAGCAGTGCTCAATATCGCCGCACGTTGCCGAGGTGGGCAGCGAGTTGTGCACAGTTCCCACTACTCTCCGATCTCTGATGAGGCATGATGAAACAAATGGAAAAGCAAAGCATGTGCAAATTGTCAGTTGAGATGCGGCTGGAGGCAAAGCATCTACCCAGAAGATTGGGCAGCGGTTGCAGCTCCTGTGCATAAGAGAATGTGTTGTTTGCCTCATGCATGTAGTGCATGATGTATGTGGCATTAGTAGCAGCATATGCATGCAAAAACTATGCCGACAGTGCATGCGAATAATTTCTTATCGCGGTGGATTCATACTGACTCATGAGTTATGAAGCTATGTGACGGATGCTGATACCTGGCACAGGCACGAATGCTGGAACACACTAACATGCATCCTTGAGACAACGGCAGACGAAAGTGGTACAACACAAATAGCCAGGCCAACTCTTTGATTCTCTCGGTGCATCCTGTCTATTAGCATCTAGCACCGACTGTGGACAAGCCATGACCCGTGAACGGAGAGCATGCGGCCGTTCCATGTTCGAGGACTCCGACATCGGAATTCGGCCAAGGGTAGTGCGCTCGTTTACACGTGAATCTGGCTGTGGCCTTGTTCCAATCCACTAGCTGACTGCCCGCAATGCGGCGATCGTTTTTCCAGACTCTAAGAGGCCCGTGAAGTGAAAGGAAAGTAAAATTAACCTTTTCATACCACGCATAGCCTTTTTGTGCATGTATGTCCATCTGCGGCATCTCTACACCTACATATTGTAGGGCTCTGTTGACAGGCAAATGCCTATGCTGAGGAATGGAATGACAGACATACATACGACTTTGTATCTAGAGTTGCTTCTGCAAGAATGCAATGAAATGTGGCCAGGCATTTCTCGAGTTCGCTGCACAGGCCTGGGCCAGCTCTGAACAAGTGTCGTGAATGGCGTCGATGAGCTGTCCGCCACCCTCACCACCTTCCTTGTCCGGCACCTGAAGACTTCCAGGTAACCAGCCCTAGTCAAAATGACGAGGAGTGGGTCCACACGGCGTTCTGGGAACCTTCAGCCAGCTCTTGCTCTAAGCCCTGATTGCTGGAGTGCCACGGACTGAGACACGCCCTCTCCACAGTTCACGTTCTGCAGCTTCCTTGGTCTTGAGGTCTGCATGTCACGTGGACTGAAAGGGATTCAACATGAGCGCAAGTATTGCTTCGATTGACTGGGCTTGTTCGAAACTCGAGTAGCTTCCATACCCAACTGCCCAGCGACCTCTCGAGCACTGCCACCTTGTTGCGTAGGTCCTCAGAAGCAAAATTTCGGATTGCAGAAGGCTGGCGGCTGAGGCCAGCCGCGGCTAGCCCCAGCTGTCGAGCCAGCCGTGGGCGACAGGCTAGAAGCACAGCATGACAACCCTTCATTGCCTGCAGAGGTCCATTCACTACATACACACAATCTTTGTTGACAGCATCCCCCGCATTCCGTCGCGGCTGTCTAAAACCGCGCCGTGCGTCCCTCTCGCACTCGTCGGAGGACTCAGACATCCCGGTTCTACTTTTTGGACCCGGCTCCAGGTCCTTAACTCTGCGGTATTGGCATGTCTGTGTCTAAGAGGCTTCATTGGCGCCGGAACCAGCCGCGACATTCTCAGGCGCCTGCCTCCAAAACAAATTTGAGGTATCCCTTGCGATGGATCTCGATGCTGTTGAAGAACCTATGGCACCTCTGCATGTCGGGTAGTCCGTGCATGCTCGGGGGGTTCGGCGGCCGGCTGCCTCCCGATTCCGGCTGCACATGGCATAGGAAGCAGAAGTAGAAACTAGCTTCTGAATCCGGCAACAGCTTCATGTCTCCATGTATTGAGACATCACAATTCCACATTGGAGACATGTACTACAGGGCTTCGAGAATGCATCCATTCGACCAGTCAGGCGGGCACAAGGTCTAGCTGCTAAGCTTTCTCCGCCAAGTTTCTTTGGAAGGCTGACGGCCAGAAGTGTTGTCGCCTGACACCATCTGGGACACCGTGAACGAGACATGCAAATGGAGGCCAATGACGCCAACGGCATTATCGTCCCTTGGAATAGAATTTACGCTGCTGCAGCTGTGCACAAGTAACCTGCCACCGACCTGCAAGTTTCATAATGCAGGACTCCTGACCGCGAGGACTAAACTGCAAACTAAGACACACCCGCCCTCCGGACCCCACATTTGCTGCCCGGTGACAACCACGCTTACGATTGTGGTCATGATGTGCATAGGTTTTTCCATCAGTGTAATCAAGGAGTCCGGGCTGAAGGCCTGGCGCGAACGAGGGCATGATCTGACATGAAGACGACGGATACTCGGCAACTTCTCCGAACAGGGCATGCTGCTCATGCTCTCCGCCTTGTGTGCTTGGATTCCATGGCCAAATCCGCAACAAAGAATGAACAGGGCAAACCTGGAGCACCACAATCCAGGCGCTCAATGCACTCACCACAGGTGCAAAAGTCTTGAGTTTGAGTAATAAACAATCACCACCGTATGCGGCTTATTGGAATGTGTACGCTGTGTGAGGAAGTCTACAATGACCATTCGACATGAATCACGTGCAAGTTGGGGTCTTGCCGGTACCAATCAAAGTACCTAACGCTTTTCGTCCTCAGGTGTCCTCCGGATTTTCTTGTGCTTGTTGGAGAATGCAAGCGGGAACTTCACACTGAATCTTCAAAAGCAGGCAGCACGAAGAGCAGCAATCGGCTTAGGGCCAGCTCATCGGTCGTCATGCTTCCTGCAATCCTCCTGCCAAGTGCCATGGGATCATTTCTTAAACTCCGGTTTCGACTTCCCCTCCAAACCCTGGCAACAGCGGTGCTTGCCATGATAGGTCCGGCCCGCAACATGGATCACTGAGGTCCTGAAGTCAACAGCGGTGACTTTACGAGTTGCCACGAAGATCAGCTGCAACGGGATGGAGATGTACGCGACGCAAATCGCCATGTCCAGCCTGATTCTCAGCAGTTTCTCCACGCCGCGTTTTTTGCTTGCGGTGCGTGTCTTACTTGCGTGACACAGGAAAACAGGGAAACTCGCACATGATGCTCCTGCAAAACTGCTTCGGACAAGCGCTCGTCGCTCGTGCAAGTCAAGCTGAACAAACCCAGTGCAAGTGCCGGAAAAAGAGGCAAGCTGCCATGGTTTCAGGGATGGTGCTTCCATGGCTCCAAACGAAGCTGGAGATCCGGCTCCAAGACAAGCTGAATGCTGCAGAGGCAAAAAAGACATGTCGATGAGTGAAATTACTCCAGGAGCCACTGGAGGACCATCTCTTGGCAACTCCGAAAGTACGGCAACTCCCACTTCACAAAGCCAAGACTGCCTAAGCTGCAGCCAACACAGCATCAAGACCACGCAGGTCTGGCCGAGACCACTCTGGAGATCCTTCAAAGCAGCGAATGCCCCGTGACTCAATGTCAAGGCATCGGGAGTTCGAAAGCTCGATTCTTGGCCTTGGACTGCCACAGACCGCAAACAGACTCAGGTAAGGAGATGCAAAGCCGGCCGCTGAACATCTACACAACGCAGCGCGATTCAACTCCTCATCGCTCACTTCCAGAATGCTCAGGTTCGACAAAACCTGCCATCCGCACGTTTGGCCCGTTGGGGAGTGTAGCATGTAAGCCTGCAAAGCCTCTGAAAGCTGAACCCACGCGGCCTTGGCAAAGTAGCCTTCGCTGTCCCCTGCTGCTGCACAGCTCAGGGCTCTGTCGGGCATATCCTGCCACCGGGCACGCGAGAATTCTATGCAAATGCAGCCCAAGGATAGTCTGATTCCAAAAGCGCAAGATATCGTAGTCGGAGTTCAGCGTCCGACATACGCCTTTGCAACTTCACAGGTCACGTGCTGTGGGCTCCAACTGGCATCCGCCAAAATTGCAGAACGTGCCGGCCCTGCTGCCCGATGCCGCGGGGCGACGGACCCGGCGCTTCCCAGGCTGTGTGCAACTGGCCAAGTCAGGGCTGGACTGTTCAGATTCTCTCGTGAAACCCAACGAATCAATTGCTCTTGGTTTACCATCTGCACCCCCATGCTGTCTCGAACTGTTGCGGCATTGCTGCGCGCTTCCTGTAAGATCCTGAACAGCTCACACGCTAAGGATGCGACTGCTGCGGGGTGTGTCTGGCGTGTTCAAGCCTGCGAAGAAGAAGGCTGGGTTAGTCTGTCCTTCAAGCGCTGTACACGCAGCTGCAGCCTGGTAAAGGACGCTGTGAACCTAAAACATCCCAAACGTAGCCTTGCAAGTTTCATCAATGCGCCTGAAGCACGTTGGTCCGAGCTGCCGGGTGAGTCGGGCTGTCAGGACAGTTCAACGGCGTGTAGGCAAAGGATTCCGTGGCACTGCCATACTGCAAACGTGCACCCACGACAATGCACATCTGTGTCTTCGGATTCGGGCTGATGTTCTCAGGGTTAAGATCGGGGCCTGTGTCAACAGCATGAAGTCTCATGAAACAAGCTCAAAGCTGCGGGTGTCTTCTCAACTGCCGGCAAGCTCTTCGGAAAATGTGCCAGCAAAACGCTGCCAGTGGCAGCTGAGCCCGTCAGGCAACTTGCCAGGCTGTCGAACCTGCACATGAAGGGTTGGGGGTGTTGGGGCTGTTGCACTAGATCCGCAGGCATGGATTCCCCATCGAGCAGACGGTCCCTCCGCGCCGCACGGCGAGAAAGAGGGATGCGTGAGTATGCGTAGCATAAATAGAATGTAAAAGCCATGTACAATCACAAATGTCATGAGAAGGAGCCGATACACTCGATGGCGACACGCAGTGCCAGCAGAGTGAATGTGGGCATGTCACCGGTGATACAACCTGGGAAGCTTGGGAAGACAACGTCATCACGCCTTGGTTGCCACTCGCCTGCCTTCCTGCCAGCCTACCTACCTGGCCACATGTGTGTTGTATTGGAAGAGATTAGCGCATCAGTCCGTGGATGTCATGTCACTGCGAGACTGCTAGACCATTAGCGGGCTTGATTGCTGTTGTCCATACGAACTTCTCGCTCACAATCCTGGCTTTGCTTCGGCATCCTCAACGACATGCAAATTCGTCCGGCTCGGTGACCTTCCCTCATCCAAACAGAAAAATGCAGCTTCGGGCTCTGACTGCGGCGAAAACATGGGACTGTCTTCTCGGATTTGGAAGCGTTGCTCCGTTGCACTCAATGTCAATCAAGCCCCAAGCCCCAAAGTGCCTCTTGCTGGCCATCCCGATGGTTGGCCGCCGATCTGCATCGCGAACGAGCAAGTACCTTCACTCCCAAGTTACTACGAACGCTTGCTTTCACATCTGGTCTTGGGAGCTATGGAGATGTCGCTCAAGGATTGATGCTGCTTTGATCTGCTTTGGAGACCCCTCAATCGCGAGCCACATGGAGCGACATCGAAAATCTCCTGAAATCCCATAGAAACCCCCGTACATCCCTGACCTTTGGGAGCTGGGTCTCAGCCAGTGGCCGGAGTTGATGCAAATGCGGCTTTGGCGCTGAGACGTTTGGATTTCTTGGTTGTTCTTGCTCGACATGGTTTCGCCTAGGCTTGGCTTGAAGAAATATTGCTGGAGCAATTTGCTCATCGCCATGAGCAAGCTGTACACTGCTGAGGCGACGGCTTGCGGCATGCACAGAACAGAACAGCCATGAGCATTTATACTGTATATTGTACTGTACATTACTGTACGCATCCGAGGGAACGACCCCCTGCCTGACAACAAGATATCAGTAGGTATTCAGGCCTCTGGAGCAGACTCGTATTGTTACAGAAGCTCAGGCCGCAATCTTTTGATAACGGACGTCCTCTAGGAGGATGTCAGGCGGAAAAGCAGGCAGTTGACGTCAGAGACGGTCAAGGGGCTCAGCGGAGCTCGCAAAGCGAGTCGCAAGTATTGCATGGAAAGTCGCAGCTCGGCACCAGTCCGTTGAACTCTGTCGAAACTGTAGAAAAGCTGGTCCTTCAACAAGTCACACGCATCTACATAGTAGGGCTCAATGCTCTGGAACTGATTTTCTGTGATGCAACGCTCGGGATGGTAAAGCCGAGCTCAGCAGTGCAGGCAGTGTTCCAGGATGCGTCTTAGCTGCACGTGGGAGTGAGGACGACAATGGACGACACAGGGCTGTTCCAGCAGGGTTATTAGCCGTTTCCATGATGCCCATTCTGCACCGGATCATTCGGCTTCTTCGGACAATACAACCGGTCGCGTTTGCGTGTCCCCACCCATCCGCCGTGGCACGCAGAAGCACTTTTCCTTCGAAGCGGCTGGTGCGAGCTGCTTCTCTTAGCTCGAACGGTCGCCTGACCCCACGTCCCTTCCGGGGACCGGGGTCAGGGCTTACTACTTCCCTACCATTCGAACTCCAGAAAAGGAGCCGGCGGCCCCCAGCCGAGCTTTCCCGGGGGGGCAAGGGGAAATCCGCGCACTCGAACCATGGCAAGCATGCGGGTGTATCCACCGAACACAAACTCTCAAGCAGAGCCGTGCGAGGATTTCCCATGGCAATCTCCGTAGCGTAACCAGGGGGAACTGGCGCACGGAGGAAACTGCATGCTGTGATCCGTGGGCCTATCCCAACTGTGTTCCACCTCACAACGGGGCACACAAGGGGATTTCCCAGGGTAAAATTGCCGGGTGGGTGGTTGGGAGAAACAGGTCTGTACCTGAGGTCCTGAGCCCAGGGGGGATGATCCCTACCTGGTCCCAAGACCTCTCGAGCCACAGCTCGAACCTGCGACCCTACCGACCCTACCCTTACGAGTGGGGTCGAAGGGAACCTCACCAACAAAAGGGGGCCGATGATTGTAGGGCGCTCGTCCTGCCTGATCTCAGAGGGGCGGTGCCCAGTCCCAACGGCACCCCTCGATAGGCATAATAGACGCCCTCTGCGTCCCTTACCACAGCGAAGCCGCGCTCTTTTTCGTCGATCCTCGCATGTCACGGTGAGGAGCTCCACCTCCTCCCCTGGCCAACAGGGCGCGAGCGCTCGTCACACTTCGCAGCCCCGTTCACACCAAAGCGCACCTGACCTTTTAGCGAGAAGTCCGGCTTCTCCTTGACCAGGGTGGCGATATGTGGCGATCTTGGTGCCGATGGCCCCAGGCCACCTCGCCTAAGTGCGTATACGCTCCGGGTGACCTTCTTGGCCACAGCTCCGCTGGGCGAAGCTGGCGTTTCTTCACCGGGGCACCCCGGACTCTGCGGACCGAGTCCGCATTGTGGCCCGCTCTTTCTCCCTCCGTCACTTTTCCGACTTCTTGAGGGCCGGCTCGGGCAGACGGTGACCTTTATCTTGCGCTTGGCCGGGTCCGTGGGACCAGGGGCGGCAGCAGCAAAGCCGGAGGGACCACCCCACCACCGCCTCCACCGCTCCCCCTAACAGAGGGGGGGAGGCACGGTAAGGAACAGCTCCGCGTCTGGCCTGAGTGCCCGCCGGGACGTGGTCCGGGGCACCGGCAGTGCCTTGCTAGGGCGTGACGATGCGCGCGACGTTATAATGGGAACAGTGCCCAAAGCGCTGTCCACGGCAGAGCGACCCAGGTCAAAGCCTGGCGATCGTAGTGAGCTCGGCCATGACTCGAGAAACAGGTCTGTACCTGAGGTCCTGAGCCCATGGGGGATGACCCCTACCTGGTCCCAAGACCTCTCGAGCCACAGCTCGGTACGACCAATCGTGAGAACTCTGCCTCCGGCTAACACTCGGTTGTTATAATTTGCACTGCGTGCAAGACACGACAAATCCGGATTCGTAGACATGGACACTCAGACACGCCGCACGGACGCTGAACTGCATGGCATTGCTCGTTGTGGCCCCAATACAGCTCCTAGGCCTGGAAGGCCTCGGCAAAAGCCAGTAGGTCAGATCCTTTCGGTTTTTTGTCAAAAGTCTCGTGCTCGCGGCTTTTTTCCTTGGCTAGCTGCGGGTCTTGCACTTCTTGAAGGGAACTGACCGTGAGCGCCCTGGAGGGACCCAGTGCTCACCCTCAGGCTGTGGCAGAAGAGACATGTATAGGCCTGCTGGGCTGCTGGGCAAACGGCTCCTGCTCAAAAGTTGCAGCCATGGGAGGCTTTCTTCGTGTCGCAGTCGAGCCGTCACTTGCCTTGGACCACAGATGGCGCAACCGACAAGTGCTCAATGCCATGGCCTGGCGGTGTGCTCTACTGGCTTCGGATGGCCTACCGGTGTGGGGTGGCTTTTGCAGGCAATGATAATTAAGCTTTTTGTGAGGGGCAATAAATAGGTGTGGCCAAGGGGGTTCGAGGGATGTGGGTACACCGGGGGTCCAGCGGCTATGGCCAACGGGGTTTGAGGGCTTTGGCCAGTGGGTGTGGCCAATGGGGCTTGAAGGCTGTGGCCAATGGGTGTGGCCAGCGGGTGTAGCCTGCAGGTTCTTTTTTTTTTTTTGATGCCTCTTTTCCTTACCGCCTCAAGGTTGGTCCAGAATGCCTATCAGGCTGAGGCATTGGTGCTGGCCGTCTCACACAGGGGATTCACCACCACACCACTAATGCTTAGCCCTCATCCCTTTCCCCGTTCCGTATCGGCCACACCAGCACAAGGGTTCGCTGAGTACAGGCACTTCACTCTGTGTCCTAGGCATCAAGCTGCACAGTCTGGGCCCAACTCACAAGCATAATCACACAAATTCCCACATGCCTGTGCCCCATCGTACTCACACGATCAAGCTTGCTGTCCGTGGTCGTGGTCCAACTTTATGCAACATGACAAGCACACCTAAAGGTCAGCCCGGTGGTATGATGCCAGAAGCTAGGACCACAGATCACCGCGTTGCTACAGAACCATGCTTAATCATCACAGTCACTAGAAAGCGCCCGCTCAGTTGGCGACCTCGGACTAACTGCACCCGGCATGGACTTCATACGCAGCTGGTGGCGACGTCGTAGACAAGCATAGAACACTTCTCGCCCTCCAAGCTCCAGCAACTCGTCATCACCGAGCCGGCCCTCGAGCCATTGTTGGCACACATCCTGCTGCAGGGCTCCGGTCGTTTGGTTCCGGGTTCCTGGCGGCAAAGTTGGCAGCACGCCCCGTTGTAGCAACGACATTCCGTCATGTGGAACGGCCCCTTGGTGTGGCTCGTGACCAGCGGCGCCCATTGGCACCTGGACCCCACTGTCTCGGACACGCGCCACTTCCGCTAGCGTCGCCCTGCCCAAGTCCACCCTGAGCCGCATCACCAGCCTGCTGACCAGCGCCTGCCCTCCGACCGACTGCAGTTCGTCACTGGTTGCTCGGCCCCGACGCCATTCATGGTACAGGTCATTCTCAGTGAGCCGCTTCAGTCGCCTGAAGTTCGCCATCTCCTCTGCCTCGTGCTCCTCGTCCTCTGGCTCGTGCGGCTTCACTTCCTCACATTGGGTGGCTGAGGCATCATACGGCAGCGTGGAGGCTTCATCAGGGTTCTGGGTTCCGGCCACATTCTGCATGTTGGTGCCTGTGTGGACCGCCTCGACCTCGTTCGGTTGGTGCTCCAGCTCCACAGCGTCCACAGTGAGTTCCGCACGGGTGGGCAGCCTGACAAACTGGCGGTCCAGCCAGCTCTCATAGGCAAGTGTCGTTCCCTCGCCCCACCGATCGTCCACCGCCTCATCCGTGATCTCGCCTGCAAGCCACGTTGTGTAGGTCTTCGCGAACTCCGGGTCTTCGAGGTAGTCGTGGGGGTTGCTTCTTGTGGCTCTCCTGTGGCGTCGTTCTCGGCTGCGCTCTTCCCGGGCTTGGTTGGCCTTACGGCGCCATTCCTGCTCCTCCTCCCAGGCTCGGTTTCTGAACCTGTGGAGGGTGGCATAGCCCATACTTCTGATGATGTCCTTGTCATACTCCATGGTCTGCAGCCACCTCTGGTACATGTGCTCCTCGTGTTCCGCCTTGTCGCCACTCTCAGGGTTCCACTTGCTGAGCCGTTCCTCCTCGAGCCTGAGGGCTGTACTCGCTTCTTCATTGGGCACCACCTTGCCTTGGTACAGGTACTCGTCCGTGGTTTCCTCCATGGCGACTTTCATGCGGATCTCGACCTGGTCCCCTCGATCCCTGGCTTCGAAGGTCATCCTCTGGCCCCCTTGCGCCCCGGTCCCAGCTTCCAGTCGTACTCGAACTCGCTTGGGCCTTGGGGGGACCGACCATCCCAGCATTGCCTCTGCCGCTGCGAGGTCGCGCTTTCTGTCTTCCTTGGTTTGCTCCTTCACGTGCCACTCAAAGAGTTCAGCGTCCTCCCTGGCCTGGATCTCCTCCTCGATCTCCCTCTCCGCCAGCTGTGTGTCCACCTGGAGGATCGTTGGCGGGACCTCATGCGAGGAGCTGGCGCCTCCGCATCCCGTGCTGCGGTTCTCCGGCGCACTCGACACGTCACCATGCGCGAGCAAGACGGCTTGGATCGAGTCCTGCTCCTCCCGGTTCACGCGTCCATGCCGGAGAAGTCTCAGGAGGAGGCCCGCTCTCCGGGCTGCACTAGCATCACTGCATTGTTGGAGTTCCTGGTGCAACACCTCCTGTGGCGACAGGGCCGGGCCCGGCGTTTTGAACGCCCCAGTCACCGTTCGCTGCATCATAGCCACCTCTTCAACTGCACCTTCACCTCCCCCTTCGCCATCTGGGCGCCGGTCTTTGTCTTGGTGCGCGTCCTTTGTCCTGGGCATCGGCTTGGCTTTGGGCACCGGCTTTTTGTTCTTGGCCCTGTGGATCTTGACGTTCGCCACTATCTCTCGCAGGGTGTTCCCGAGGTCCCCCAAGATCTCTTCCATGGCCTCCTCGAATTCCTGGAAGCTCGAGGATGTTGTTGTACACAAAACTCGGTACAATGTTCCGCGGCCCGGTCCCTGTTGCTCCAACGGTCAGAGTGGTTTCCTCCGTCAGCCCAAGGAGCAATTGCCACACTTCGTAAGCACTGTGCTCGGTTTCCTCTGCCTCACCCGCGGCCTCACCCGGCAGCTCCGCCGCGTCAGTGGTCGTGTCGTCAATCGGGACCTCGACCATGTCGTCGTCTGGCTCCGGCTGCACTCTTCCCCAAGTGGGCGCCACGGCACCGAGCCAGGCTCCCTTGGTCTCCGGGCAAGTAAAGCTCGGCCCTGTCCAGGGGTCAGCCGGACTGTGCTTTCACTGCGGCAGCTGGGCGGTGTTCGTTCCCAAATCTCCCTGACTGTCGGTTGCCGCACCTTCTTTGATTTGCGCAGCACCCACTTCTTCGCCACGGTTCTGTGTTTAAGGTTTAAATATAACAAACATACCTTGGTGTCTGCCGGTGAACTGCGACGGTTTCTTGAGCACTCCAACTGGCCGTCGGTGAACGACCAGTCCATGATTGTGCAAAGGTCGCAATTATAGTGGTTCCGGAAGGCCTGCAAGCTGTTCACCTTCGCGTCCCTTGGATCTGCTGGATCGAGTTGACCTGGGGGGCAATGGTATCTTGAGCATTGAGAACCATTCTTGTATCAAGGCGCCTGTGATCTCTTGGTAATGATGGTATTCCTCCATCAAACCCACACATATCTAATGCAGAAGCGGATGTAGGAAGACTCTTCTCTGGACTTGAACTGTTGTGCAGTCTCCTTGTCCGCCGCCTTTCACACCAACGAAAACAGGTGGTATACCGCCAGGATCTCCTGTTGTGTAGCACTGGTGAAGTTGCACAAGGGAGGTGCTGTCTGCTTCACCAGAAGCTAAGCAAGGGTCGGTGCTAGCCCCTGCCAATGTCTCTGTGGTGCTTTCCGCATTACCAGGTGCCACGTCACTCTTCTCCGGAGGGCCCAGTGACATCTTGAGGCTGCGCCGAAGGTCTGTGTTTTTTTCATCAAGGTGGACTCAACTGGTCGTCGTCCTGAGACAGCCTGGGGTTCTTTCGCGGTGTTCGGCACAGAGACCCTGGTGTCGAGTCGAAGGAGTCTCACCGTCGAGATGGGTCGCAGCGACCTCCTCTTCCTGCTGTGTCGGCGCCGCCACCTGACTGCGGGCTCGACTTCATCAGCTGTGAGAGTATGTCCAAAGACATCGGATTCGGACTCTCGGCCATGTCATTCCGACTCTCAGCCATGGTGCTGGCACGGGGATGTCTGCAGCGAAATGCTGCAGACTCTGCTCCCAACTTAAGCCGAGACGTTCATATTTCGAAGTTGCCCTTCTCTGTTTTGTAACTGCTTCTGCGCGTCCAAGTATCCTAGCAATGCCAACGGCCGGAACAGCAAAGCACTTTCAGAAGAAATCACTTTTTAGAAAAAAAAAAACCGGAAAGCTTAGAACACATGGGGGTGTAGTTGGCCGTGCAGCCCAACTTAAGCCGAGACGTTCATATTTCGAAGTTGCCCTTCTCTGTTATGTAACTGCTTCTGCGCGTCCAAGTATCCTAGCAATGCCAACGGCCGGAACAGCAAAGCACTTTCAGAAGAAATCACCTTTTAGAAAAAAAACGGAAAGCTTAGAACACATGGGGGTGTAGTTGGCCGTGCAGATTGTTCTCAAGTGCTCGCCAACACCCGGGCAATGATGACTTCCTTTCAAGGATCGTCCTCACATAAATCTCACGTGGGGGCTTTGGGCCACTAGCAGCTTTTGAAGCTCCGTTCTTCACTTCATATAGACCCAGGCGGCCGTCATGGTGTGGGGGCTTCACGAGAAGGGGAGCGACAAGACCAGCTTGAGCTCCTCATCCCTGCTTTACTCTTTACCTCTAAGTCTTGCTACTAGCCCCATGTCAACATATGTCAACCAGTGCACTGGTGCCGTGATGCGTGGGGCACCGCAGGTATTCCAGCAAGGGTCCCTTGTTCTCCAGCCGCCGCTCGTTTGCCTGACACATCTGAACGGCCCCCTCGAAACCAGGCACAGTAGTTTTCCAATCGTGAGCCCCTTCAATGCGAACTTGTTGTCGGAGCCACGGGCATGCCTCGTTGACAACATCTTGCCCGGACTTGCCAGTGGCACATGCCTGGGATATAAGCAGCAAATCCAGAAGGTCAAATATTCTGGGATCACGAGAAGCCACTCAAGAGCACAGACGACCTCTGCACAAGGGCTTTCTATCAAGACCCGCTGATCACTGTCAGCTCGGCTTGTGTTACCATCTGGACACTACAGTAACTACTCTTCATCGGTGTGCAGCATGCGCTACTTTAAGGGAATAGACTTATCTGTCCGTGAAAGCCGGGGTGCCCAATGCGTTGCGAAGTCATAATCCTGCACACACACACACACACACTGCATCATCATGCAACGCAACAAGAAAACCGGTCCCTATCCTGTCTGTCTTGTTGCATCATTAAGACCTCGTGCAGTGCAGTCGAACTCGTCAGTGCCCTGCCATTGTCGACCTTCTTCCTCTCGAATCCGCGTGTTGGTCTCACAGCCTCGAACAGGAAGCGACCGGTCAGCAGCTCGAAGAAGAGACAACCCAGGGACCAGATGTCGGCAGCCTGGCTATCTGTTGTTGAAGCACCAAGCATTGCATTTCGCTGGCCCCGGGGCAGTCGACAGCTGGCAGGCCTTGTTGGTGCCAACGCGCTTCCGTCTGTCGTGCGCCTTCGAGTCACGGCGACTCACCTGGCGATCACTGAACGACTGCACGAAGGGATCCCCCAAAATGTATGCTACAAGCTACACACACACACACACCGGTGCAGTCGGGTTCTGTCATCTCCCGGGAATACAAATATCTACACCGATGAGATCCAGGGCTGCTGCACAGCAGTTCGAAGGGCTACCACTTCTTGCTAATCTGTAACAGGTTTATGCTCCCTTGTGCACAGCTTCACCCTCAGCTGTACAGCGTGTCTTTCAGTTGCTAAAGCCAGAACAATAAAGCTTGGTCGCGAAGTCGAGCTCCAGCATCTCGGGGCCCTTCGCAAGGCTAGCGCTCGATGGAACCGTCCAGCATGTCACAGGTCAAACTGGAAACACAGAGAACACACTGAATCCCATATCGACCCTCATGTTGCCTGCTACTGACGGCACTGCAGAGTGGAAGCCACGTCGTGAGTGCAAGCGTGTGAGGAGGAAGGGTGGGGAGGGAGAGCGAGGGAGTGGGAGTGAGGGAGGGAGGGAGAGGGAGGGAGAGGGAGGGAGAGGGAGGGAGAGGGAGGGAGAGGGAGGGAGAGTGGGGGAGAGGGAGGGAGAGGGAGGGAGAGTGGGGGAGAGGGAGGGAGAGGGAGGGAGAGGAGAGGGAGAGGAGAGGGAGAGGAGAGGGAGGGGGATCTAACAGCACCTACTCAACTCATCCAGAAAGAATTGCAGAATCCGTTTCAATGAAATACCATCATTCGACAGGCTAACACATTTCTGGCTCTTGCAAGACATGTAAATGCAACATCCGTACAGGAATAACAAAGAAAACGAAGTGCTGGACATCGAACGGCAATTCTGTTGTTGCCACTTCAACCGGCGTCATAGAAGACTTCAACACGCATGTGAGCACGTCTCTGTTCATCCCCTTTCAGGCTCCAGGATGCTGACACGACCGCCAGCTGCATGGATTTTGCTGACAAACTTACGCAGCAAGCCGCTCCTCTGCATGCCGGCCCCTTCAACCGTTGTGCCAACACCCGCACAACCCAGAGCTGTCCGGAATCAAAAGCTCCTTAACAAAAGGTGTGGGCCCCTTCTTTTGCAGGGGCACTTCCAGAAGATTGAACATGTTCACACCATGATCGGCAATCCTTAAGCAACATGTGCTATCCAACGAATCTTAACAAGCCTGCCACGCATGCTGCCTCGTGCGACACTTCAAAAGTTTTGCGATTATGAAGGAGGGGGCCGGGGTTGACGTGTTCGCATTGCCACGCAGCATGAAAATGCTGTCAGAAATGCAAACCAGTTGTGGACCCTGGATAGGTGCTGTTCGACCAGTATTGCCATCCATAAGGCAGAAAACTGACCTCAACCTCAGAAAACGAATGCGGCAGGCTGCTGGCTGGACCGCCAATCCTGTACATCCGACCCGGAAATTATAAGAATATCGAGAAGCCCGAACTCCTAAACCTCCACTCCACCCCCACACCTTGATGATCTCTGTCCCCCGATTGCGCAGGTCCAGCTCGAAAGGATTCTGGCGAGTTCTGACTAGTCGGAGGTTCAGGTTTGGCACACAGCAGCAAGACTTCAAGATCATCGCCAAGGGCTGCCACTCCGAACAGAAACGCACATACACAAACGAAACCCTTGCAGAAGCAGTTCGCTCATTCTAGCCTCCATCATGCGCGACTCGCCGAAGTCTACCACCGCTATTCGCGGGACCTGCTGGACAGAGACTTCATGATCCACCCCGCATGAGCCCCTCTATCGGCAAGATCGAGATCTCGATGATGGTCTACATGCTGGTCTACGGATCTTCATGCAACGACGCAAGGTAATTCAGCTCTTTGCCTAGCAGGGACTGCCCGTTGGACCGTCCGACAACCGGGCGAGTGAGACAGGCCACCCCATGCTACTGCCAACAGATGCCGACAGGATTACGAAAAACAACCACACTTCACAACACTGCATATTATCATCAGCCAAAGCAAGCAACATCCACACCTGCAGTAACAGCAACAGCAACAGCTGCTAGTACTAATTCATGCTAATACGTCTGCTGCTACTACTGCTACTACTGCTACTACTACTAGTACATAGTACATAGTACATAGTACATAGTACATAGTACATAGTACATAGTACATAGTGAATACTACATACTACATACTACATACTACATACTACCTACTACCTACTACCTACTACCTACTACCTACTACCTACTACCTACTACCTACTACCTACTACCTACTACCTACTACCTACTACCTACTACCTACTACCTACTACCTACTACAACTACAACTACTACTACTACTACTACTACTAGTGCTACTGCTACTGCTACTGCTACTGCTACTACGACTACTACTGCTACTACTACTACTACCACCATTTACTACTACTACTACTACCACCACCACCACCACGACTACTACTACCCTACACCACTGACTACAGCTACTACTACTACTACTACTACTACTACTACTACTACTACTACTACTAGAACTACCACCACTACTACCACTACCACTACTACTACTACTACTACTACTACTACTACTACTACTACTACTACTCCTGCTACTACTACTACTACCACCACTATTAATACTACTACTACTACTACTACTACTACTACTACTACTGCTGCTACTACTTCTCCTACTACTACTACTACTA